>OZ038505.1:42662755-42805255 GCA_964036315.1 Acanthosepion esculentum
AACTGCAGGATATCTAACAACCGCCTCACGCGATCAGATGTGGCACAAGGCCGAATTTATTGTAGGGTATCCGAGACTGTAGGCTCGGCCATAAATTCCCCGTAGTCTCCGTATAAAACGGGGTCTTGTAGCTGTTTCCCGAGACGAAACTCATCCCTTCAACATCGCCTCGTGTTTGGATCCCCTCTGCTCGGAGGCAGAGAGTTTAACCAGCACAGCTGGAGTCGAATCACCAACTGAAGTATATTTGCCAACCGCCCCACGCGGTCATATGTGGTACAAGGCCGAATTTAACGTGGGGTATCCGAGCCCGTAGGCTCGGGCAAAAATTCCCCTTACACCCCATAAATACGGAATCGGGTAGCTGTCTACCTCCCCAGACGAGACTCTGCCCTTCGTCATAGCCTCGTCTGGGTTCCTCTCTGCACGAAAACAGAGTTTGACTAGCACAGATGGAGACGAATCTCCGACTGAAAGATATTTGCCAACCGCCCCACGCGGTCAGATGTGGTACAAGGCCGAATTTAACTTGGGTTATCCGAGCCTGTGGGCTCGGGCAAAAATTCCCCGTAGATCCCGTAAAAATGAAGTCGGGTAGCTGTCTACCTCCCCAGACGAGATTCTGCCCTTCGGCATAGCCTCGTCTGGGTTCCTCTCTGTCCGAAGGCAGGAAGTTCGACCAGCTCAGCTGGAGACGAATCTCCGATTGAAGACCAACATTGAGTATTTACTACTGTATTTATGTGAATGGGGAAATACCCATTATCGTCCGTAGGTATGCTACAACAAGAGATAAAAGCAAATATATGAAGAAGTAATTACTAACAAAAAAGAAACAATTCATAATAAAAAAAGGTTGTGGGTAACAAAAAGTATATATTACTTTAATATTGAAATTTAATAAAGATTATAAGACAGCTAAACCAATCTATAGGTAGTCTCTCATCAGTGCAAAAATTAAGGGAAAATGCACGTAACGACTAAAACGTATACAATCCAGACAAATGTTATATGCAAAAAATATAACGCTAAAGACTATTTATCTTTGAGTTCACCAAACACTCCTTGTGCTTATAGAAAGATGGCTGATAGGACTTAATTTGCACTTAATCCAAAACTATTTTTAATCGTTGTTATATTTAGGTATTACCATTTTACTGTAATACATATATATATTTCTGTTACCCCTCTTTTTTTATATGAACAGTTTTTTTTTTTTTGTGTGTCACAAATTGTTTTTATCTCCCTACATACAACACTTTTCTTCTCAGTATAATGAGGTCAGTATTTTTTCAGATTATGCATATAATTCCTCTGTTCTACAATAGATAGAGTCTTCTTATTACAATTCTTATGGAAATATGATCACTATACCTTTCCCAAATTGATATTGAAGTTAACAGTATATTTTTAAAAATATTATTGATATTTTAATAATTTTATTAGAACAATAAAAGCATATTGAAAAGCAATTCATAACAAAATAGAAACAATCTATAACAAAATAGAGGGGGTAACAAAATATACATTGCCGAAATATACCAATGATTAAAAACAAAATCATTGATATGTTTGTTTCATGTATTTCACTTTTTTTTCTCCTTTTTGGTATCTGATAAAAAAATTATTAGTTTTGTTATTTTGGGATTTTATTTAGACGTAGCGTAGAAGGAATTTGTTTTTGTATTTTTAATCTGAAATGAACTCTGATCTTAAGAGTTTATTTAGTAATTTACTTTTAGAAAAGTGATTATGGTTATCTCTCATCTAGTCAAAGATTATTTTGTTTTCAGGTGGGGTTGTAAGCTGGTGACGTTTTCCTTTTTTCCATTTTATTTTTATTCTATTCTCGTTTGTGTTTTCGATTTCCCAAATATGATTAACAGGGTTGTGTTGCTTACATTTTTAGGCTTTTATATAATGATTCGTTTTAGCATGTTTGTTTGTTTTTTTCTAAAATCATATCATATATATATATATATATATATATATATATATATATATATATATATATATATATATATATATAGTTGGATTGATATGAGTTTGTGACCCTGGGTTTTACGCTACTTGCGATCGTCAGACAAACTGATTAATTTTTAAAATTTTGGGCTTATATATGGTTGCGTATATCGGTGTTATTATGGTTACGGGAGGTAAAATTGACGTCGGAATGCCACATACGTACGCAGACATATTTACGCATTGTAGCTCACATGACCATAAACATATATGAACAGTGTGGGACTTTTTGACACTATTATTATAATGCTCGTCAGATTACATTGAGCTCTTTCAGGATTAATATTCTCCTTGGAATTATCCCTACCAGTAACAAATTGGTTTTATATAGAATATATATATATATATATATATATATATATATATATATATATATATATATATATATATATATATAGATATAGATATAGATATAGATATATATATAGAGAGAGAGAGATAAATAGATAGATAGATAGATAGATAGATACTAACTGACCGAGATAGATAGATAGATAGATAGATAGATAGATAGATAGATAGATAGATAGATAGATAGATAGATAGATAGATAATATGCATATAATAATCAGTGTATAATTGAAAACTGTTTCATTAAAAAATCCAACAAATATTTCTATTATATTTTTCACATCTTGGGTAAATTCAAGGAGAATATATAATTGTTTCCAATCTTTGTAAATATTCTCCAAATGCTTGTGATCAAGTGATTACAACCCAAATTCTCGTTGTTTTTTTATTCCACATAGTGTATATGCCATATTCATTTAGACTTAAAACTCGATGTCGCTTTAAAAAAACAATGTAATGGGAGATGTCATTAACAAGTGAGATTACTCACAGGTTAAATGTCTCACTTTTTGCGAAATACAGTTTAAAATCGCATTTCCCATATTGAAGAAGACGTCATAGTTATTTTTATAAGTATGATACTGTTTTTAGTGCTTCTAAGATTTATCGTCTTTATTTACTGTTAATAATATAAACAATCTCTCCAATAATTCAAAAACAGCTTCAAAACAGATTTTACCACAATGTACAATGTTCCATCTTAACCAAAGAAAATAAAAACATCCACTAATTAATCCCTTAAGAATACGTACATAATGGTCAGAAAAAAACGACAATTCCGAATAAGTCTACAATTAAAAAAAATATAATCGACGACCGGACAAAATCATCCAATTAAAGAAATGAGTCAACAACATTATCACGATTAACAAATCTGAAATGGACTCTGTAAACTGTTAAAAATCACCGGAGATTACCAACCCTAATAAATTCTAATTTATGCCAATTTGTGTTTATTCAACACCCACAGAGCCAAGATGTGGTTTGTATTGGAACTATGTTGAGCAAACCTTAGTTACAGTTTCTGGGAAAGAGTGAAGAATTCTGTCTTCCCAATTTCACTCACAAGGCTTGGGTCAATACCTTCTATGGTTTGCAGGTTCTGTAGGTTAGGATCGTCTACTCAGACCGAAAACATGAAGAATATAATTTCCTGATTATCTCCTATGGTAAAATTTGAACCCAGCTCTCATGACAAACTAGAAAATTTCATCTTGGCATCTCGATTCCACTTACTATGCCAAAATAAAATCCTCACCGTGTTTGCAGTATAAACGACGGCTTAAATCCTGTATTACTAACATAACTGAAACCCCAAGCACACACCCATCCACGAAAACACACACACGCACACACATATACATATATATATATATATATATATATATATATATATATATATATATATATATATATATATATCACAATAATAAAAAAATATAGTTTTACAGTATGCTATATTTATGGGTTAAAGTAATCAAGTATCAGGGTTAGAGCGTATGTAAATATGGAAGTTGACATTGAGTTCAATACCCAGCGGCGACATTTTGTTTCAGTCTTAAATGTAATCTTCAGGCCATGTGTATTGTGTTTTTTTGCTAGATTATTTATATATGCCGGTCAGTGGTGCATTATAGGTAGAATGATTTCACTAGACCGTCTACAATTAACCTTCTAATCATAATGCATCATTCACCAGCATATAGAAATATATATATATATATATATATATATATATATATATATATATATATATATATATATATATATATGTATATATATATACTTATGTGAACAAAAGTAGTTTTGCAGTAACAGTGAGAAGAAACTTCAATCGACGTTTCAATAATAAATAATAGAAAAGAAATAATTGATATGCGATAACTGTATGCTCTACAATATCATACATGCTTTCCGTTTAATTTTATATACCCTTATATAAATATGCGTGTGTGTGTGTGTGTCCGCGCGCGCGCACGCCTGTGTACGTGTCCGAGCGTTTTCGAGCGTGCTTGAATATGTGAGTTCTTTATATATAGGGGTATCATTAGGGAGATAAAATATCTATGTGCACATATGTTAATGAACCTGGACTCATTTGGCTATCGGAATATCGTGAGAGACATAAACTGATTTTAGGGATTGTTTTTGTTTGCTTTTTTTTCAAACAGAGCATATTCGACTGTTGACTAAATCAGTCAGGCGATTAACGTCAGTGTTAATCTCTTATGAGGAGCTTAATAACATAAACTAAATGATCTCAGATCCTTTCAAAGAAAACTTATAAAACTTACATGTTACAATTATCCTTGCGAAGAGTTTGGAGAATCTGATGCTTTTGTTGGCTCATTTAAAAAAATAAGAGCGGTCACAAATGAGAACAAAATCAATTTAAAAATTAGTAGTGCTAACAGTTTACATTTTCAAGTGAGCTAGACTCATCTAGGCTACAAATGAAAAGAAATTCAGCTGAGCAGCGAGAAGCTTTGAAATGTTTATGTGAACTGGAGTTATTTAGTCTACAAATATGAAGACATTTCATTGAAAACTTAGCAGTGATGTGATGAGCTTTCAGACTCTTGAGTGTTCTGTACTCATTTAACATACAAATGCGAAGAAACTCAGGTCAGAATTCAGCAGTGTGACCTTTGGTATTTTTACGTTATTTTGACTCATTCAATCTACAAATGAAAAGAAATTCAGGTCAAAATTTATTTGAACTCATTTAGGCCACAAATAAAAAGAAATTTCATTGAAAACTTAGCAGTGTTGAGAATTAAAATTTTTAAGTGGGCTGAAATCATTTAGGCTACAAATGAGAAGAAATTTAAATTAAAATCCAGTAATGATGACCTTTGAAATTTTAAAGTTATTTAGACTCATTTAGGTTACAACTGAGAAGATATTCAGCTGAATGTTTAGCAGTGAGGAGCCTTGAATTTTTAGAATAATGTGAATTGTCTTTCTTCAAATTTGTAATAAAAAAATAAGAAGAAAGTCAATTGAAAAATTAGCGATTTCAAATATAGCATAATCAGGTAATTTATTTTTCCACACAAAAATATAATTTATTTCAATTAAAATTACTGATGTATGCACAACTTTTCATTACAAATTATTTTTTATAAAATTGTTGCACCTATTTATACCTGAAAAGCAATTATTACGCTAAATTGCAAAGATTGTGTTGAAAAAATTCCTTTCAGTTAAAATTTCAGTAAAAATACCAATTATATTGAAATTTAAACGACTTTAAATTATTTGTTTTACTAAATTTAAATCTTCTTCTGGTAAGGTCTTTTTCTATCTTTTTGGATCAAATTATCATCCACCCTCAAAGTTACTAGTAGGAATAAATTAGTTGTCTCTAATAAAAATCGAATTCACAGCCACTATTCTGTAAGATTCTATGACGGAATTGATTAAAACATCGTCCATGAGGTCTCATTGGAAGCTGCTCTGTGTATGATTCACAGAGCTTCCTTTGAAATTTGTAGAATTTTTGAAGTGAGAATCTTAGTGAGAAAACACAACATGAAAGATTAAAAGCAAAACGTAAGAGGTTTTTGTAGCCTAGCATTTATTCTTTGTTACAAAATGTGTTTCATTTTTCAAGCAAATAAACAGGGTGGCTATCGGCTTACATTTAGACATTTATGTAATTGTGGATTGAAATCTAATATGCGAAACCTTTTTGCCTTCGTCCGACATAGTACCAAACAAAGCTTTTTATTCGACATTCATTGTACTGAACACTTTTAGAGTAAATCGCAAATGACATAATAAACACCAATCTTGTAATTATACAAGAATTCCCTTTGACTGAGAAAAATGTCCACAGATTTTGGTAAGAGACATTACGGTTATTATGCGAAAATTGTTTAAACAATTTCATAGTATGACTAATTGATGTAAAAAGTTTTAAAGTCGATATTTTTGTTGAAATGACGCGTTAAGTAAAACCATCAAAATTCATCAAGAGATAAACATCAGAATTTTAGTGTCTAAATAATACTGATCCCTTATTAGCAGTCACTTATTAACAATTATTAAGCTTAGATTAGTTTGACACAAGAACACAAGGAGCACCTGATGAAGATCAAAATCATTACTCAGTAATAATGGTTGACAAAACCATCTCGTTATCCATTACTACACTTTGGGTTGATCTAGCCCATAATAGCATTTATTAACATTGCTGCAAAGAAAGAAATTACAGAAGAAATATCTCGATTCTTTTTCAATTTTCTGATAATGATAATTTTGATAATTATAATGATAATTTTGATAATGATAATATAATAATAATGGTAATTTTTCTGATAATTAGTAGAAATGATACAAGAATCACATAAAACCAAACATAAAACAAAAATCATATAACAATAAAGGATTTTGTGAAACCTACTTGGTCAGGCCGAGAATTTTTCACCACATCATTGAATGTGATTATACAACAGATAAATACAACAATTCAATCTATTTCCTTTTCATGCTAAATCATTATCAAAACAATGTAGGATGCCTTTTTAAAAAGTTGAAATTAGTTAAAATACAATTTTTATAATAATGTAAAAAAGCTTTCAAAAAAGCATCTCACTTTGCAGGGTCTACTTTCAAACAAACAATATGGCGCTCGTTTTTTCTAGGCTGATGTATTATGGGTTATTGCTGAATCTGTCAATGTTTAGATAACAATGGTGGCGGACGAGCTGTTTCTTTAGATATCTCGAAGATACTTGCCAGTGATCAACATGCTGGTCTTCTTCACAAGTTGAAGGCTTATGATTCAATCTTACTAATCAGGAAATGAATGTCATCTTGAACGGCCACTCATCTAGATATTTTTACATTAATGCGAGTGTTCCCCAGTACCTAGTTTGCTCCTAATTTTCATTAACGACCTTACTGATATCATCAGTTCTCACATCGTCGACTAAACTTATGACTTATTGTCCTGTTTTAATGGTAATTCTGATAGGTCCAATAAAGTCAATTTGGCAACGGATCTTGAAAATGTACTTCAGTCACTTGTTAACTGGAACAAGAAATAGCGTGTTAATTTTAACGCCTCCAAAATGAAACTACTCTTTTAAAGATCGTAAAGAACACTTTTTTGCTTTCCTTCAGCATGGCTGATGCTAACCTCCAGGAGAGTAACTCATTGGACATTGTCGGCCGAACTCTTTCCACTGACATGAAATTAAATGGTTACATTGAATCAATTACTCGATCTGCTGCTAGGAGATTTGGATCATTCTATTATGCATTGAATATTGTTGTTGCATTATGTATTTAGATATTCATGAACACCCAAAACAGAATCTGCAATGTTATCGATCCTGATCTGTCAACGCGGATTCAGTCTCTCTCCAACCAAACTAATGCATTTTCCTTTGCCTTTTCTATAAATACTGTCACGGCAATTGTTCTTAAAATCTCCACTCTTTGGTAACTCTAGTCCATGAACTTTAAACACAGATCTGGTGTGGCAGATCTCGCGTAATTGTACCGTGGAAATTGCCAGATGTCACCGCAACTTCTATGCTAATATTTTCTTCTTTGCACTTCTCTTTTGTGGAAATCTGTTGTGTTGTCTTCCCTCTAATGAGTCTATTATGGACTCTTCCACGTACTATGAAGTAGTAGGAAAAGTAAGATAGACTGAACGCTGGTCAACCGATACACACTCCCAAGTCGTGTAACACACTTCTGTTGTATTTACTGTTCAATACACTATTTATCTGCAACCTCTTGTTTTGTTGTTCCTTGACCAATTAATTGGTCACAACAAAATCACTTCCGGCTTATTAGTTTCCTGTCAACTGCTATCTTCAAAATTTTAAATCCAACGTCAATCGTCATCTTCTTCCTCTTTGAATTCTGTACTTTTATTGTCCTTTCTCCTCAATAAGATTGACCGGTTTCTTTATATTTCCTAAGCCCCTTGTGTCTTAGTGGCTTGATTGACTGTATTGAGATAGTCATTCTAAATTGTTTTCCTAGTATAGTTAATGTTGTTATCTCGTTGTAAATTGTCTCACTTACATTATCTAAGTTAATAGCAGAAAGTTAATGCCTTTTTTCAAAGAATGAACTGATATTTTATCAATTATTCGCAACCAATCCTGGAAATTGTCCCCATAGCTTCTATCTTAAAGCAACGCCACAAAATAATGTGTCTGCTACCATGTTACACTGTTGCTTTACATCGTGAACTGTGTTCTTTATTTTGTAAAATAAATCTTGGAGTTTAATTCAATTTTTGATTCATCTGACCATATGACTTTATTACAATAATGACCCGAACAATATAAAAAAAAACTTTTAGCGAATTCTAAACATACAATCCGTCCGTGAAATACAAAGTATTTCAATGTTTCCATCTATTTCAGATCTGTCTGGATATATTTTATGTTCGATTAAGGTTGATTTCAGTTACACAACGTTCTGAAATCTTACTTCTGTGACCCGATCTTGTAATCATCGACAGGATGCCAATTTATTTCCATTTATGAACGATGGATAAAACAATGATTGGATTTTTTTCTGGCATTCCCCGAAATTAAAAAAGTCGAAAATTCTTTTTTTTTCAGCTATTCTGAACGCTTTTTTAATTTCCGTCATGATTTTGAAAATGAATTAATCCTTAATTTATAAAATAAATTTGTGAAAGCCTTCCAAAATGGCGCTGAACTTTAAAATCTATATAATAAGCCATACTTTCACTAGTTCTTAATAAAATTGTGGAAATAAACTACTAATATTAACTCGTATTTATTTTCAATTGATAAACTGTTACTGGCGCTAATTTAGAAGCTCGAATGTCATAACATAAATTTGGGATTATCACAGAAAAACGAAGAAAATAATTTAGAGATCCATTACTTTTGAGCACACACACATAATAGATAGATAGATAGTTTTGTGACGTACGGTGACCTTTAATAATTAAGTACAACTCAAGACTTCAATGTTAAAATAATTACAACCACAAATAAATACTTAAAAAGAACAAAGCAGTAACGGTCAACCAAAGATAATTAACAATTTCAGTGAATAACTTGTTAGTAGCGAGGCTCAGCTTAACGTCCGGTAAATCCTAAATCAAAACCCAAATCATCGACGCACAATAATTCACATTAATTCGACTGGATAGTTCCACTTATCAGTCACTCAATAATCACCCCAGCCTGACACCGCTATTTATACACCTGACGGAAACATATTGTGTCACGCTTGAACCTGGGTGTCAGTAGTTACCCATTTTCTTCCTATATGATAGATAGATAGATAGATAGATAGATAGATAGATAGATAGATAGATAGATAGATAGATAGATATGCACAGAGATAAATAGATAAATAGATAGATATGTGCAAAAATAGATAGATAGATAGATAGATAGATAGATAGATAGATAGATAGATAGATAAGAAGCAAAAGAAATAGATGAAAATATAAAATACTACAATAGATAGATAGATAGATAGATAGATAGATAGATAGATAGATAGATATGCACAGAGATAAATGGATAGATATGTGCAAAAATAGATAGATAGATAGATAGATAGATAGATAGATAGATACTAACCACCTGAGATAGATAGATAGATAGATATGCACAGAGATAAATAGATAAATAGATAGATATGTGCAAAAATAGATAGATAGATAGATAGATAAGAAGCAAAAGAAATAGATGAAAATATAAAATACTACAATAGATAGATAGATAGATAGATAGATAGATAGATAGATAGATATGCACAGAGATAAATGGATATGTGCAAAAATAGATAGATAGATAGATAGATAGATAGATAGATAGATACTAACCACCTGAGATAGATAGATAGATAGATAGATAGATAGATAGATAGATAGATAGATATGCACAGAAATAAAAAGATAAATAGATAGATATGTGCAAAAATAGATAGATAGATAGATAGATAAGAAGCAAAAGAAATAGATGAAAATATAAAATACTACAATAGATAGATAGATAGATAGATAGATAGATAGATAGATAGATGGGAACAGAAAGAAATAGATGAAAATATAAAATACTGCAATAGATAGATAGAGAGCGACAGAGAGAGAGGGGAAATGGTTTCATGTTTCAAGTGATCCTCTGACATCGTCTGAAGATTGCTTAGAGTGTAAAAATCGTGTGAGGCGCGAAAGCTTATCCCCCTATCTAGCTACCACTCTACCGTTGGTACTGAGTCCTCTTCTCTCATAAATAGAGTTCATCTATACAGTTTTTATATTTAAACAATTTAACATAAAAAATATTTTACTGCATCAATTAGAAATAAATCAGAACACTTAACCAAACAAGATATATTGCTAAAAACGAGATCTTCAGGCACTGCCTTTAAATTAACAGTGACCGTAAATGTCAGTAACATACGAAATTTTAGTGGTCAATTTGATAACCGTAGCAATAGTACCATTCGATAATTCTATAAATTAAATCTACAAAACACTGTGCATTCACATGTGTGTGTGTGTGTGTGTGTGTGTGTGTGTGTGTGTGTGTGTGTGTGTGTGACAAAGTGGAAAAAGTTTTCGTGTGACGCGTTTCGCCCTTCAGGACTTCATCAGACGAAATTTGTTATGTTGGTGAGATTACATTGCACACGAACGAGAGTTGGTGAGAATTTAAATTTTTGCCTTTTGAATAAAATGTAAACGATTTCAATTATATTCTTTTTCTTTCTTTTTTTGTTTCCATCACTTTTGTCATTAGATATCCCGCACTGTGACAATAGAAGACCTGCAAACATAAAAAAAAATTTAGTCTGAGGAAGTCCTAAATGTCGAAATGCGTGAGAAAAACTTTTTCCACTTTGTCATATATTTTCCCCCAATATTGTTTTTGATATTTATATGTAGTTACCTCATGTATATATATATATATATATATATATATATATATATATATATATATATATATATATATATATATATATATATATATATAGTACTGGTTTTCCATCCTTTGGTACATAATATGGGTGGATCCGAGTAATATTAATTATTAAATCTTATCCACAGAGAGCTCGATGTTTTTATTATAACAGAGCATATGTAATTTTTACAACAACAACAACAACAAAAAATTACCTAAGTATAGAGTATAGTCTATTTTAAGCTGTTCTGTACGCGGCTGTCATCAGCCCTTAAATGCCTGCATTGCTCCGAGACAGACATTTAGGGGTTGACAATAGCCGCGTACAGAATGGCTTGAAGTAGACTATACACTATGTTGAGGTAATTTTTTTTTTTTTGCTGATACATATATATATACATATACATTAAAGACGGCTGACAAATTGCATACATCGAGGTGTTTATTCAATTTTTCTTGTATTCATACAAGTATTTTCGGGATATATCTCGTGTAAATTTTTTCACAATATTCTATATGTGTGAGGGCTTTCGGCTATTGTATTGTATTTTTTTGTAGATTTTTATATGTGTGTGTCTATAGTGATGGGAATGCTTTTTATTAATAATAATAAAAATTTATTGATAATATTAATAACAGAAGTAAATGTCAACCTCAATAATGTGAACTATGAATACGGCCACAATATGCCCACCGTGTTTTGAGAAAAAATTAAATTCCCATGACCATATATATATATATATATATATATATATATATATATATTACTGAATACGACAGACAAGGTGCTTTGATTTTTTTTTTTTATACAATTACATTTTTTTCTTTTCTTATATAAAAACTGTCCAATTGTTATCCAATAATATCAACTATGAAACTATGCACAATATCTTGACCGTTTTAAAATGAAAACATTATATAAATATATATATACAACAATCTATTTCTTGTTAACACTTATATATATTTCAACCTTGAAAATGGCTAAATGCATAGCCGAAAGCGCTCGGAAAAAAAGAACAATTGGACAGTTTTTATATGACTTATCTCCCGAAAAGAAAAGAAAATTAAGATCGCATTAGAAATTGTATAAAAAAATTAAATCAAAGTAGTTTGTCGTATTCAATGAAACGTATATGTAAAAAGGATTGCTGTCTAAATACACACACACGCGCGCATATATATATATATATATATGTATATATATACACACACACACACACATATATATATGTATATGTGTGTGTGCAAATATATAAAAAAATAGGAAAGAACCTTTATATTTACACATATATATATGTGTGTGTGTGTGTGTATGTGTGTGTGTGTGTGTGTGTGTGTGTGTGTGTGTGTGTGTGACCTCTGCCAGTTTTATGCGTATATGGTAGTAAATATGGTATGATTTTTATTGCCGCCGTAGGATATACAACCTACTATCCAACAAGGGTAGGAGAACTAACTTACCTAAAGTTGATTATGACAGTGTAATTATTTCATTGAATAACTGATCTCTTGCTTTATTATAAATACATGACCTGCAACAATTGCCTGTTGTCATGAACTGAACTTAGAATACTCACTGGCGTTAAAAACCTGAAATGAACATCACCGAACAGGCACTTGAGCCAGACTCTAAGAGTTCTAGTTTCCTAAGTTTTCTAACAACGAAGCCAAACTTTCAAGTACCATCCTTCCGATTTATGGTTGGTCTCTTGATTGCAGAACCTAAAACTGGAGCAGTTTGGTCGCGCCTAAAATAGAAATCTTAATTTGCCCGAGGAAATTCTTCTTCTTCAAGATTTGTCAAGTGTATAAACGAAGCGGCACTAATTCCTGGAAATTCTTAAGACTCTTAAACTCAAGTAGCGACATTTAATGTCACTTAGAAGGTTTTTTTGTTCATTGTTCCTGTGTTACTTTCTCTAAAACATTTTACAGTAGAGCCTCGTCTTGGAGACAGAGATTAACAAAATAGTCTCGTAAATAATCGCTGTTGAAGCCAATTTATTTCCCACCGAACGCCCCAGAATTGTGTTTTTGTGTCAGACTAAGCAAACCTCAGAATATCCCTAACAATTATGGTCGTTTGTTTCTCTCTAAACATTACTCATGATTTATGTGATGTAATTCTTCACGATGTAGTTGATTATGGTTCTCCACGACTTCCCCTTCCATGTAAATCTAAGCAACGTTTAAACCATCCCTCCTTATCCCTAATCTGCCATCCATTCATTCAAACAGCTGTTTTCCTCAGCCTTTCCTTCTTTCGATATGTCCCACGGATATTACGTTCTCCAAACCGCGTGTCCTTGTAAAGTGTTGTGGTGGGATCCACCTAATCTGCATAGGTGACTACCAACTATATAAATAATGGTTGGTACCGGAAGACGAGGAAAAAGGAATCACGAGATCCAACTAGAGACTCTGATCGACTGCGACTAGTCAACACATTCTCCAGGAATGTCTTCCCAGAAATATACAGAAATACTATATGTACTTATTGTGTACACTTTCTTGTTATAATACATTCTTGTTCTAAGTACATTTTGTGTTGCATTATTATTCCATGCAATAGGCGAGATTCAACATTGAGTCAAGACTCAACATAAAGTGTCCCAGAAATGTCAACTATATTTTTTTCTGATTTTAAATATGAATATCTTCCTAATTCCCATTTTCTTGACAGCTTCCTCGTTGCTCACGTTGTCTGTCTATGATATTCCCAGAAACCGTCTGTAGAACCAGATCACTGTTGATTTTAGTCTCTTCTTCATCTATGAGGACGTTGGACAGCATTCACTACTATACATAAGGATAAATAGAAAATAACAATTCTGTCCCATTATAGAGACATATATCATTAATTTACCGTTTACCTAAAGGGCGTGGGTGATCATGATCCTCCATGACTTCCTGCCCCTTGTATATCTAATCGATGTTTAAATCTTTACATTTTAATCTTTCTTCCTGCTCTGGCATCCATTCATAAGTAGACTGCTGACTGTTTCCCTGAACTTTTCCTTCCCTCGATACGTCCTGTGAGTATTAAGTTCTTCAAGCCATCTTTTCTCATAATGTGTCCCCGTCTTGATTATGACAATAAAATACCTCTGGTCGGGAGGATTTGGGGAATACGAAACTACCTCTTAATTGCTGTTGTTCTTACGACCATCCTGACCCGGGGTAGTAGCTCCTGTTAAGGTCCCATCTATGGGCAAATAGTGAACCCCCAAACTGGGAGTAAAAAACTGGAAGTATAAGAAATACATTTTCATGGTAAAAAAAAGTACCAGCAATGTATTTTTTAAAAATTACATGAAACAGAATTTTATAAAAAAAAGGAAAAATTTACTTAACAAAAGAAAAACTACTCAAAAAAGAAAAATAATCAGAAAAGAAAAAATAATCAAGTAAAAGAATAAATATTTTTAAAAAAAGAAAAAATATTCAAAAAAAGAAAAAATTATTCAAAAAAACAAAAATTACTCAAGAAAAGAAAAAATAATCAGAAAAGAAAAAATACTCAAGCAAAAGAATAAATATTCAAAAAAAAAGAAAAAATATTCAAAAAAAGAAAAAATATTCAAAGAAAGAAAAATTACTCAAGAAAAGAAAAAAACACTCAGAAAAAGAAAAAATAATCAAAAAAGAGAAAATACTCAAAAAAAGAAAAAGTTACTCAAAATAGAAATAAATACGCGAAAAAAGAAAAAATACTAAAAAAGAAAAATACCCAAGAAAAATACTCAGCCTCTCAAGAAAATTAAATTTCGGCATTAAATGACCAATAAGGAGTTGATATGCCGTTAAACAAACATAATGTGTCCCAGAAATTCAAATGTCTTTCAGTTCATATTACTTTCCGTATTCATCTATAGAACCACATCTCCGTCGTTTCGTGTTTCTTTTTCATCAATTAGGTCATTGTCCAGCATTCACTTCCAGACACGAAGCGTTTTTACAAAGGATGGAGAATGTGCCACCAAGATTGAAAACCACATTGGACTAGCGAAAGAAGCATTCCAAAAGATAAGCAAGGTGCTGAGATAGGGGAAATCTTCGTTCGAAACAAATCAAAGGGTGCTGAATTGCGATGTTGCGTCCATCCTCTTATATAGTAGTGAATACTAGACAACCCAACTCCATGGATGAGGGGGAAATTGGCGGCAGTAGAAATGTGGTTCTAGAAATGTGGTTCTGAAAATTCCATGAACGAAGCGAGTAAGTAAGCAGGATGTCTTAAAAAAAATGGCAACAGAGAAAACACTTTGCTTAGAGTCAGGGAAAGAAAGCTGAAATTCTTTGGTCACATAATGAGAAAGAAGTAGTTGGAAAAATTAACATTCACAGTGTATATTAAGGACAAGAGCTATAGGGGAAGGCAGAGTGTCACTTATCTGACTGGCTTGCATGAATTGATGGCGGATCGAGTGGAGGTGTGCCTTAGCAATGAGAGAAAATCTACTAAAGGCCACAAGGGATAGGAAGTTGAGGGGAGCAATGGTCGTCTATGTCCTGAAGAAGAAGAAGAATGTACAAAGATAGGTGAAAATTTTAAAAACAATGAAACCATTGTCAAAAACGATCTTCATTCTGAAAGATCATCGGTAAACGATGGACAGCTGGAAAGAATTTTATTTATTTATTATTTTAAAAGTGGATTTGACAACTGGTTTCAAATGGGATAGAGACAAATGTACACAAGTGGAAATAATTTCAAATAAAACAATGTTCTTGATAAGTTGTAACGCTATACATGTTTGTCGTTGATTATGCTTACCAAATAAAGGCATCATGTTCTGAGAAATCTATCCTGGGTCCTAATACAAATTCTTTAAACTACCTTCTAACACTGTCTTCAACAAGAGAACATTCAACAAAAGCTGATTTCTCATTTATATTCCCATCTATTTCAATGAAAGTCACGCCTCTTTCATAATAATACATACTGTTATAAATAGAATAAAAGTTGAAAGTTTCTATCTCAACAATTTCTAGGATATTTCTAATAGGAAGAGATATACAACAGACGACATTTTTCGCGGTTAAATTTGAATTATAGTTTTAACTGATCATAAGCTGATATTTCAAATAGTACGACTGAGAAAAGTCAGACATTTTCCTTGACATTTGTCATGCATTGAATGAATGTTCTTTTAAAATAATTTCTATTGGTTCTTCCTTTGGAGCCAGCGGCGAAATCTGTTAACACTTTTAACAGATCCTTTCAATCTTTGCTATGCCTGATAGATACTTGATAGGAACATCTTTGTTAAAGAGGCATAATCTTAAGCACCTAACGAGGGGAGTACTCCGTATCAAATGACCTTGCATCTGACGATGAATAGAAATTTAACAGTTCAAGTACAAAAATAGCTTTGATTATATGTTTTATGTTTTGTGGATTTCTTTTAGCTTAACCAAAAAACACAAATTTTATTTTCATATAAGTATCTGTTTCCATAATGTATAAAAACATAGAAATTTTAAGATTAACAGCTTTAATAGAAATAGGAGTTATGACATGAGAGGCATTATTTTCAGAATAACACAATCGTCATTTCCATACATTTGTTCCCAATGGTGCTGTCTCCAAATTCTTTGATGCAGCTAAATATCCATTTAAATCTATAACATGATTATTCTTCTCGAAATCCATCTACTAATGTTAAGATTAAGATGTGAAAACAAAACCAAAATGAAACAAAGCTTGAAGACAGACTGCCAAGTGGAGAGAGCCCATCTTTAGGCCAAAGAGTTCCCAAAAGTTATTCCATGTTAAATAGTACAAATGGATGTGTAGAAATATTCAAAATTCAGTAATTAAAGTAAGTGGATATATATATATATATATATATATATATATATATATATATATATATATATATATAGTATGTTTCTTGTCATAAATAAATCATCTCTATCAGGTACACCCATACCTTCTTGAGCAGACGCCTGTCGTGTTAAATATCTGATCATAATGGGACATTTAACCACCCACAAGAATCCATAAGGAAAGTTCTGCTTGACAACACAATAATCTTTTATAAATCCCATGGTGTAATGGTGGCCAAGTTTATCTCGCTAGATCACTTTCGCTTGAACAGTGAGTTCGACCCCACTGGGTGCCCCTTGCTTTCGGCATAGTGCCGCATCAAAGCTACGATTAGAAAATCTCCATCCTTCATAAATCCTGTAACCGAAAACATCTTGCTGTGAGAGAAGTAATCTAAATAAAACATCTGGCAACCTGTATTAATCTAACTTTATTTAACAATGGAAATAATGTGCTAAAGGTTTCTTTTTAATAGAAGGACGCCAACTCGAATTACAGCAACGTTCCTTTTGCAGGGCCAGGTATAAACGCTACTACCATTCAATCGGCATTACACAACTACATCTTTAAAGACAACCATGAAACGAAAACATCAAGAGCAAACCCCTTGAAAATGGCTAAAGAAGTGGTCGGAAACGCCTGAGACAATAAGCACTACCGAGACGTTCCTGGCTGCGGCTAGGGAGTCGTGCTGTCGAACTCTCCGCCTCGGCGGAGAGGAACTCGGACGGGGCTTTGCCGTAGGGCAAAGTGCCGTCCGGGGAGGTTGACAGTCCCTAGAACCCGTGTATACGGGTTCTAATGGGCATATTTTTGAACGAGCCTACGGGCTCGGTAAGCCCACATTAAACCGGCCTTGTGCCACATCGACCCATGTGGGGGGTTGCTAAATACCGAGACAATAAGCACTACGAACAATTTTTAACCCCCTTACACCCATCAAACGGAAAAACTTAAGAATAGTAGAAAAACACAATAAAATTCATCAGATTTTCGTAGCAACCTTTCTTTCATTGACTGCTATCTAAACTAAACTCAGCCCTCCCCCCATCCCGAGATAGTCAGTCTAGGGCTGAGGAAGACCGCCATAAGGCAGTGTTGGTCTAAAATAGAATATAACCACATGAGATAATTTGGGAGTTTTTGCCGTATTATATATATATATATATATATATATATATATATATATATATATATATGGCAGCTCCTCACAGATTAAGAAGACGTCAGGCAACAGTAACTATAGCATACGTCTCAGATAACCTGTGACAGCCTGAAAGGAAGACGATCCTCTGCCTCATGACCAGTTGCTTCGGATAGATTGATCTCGTCAGCCCGGAAAGGCAGTTCATTTAGGTAAAGGAAACTCAGGTCGCAAACCTCCGCTACCTTTCGGCCACTTTCAGACCAGGAAAAGTTTATGAAAATAAATCTAAACAGAATATTTTAATATGCTCGAAAGAGTTTTTTTCAAAGGTGTGTTTGACAAGTGAGTTCACAGGTTGCACAGATGCATGTCTCAAGTGGAAACCATTTTGAATTATGCCATATTGTAAACAAGAAGGTCCTCAACACATGCTTATATTTTTATACATTTCTCAAAAATAGGAGTCATGACCTGGGAGGCATTACTTTCAGAACACTCGTCTTAGTATCTATATTTTTGTTCCCATTGGTACGTTCTCCAAATTCTTTAATGCTGCCTAATGTTTTGAGATGGAATATTGGTATTAATCGATACATTCTTTGTAGTTGAATATCCATTTTAAGTTTTTACGTGATTCTTCTCGAAATTCACCTGAGAACGCTGCGTAAAAATATAAAATCAATATTTTTTTTCACAAGAATTATGGATATTGCTAAAAATGTATTTTTGTCAAGTTACGAGGCTTTGATGCAGTTTGGAAATCAGAGTGGAGCTTACCATATATGCGCGAACACAAACTCTCCTGCGGGGTTACCTTTTCGGCAGTGACATGTCATTGAATGAGCTTATCTACTGTGTGTCTGTCGCATTCACAATCACCGAGAGAGGTTTCTGATATAAAGTTGTATCAGCCAAATTCATCAGGACATCCTGCAGTTTAAATCTGTATATCATACACTTCTAGTTTTATCACAAGTTAAAACTGTATTAAAATGGAGGAGACATCTGGCTGTAGATGAGATTACTGAGAGTGTGAAATGGATACCGATTATGATCTCAAAACATGACTTTGCCAAATATTTTAAAAGGTAGTTACTTGTGATTAGTTGATTGTATATGTCAAAACTTGTCGGTCTGCACAGGACACTTAGTTTGAATTCGGTTAGATTAGTATTGCCAAGCCGGCTGTGTTTTAAAACGCTGCGATAAAGAAAGTTTTTCCAAGGGCATTGCTTTTGAAGTAGACTAAGATTTCATTAAGTAAAAGAGTTAAAATGATCGCCTCTCTGTACCGCTCCAGTAAGTACCGGACTCCTCATGCTATTCTCTACCAGATCAGTCTGAAAATGAAGTACTGCTGCCATATTTGGGCAATGCTGCCCGGTCCCCACGTTGTAGTTTTGATAGCGTTCAAAAGTGTCTCCGTGTCTTTGTTGAGGAAGAATTATTTTCCCTAGTCCAATCTCTATCTCACAGACGAGGTGTGGCGAGTCTGTCACTGATCTATCGCCACTTCCATGCAAAGTGCCCGGGTGAACTGCATCTCCCGCCATGCCACTTACATAGTAGAAAACCACGCACATTCCATTCGTAATCCATCAATGAGAAATTCCACTCAAATCGCTTCTTCTGTGAAACAGTCCTTCAAGAGAATGATTCCCTTATCATGATTATCTTAAGTCTAAAGTTAACCGTTATCTTCCCCTCCTATCCATATAAACTACCCCTTAACGTAATCCTCTACCTCGAGTGGTCTCCAGGCCTTTTCCAGGTGAACCTTATTGTAAAAAATACAAAAAAACGCTTTATCTGTAATGCTATGCAGCTCCGCCGTCACTTTTCTCATCATTTTCTTTCGCAAATCAAATCGCTGTTGATAAACACATCTGGAACGACACCGCACCTTGAAAGAATATTGGGCCTCAGACTCCCACCACAAGTGGAACGGTCCATCGCTAAAGATGAAGGTAGAATGATCGGTTCACTGTACCGCTTCAATAAGTACCTGACTCCTTATGCTATCCTCTACTCTCATTAGAGCCAGATCAGGCCGAAAATAGATTTCTGCTGCCATATTTGGGTGATGTTACACGGTCCCCACTTTGCAGTTATGATAGAGTTCAAAAGCGTCTCCGTGTCCTTGTTAGAGAAAAATTATTTCCCCTCCTCCAACCTCTCTCTCACAGGCAGGATGTGGCCTGTCTTTCACTGCTCTATCGCCACTTCCATGCAAAGTGCTCGGACGAACTACATTCCGCCCGGTCTAACCCTTACAGCCAGGACCTGCCATGCTTCTTACATTGTGGCGAACTACCCACATTCCCTCCGTATTCTATCAGCGAGATGATAGTTCCATTCAAGCGGCTTCTTCCCGCGAGCCGCTGGCCTTTGGAACAGACTCGCAAAAGGATGTTTCCCAGATCACTACACTTTTAACCTGTTTAAGTCTCGAGTTAACCGTTATCTTTCCTTCCTATGAATATAAACTAACCCTGAACGTAGCCCTCTACCACCAGTGACCACTGATACTTGTACAGAGTGAACCTTACTGTAAAATTTAAAAAAATAGACAGGCTTTTTTTCTGTTAATATTAAATGGCTGTGTTATTGTTCTTCTAATGATCAACTAATACAAAACCCAAGAGCCACTCAAGGTAGAGACGTGCTGAATGAGATTGATTTATGGACGTAAGTGGATGGAGTAAACGCAGAGTATGAGGATATAACGGTTGGTCCTATATTTAAAGACAATAAGATTGTAGAGACGGGGGGATTTTGTTCGAAAAAGTAGCTGTTATCTGGAAAAAGCAGTCTCTGTGTCTTCTTACCAATCAAGGATGATTGGGGTCCTGGCTGTAAAGGTTGGAATTGAGGAAACCGAGGAATGTACATTGTCTGAACATTTGCCATGGAAATAACGATAGACTAACGATAGACTGGCAACGATGCATCTGTAGGAAAGAGGTTTGAAAATAATTTATTACCCACAATCTACAGAAAGGCTTTTTAAATCTGTCATGGCGAGAAAGTGAGGATTGTCTAAATTCAGCAGAGATATGGCCTCAATAACCTATTTTTATCTACATTACTTACATCTTGACTATTGTCTTCATCTTTCTTGTTTTTATCACAACGTTTTGGCTGTTGTTTTCTCCGGCCTTCCTCCGGTGTATATCCACCTGGTGAACCTACAGTGTATTCTGAACTGAACCCTTTATTTAATCTCCGAGGGTAAAATGTTCTATTTCCACTGCCCATTTCAAGGTATATCGTCTGTCTCTTATTTTTATTTAGTATTATTCAGTTATTGTCCTTCCCTTTGTACTATGTCCAAGCACATACTGCTCGACCCAGGGATTGAACTCCCAATGACTATGTCCCTAAAACTTCAATCTTGTTAATATAGAGCATGACAGTCACGTACTTTCTGGAGCGGTACAAGAAACCAATCACAAACGGCGAAAACATTTTTAAATTGTAGAAGATACAATTTTTCTGTCATCAAAATAACTGAAATCTTATGTTTCTTTTGTAAAATTTTCATGAATCTTAATAAAGTTCTTTAAACTACCATCTAAGACTGTCTTCGGCGAGGAACTGTAAACGAAAACGGATTTCTTATTTATATTCCAATCTAATTTGAATCAAAGTCACGCCTCTTTCTTTCTGGTTCACTTTCTTATGAATGGAATAAAACTTTCTATCTCACGAATTTCTCAGATATTTCTAACCGGAAGAGGCAGACACCAGACGACACTTTTCTCGGTTAAATTTGATTTAATAGCTTCGACTAATCGTAACGATTTTAAAAGCTGTTATTTTAAATAGTACGACCGAAAAAAGTCAGATATTATTTTTTCTTGACTTTTGTCTTGCACTGAATGAAACTCATGTTTTTTAAGATAATTTCTATTTCTTCTTTTTTTAGTACCCGTGGGGAATTGTGTGGCACTTTTAACACATTTACTTTTATTCTTCGTGATGCCTGATACATATTTGATGAGAACCATCTTTGATAAAGGGACATAATCCTGAATCAGCTAACGAGGCCTGTACTCCATAACAACTGACCTTACCTCTGACGATGAATAGATATTTAACAGTGCAAGCGCACAAATTAAATAGGTTTGTTTTTATCATTTCTTTATTGATCAAAGAAAAAAATGTACATATCAGTATGTGTTTTTATGATGTCTAAAAGCAGAAACGTTACGATTAAGAGCTTTAATAGAAATATAAACGCCTCATATTAAAATGAAGTCTGAAGTTGTGGGATTAGATATTGTCATGACTGTGAATTATTCCGATGAGTATCTTAATATTTGTTGTTTTGATCGCCGTATTTCAGTTAGACAGATTCCTGTCGTCCTTAGCATTGTTTGAAGCTACCATTTGAAGTATTTTCTTTGTTATAATGTTAAATTGTTTGAACTCGTAATTTTTCCAACAATTTCCCTCTCTCTTTCTCTTTCTCTCTCATTTTCTCTCTCTCTCTCTCCCACTTTCTCTTCCTGTCCCCTTTTTCTTTATCCCCTCTCTATTTATTTCTCTCTTTCTTTCTCTTTCTTTCATTATTTTGAAATCAATCATTTTCAATTGCTCTACGGCTTTGATATTCATTGAATTTCCAAGATGAATTCTTGGCAGCATTCCTTGCGTTATTTAAACGAGTCTCTCCATGTTTTGATCATAACGAATCTGTCCGCACGTTCAATTCTAGTTCTAAGTACAGCCTAGTATATTTGTATTCTCATAATAATAACACGTCGACTCCAGTCGAGATTAGTGTCATTGTAAACGCCATGATTTTGTCGATGGCTATATAGTATGTACTACACCAGGCTGAATACAGTTTTGAATTCAGATCTGGTCACTTATTTTTAATCATTTCACCCCAAGAAAAGGCAATAAACCCACTAAAACGAAAGGGGGGTGAGCAAATATGAGAAAAAGACATTATTAATAGGAGTGAACAATAAAAGAACAAAAATTAAAGACAGTAGATAACGATTAACATTGCATTTAAATTTTGACGATCAAAGTTGGAAAGCGGGAAGCAAGAAGGGAGTTCCACAAGCGAGAAGTGCGAGAGAAGCAACTGTTAGCATAGCACTTAGGGTTAGATCTAGTCATTTCAACTGGTCAAATGATGAGATCTTGCCACCAGTTTAGTACTTTGTCATATTGCTAGACGACAGGCGAGCCCATTCTGTCCTGCTATTAAACCAATAGCCGGAGTGGGAGAGAAAATACGGTTTCATGCCTTTCCTTAGAATAAAATTCAAAGAAGGTTCTCTAATGTAATCGGTTCTGATCAAGCATATCAACTTTGGTCGCTTTCTCTCCGACTTTGTGTGGCTTTTATCTGTCTTTTCTACAAATATTTCCATGGGAACTGCTCTAACGCTTTTCCCCCCTGGTGCCCCGACTGCATGAATTTAGGCGTGCTTCTAGATTGGCATCTAGATCTCACCGTTTTTATTGTTGAAATAGTTAAATTCAACCGCCACTTCTACTCCAAAAGTTTCTCGCACTTCCCGCCTGTGGGACGTCCTCCTGTTTACTTCCCTGATAACTACAATCTTCAAAAATGTAAATGCAAAGTCAATCGCCATCTTCTGTCTTTCTGAACCCTGTTCCTTTTTTGTCCTTTCCTCTGTATTCTCATTTTTCTCTTTCACTTTCGCTCCCTGTAGCCCTCCCCCCCGCCTTGTTTGGTGTGGGGGAATGATTAAAAAAAATAGGTGCAAAAGTGAAATTAACGAATTCTGCCCACCGATTTCTCATTCCAAGCGGTAATCATTACACAACACATTCTTTTACTGACTTACAATGAATTATTTTGCCTATAATACGATAACAATTTTGATTCTTTCGTTTCACTTAGTTGCTTTTCTATCGTTCTGTAGTATTCTTAATTGAAATATTTCCATTATTCCATAAAGTACGATGACTAATCATTTATCAAATCTCTATCTCTTTAGCCACTGTCTGTCTGTCTGTCTGTTTGTCTCTCTCTCTCTCTCTCTCTCTCTCTCTCTCTCTCTCTCTCTCTCTCTCTCTCTCTCTCTCTCTCTCTCTTCCTTTCACTTATGGCGATCTTTCAGTCCAGTAGCATCTTACCTTTGTTATTGTTATTTGAATTTCCGAGATGCAGCATTGCCAGTATTTCTTGTTATACAGACGAGTATCAACATCTTTGTCATTTTTATTACAGCATCTTAACAGATGCGTCTTTTCGTCCTCTTCGAGTTAATGTTGTACGTTTTTACTCTGGTCATTTTTTTCATAATCTCCTGTTTGCCATTTGCTGTATCCATAGACCCGAGTGTCAAAGACCCTGCATTACAAATCTCTTTGAAAATTTGGCAAGATCTCGATTTTATATTCTGAAAAATGAACATGCACCGTAATTCTTCATTTGCATGAAAGGCAAAATGGAATAAGCGTTTTCTTATAAATATCTAACATGGAAAAACCAGATTCCAATTTTCTCTTAGAGTAATTCGGTTGGCACTGTAAGTATTGGAACTGGAACTGATATAGCCTCAGGAAAACAGGTGTTATAATATAGCGGAGAATAATATTAGAAGGTGCCAAAGGTAGTGCTTATGTATAAATCTAAAAACAACAATGTATCTTTATAACTTTATCGTTCACGCAGCCTCATCTCCTTTATTATCAGATATTCTGTGGTAAGATACTAGGAGTAATTAGTCGAGGCTAATAAGAAAATGCTTTGTGTTCCCATAACAGCGGCATATCTCATCATTATGAAGTGATAATCTTTTGTTAAAACATTGCTTTTTTAATTTAATTTAATTGCGTAGTGCGTATTAGCTTTTGTTTGGATATTTTACTTTTAAAGATTTCAAAACAGAATTCAGTGCTACATGCCATCACAAGAATAAGCGTTAGAAAGTTGTGGTTTCCTTTTGAAGAAAGGTGTGCAGGAGGTGTAATGGATAGTGACCCGGAATAAGAAATCGGAGAGCCGAGTTCGAATTACAGTCGAGTTCATTATATTGAATTATGTGTAAATACTCTTGGGAAAGGCATTAATCCACCTCTTCTCCCTCACGCACCAGATATGAGCTAAATATTAGGACATTTATTAGCATAAATATTAGAACATTTATTCGCATAAACATTAGGACATTTATTAGCATAAATATTAGAACATTTATTCGCATAAACATTAGGACATCTATTAGCATAAATATTAGAACATTTATTAGCATAAATGTTAAAAGCAGCGAGAACAGGCTGGGGATGCCAGCACGTTGGAGGACCTCTGTGCTAGTGACCCTGTCTTTCCACTTAATGTGCAGGAGACGTCTGAGGCAGCGGAGGTTAAAGTTGTTTAACCTCTTCTCCTTACTGGCGTAAGTTGTCCAGGACTCTCTGTCGTACAGGAGGGTGCTGAGGGCGCAGGCGCGGTAGACCTGTAGTTTGATGTTCTCCGTCAGCTGGCTGTTGTTCTAGACGCGCTTGTTTACCTTGGTCATGACTGCGGCGGTGTTTCCTATCCTGGAGCTGATCTAGGTGTCCAGGGAGAGGGAACTGGAGATGATCGACCCGAGGTAGGTGAAGGAGTTCACCACTTCGAGGTGCGTACTATTAATGGCAACGTCCGGGGAGGAGGCAGTGTCTTGTGCCAGAATGTTGGTCTTTTTGAGGTGATGGTCAAGCCGAACTCTTTTCAGGCGTGGGCCAGGCGGCTGACTAATTATTACAGACGGTCTTCTTAGCATAAATATTAGAACATTTATTCGCATAAATATTAGGACATTTATTAGCTAAATATTAGGACATTTATTAGCATAAATATTAGAATATGTATGAGCATAAATGTTAGGACATTTATTAGCTAAATATTAGGACATTTATTAGCATAAATGTTAGGACATTTATTAGAATAAATATTACGACATTTATTTGCTAAATATTAAGACATTTATTAGCATAAATTAAAACCAAATTCTGGTATTTCTTTGACAACTTTCGACCATTTTGTTGGATTTTCATGGACTTGATCGCGTTGAACTCGAACAACAAATTGTGTGTGGGGGGGGGGGTGGCGGGGGGGGGTTCGTGAGTGATTTTTCTTCTTTGGACGTCTAAATACTTGAACACAGTAATGAAGATAACGACATATAATTTTTTTTAAATTGTCATTTTAATTGTGTATGTCATGGATTAATATAAACATTTCAGTCGTCAACTTTGCTGTTACGATTACAAAGTTTATGCGACTGTACTCTCCGGCCATTTGTCAGGTGGCTATCGATCCAGGTATTTCGAACTGAACAGTTTATTTAATTTATGGATATTAGACTGTTCTATATCTATTTCTATTGTCATTGTCTAAAAATATCTCGTTATTACTTTCTTTGTTTTGTGTTCTTGAGCGGTTTTTATTGCTCAGGAGAGCAATAAATAAAAACCAAAAAAGTTCGAATTCCATTCAAATCCATTACATTCATTTACGTGCTAATATCCTTGGGAAAAGTATGAATCCTCTTTTTCTCCCCCCAGCTATAGGTAAATAGCAGGACATACCAGGTTCTATAAACTTGGACGGCAACTAATCTACCGCAGAAAGAAATGGCTACCTACTGCGAGAAAAAAATCTGCCTGATCAGTTATGTATCGAAAGATACATGATCGCCTAAGCGTGTATCACGCATAGCACATAACTGACAGAAATTCACTTACGTGCTAATACCCTTGAATCCGTTTCTTCTCTCCCCCTAGCTATGGTTAAATAGCAGGACAGACCGGGTTCTATAGGCTTGGATGGCAACTGGTCTACCGCAGAAATAAATGAAAAAAATCTGCCTCGTCAGTCATGTATCGAAAGATACATGATCGCCTAATCGTGTATCACGCATGGCACATAACTGAACTATTACTAGTTTTGTTTCCACTCTGACTGCCTGTATACTGCCCGACCCATAGGTTGAACTCCTAAATACTATGCAATTAGTTCGAAATCTCCTGATAGGTACCAAGATCGACAGACACCTGAATAAGATTGGAGAATAATACAGTTGACCGT
Source organism: Acanthosepion esculentum (assembly GCA_964036315.1). Taxonomy (NCBI): domain Eukaryota; kingdom Metazoa; phylum Mollusca; class Cephalopoda; order Sepiida; family Sepiidae; genus Acanthosepion; species Acanthosepion esculentum. Next base: position 42,690,097 of record OZ038505.1, read on the forward strand.
CCTGTGTATGACTATAAACTACATCCGTGTCCTGGGTAAGACGATAAACTACATCCAACGGCAAGACCTCTGACCAGGAGGTTTTGAGGGCGTGTGGAACCACCTCTTAATTGCTGGTGTTCTCAGGTCCACCCTGACCTGAAGTGTTAGCACCTGCTAGGGTCCCAGCTATGGGTAAATAGTTAACACCCAAAACTGGAGTCAAAACACTATGAAAGTGTAAAAATATGTTTTAATACCACAAATACTCTGTAAAAATTATTGCTCACACTAAATTATTACCAGCAATACATTTTTTGAAAAAAAAATATTACCAGCAATAAAAATTGTCGGTATTAAATAACCCATTGCGATTGATATGCCTTAAAACAAACCAAACCAAATTAAACCAAAACGATTGAAACAAAGAGAAATATAACAGTCCGAATATAAATAATTAGTATAGATATGTGTCATGTCATGCGCTGATTGTGTTGCACAATTAAATGGTAATATTATTCGTTTCCCTACAAGGAAACGTTTGGTATTTATTGACCGAACAGCCAGTACTGCTTTCGGTCAAGGCTGAAAAAATCTGTCTCTTCAAACGCTTTTTATAGGAAAACATGTTTCTTAAGTCCAGTAACTGTTATCGCTCTTTCCAGTATTGATTGGTGTTTCCTTTCTAAGCTTTTAGTTGAAGTGGTGTGGAACATATTGCTTATATGAATATTTTCTGTTTTAGTTACATGTGTTATACATTTTAGTTGTTGCTATTGTTGGTAGTCCTCAAGTGATGGGGTTTCTTTTATTTGTAATGTTCTTTGTGATTCTCTATCGTCAGTACCCAGTGTTCAAAGGATGACCTTTACCAAGACCCTCAAAGCCGTTTTAACCTTTGATCTTCGGAAGCGGTTATATACAGCTGACAGTTTCGCTATTCCTCAACGGTTTTGGCGCTATGCATGACATCCATATGAAAGTCTCGAGGCTATTTAAAAACATGACTCGAGTTTTCAGTTTGTTGTTTTGGTCTCATAGCAATTTGCAGTGTTGGGCGAAAGTATGTTTGGCACAATCTATTTTATGTTCAGTTCATTTTTCTTCTATATTTAATCTGTTACAGCTGATCCATACGCCAAGGTATCAGAAGTGCTTTGCATTTACTAATTCCATGTTATGATGGAATCAGGATAGCTGCCATCACTGATTTTATTCTAATTCTAGATCATAGTTTCTGCTTTTGGAAAGATTTATCTTCAGTCCTATTTCTTGTCTTACAAGAATTCTCCGTAAAGTTGTTCCCCCTCAGACAAATAGCTCCTTTCACAGAATATTTGCAAAGCCAGGCAATGCAGACTTCTGAAGCAATGGGAGGATAGAAGGTTGTATTCTGATTTTCTGAATAGTGGTATGAATGGCCTACATTGTATCAACTTTAATCCAAAGATTAATGTATTTCTTAATAAGTTTGTCAGTTTCTTTGACAGTATTATGGTCACGGGAAACAGCCATGTCAATGAAACATTTTCTTGATCCTTTCTCAATGGCAGTAATGTCTGGCTAAGTATCGTCAATGACTCAATCTGTTTGGATGTCGATACCTAAATATTTAGAGGTGGCCATTCTTTATCACTTTCTTTGTCCTGTGGTGGTACCATTTTACCTCGACTCGAAGTCTATACTTCCTACATAGGCAGCAATAAATATTATCTCTATAGTCAACAACCTCATTGTTTGAAAGCAGCTTTTTTAGGTTGCATTCTGATTTTCTCACTGCATAATTAAGGATTGTGGTCTGAATCTGGAGGTGGGTGTATTTCTTAAATTTGTCAATCTCTTTGTCAATAAGGTCATTGTGAACAGCCATTGAGACATTTTCTTATTCCTTTGTCAATGACAGTAATGTCTGGCTTGGTGTCGTCAATGTCACAGTCTGTTTGGATGTTGAAATACCAAAATATCTTGATTTAGCCATTATCACTTTTTTTTTCTCCTGTGGCGATATCATTTCATCTCGACTTAAAGTCTATACTTCCTACATAGACACCAATACATGTCATCTCTACTGCTAATAACCTCATTGTTCTAAAGTAGCTTTGGACAGAAAACATCTATACTGTTCCAAACATCGAGGTATCTGAAGTGTGTAGTATTTACTAATTTCACATCTTTTAATTTTAGGATAGATTCAGGGTTGGTGCTATTACTGTTTTCATTCCAGATTTAAATCGGAGTTTCTGCTTTGGAAAGGTTTATCTTCTGTCCCATTCTCGGGGCATTTGATAGAGTATTCTGATTTGTTTTGTTCCAGGACATTAGATGCTGAAATTCCTAGAAATCTAATCCTAAGAAATGAATGGTGAAAAATCGTTAATGTTGAAGGCCTACATTCCGAATTTGTTGTAACTTAATGTTTGTTATGCAGCGTGTGTGTTCATGCCTCATTGCCTGTGACGTTGACAAACTTTAAAAGTGTTAAGTTGAAAAAGAATGCCTACCAACTGAGTCAACGGTGTGTAATATTAAAGAAATGTTCCAGGCAACAATGCTTGAAGCTTTGGGTATTTTTTTTAATAAAAACTATCGCAACATAAAAGGCAAGTGTCTGCTATCGATTTAACAACTGGTTTGGAATTAAGTCAGTTTTTTTTATTTTTATTTTAATCATTTTGCATTCAAATTTGACAGACATTAGTTCGTGTCTGAAACCAATTTCTTTACAATTTTTCCTCGCTAAAAAAATCTATTTGCTTCGTTTAGTTTTCACGCCACCAGAACGACATGAAAAGATTCATCTGTAAAAAAATCCTTGCCATTTTTTTCATTGATGCCGAAGGTAGAAAGCAAATCAGTATGATGGATGGGAGACTAGAATTTTAACTTCTCTCGCGAAAACGATAATACGTTGAAGATATCTGAAAAATCTGAAGCGATATAGATGAAAGACAATGTATTAGTTGTGTGCAAATGCTTCCACTGGCAAATAGAAGAAATATGAAGGCGGGAATATGGTTTCTTTTATATTTTAATCAATGTTATTAATATTCTGAGTCTTTTCTCTCTGTTTATATTCATGAAACGAGGTTCACCAAATATTTTCCATCGAAAAACCTCTCTTCCGCTGTATCGTCTGTCACTAGATTTAAAAAAAAAAAAGAACGCAGGGAATTTTTACACATATTAATCGTTTCCTGAATATGAATTTCTATCGAACTTAGAACATAAAGGAGACACAATAAAATATTTTTATTTCCAGTCATTAAAATATTTTTATTTACAGTCATTACAAGAATATATATATATATATATATATATATATATATATATATATATATATATATATATATATATATATATATTAAAAAGAAGAGATAAACCACAAAAGTTTTTGGTTGTTATGTGGATTTTTTAAAATATATATTAGATTTTATTTTCTATAATTTTACGAAGTTATGGAAAATAAAATATAATATATATATATATATTTTTAAATACACATTAAAACCAAAAACGTTTGCGGTTTCTCTCTTCTTTTTAAAATATATACTATTCTCTCGACTATGACCTCTTCCTTATATACAGGGGTTGGACAAAATAATTGGAACAGGTTCAAATTCCACACCTATATTTTAAAGACCTACTATATTAAGTATTTTAACTAAAACTTCGTAATTGCAGGTTATATATATTGTAAATACGTTTATTTATCTAATTTACTGTCTTTGTCTTATTTATTTTTAGAATTTAGTAAAATTTAAGCTAAATGCGTGACCTCTCCGAGTTCGAAAAAGGGCAAATTGTTGGAACTCGCATAGCAAGAGCCTCAATCACTAACGTTGCTGAACTCTTTGGTTTTTCAACAACTATCATATCAAGAACTATGATGCAATTCTAGAAAAATGGCAAAACCTCGAGTAACCGAAGCAATTCGGGCCGGACTTGCAAACTTACTGACAGGGACCGACGTGCATTGAAACGCAATGTGGCAAAAATCATCGGACTACTGCGGCCAAAGTGAGTGCTGTGTTGAATAATCATCTGAATAGTCCAGTTTCTAGTTAAACTGTTCATCGTGAGCTCCATAAGGCTGGATATCATGGAAGAGCCGCCGTAAGGAAACCTCTACTCTCCACTCGCAACATTCAGAAGAGGTTGAAGTGGTGCAGAGATCACAATGCCTGGTCTGCAGACCAATGGAAGTAAGTCATATTCTCAGACGTCTTCAGTTTTTCTCTTTTCCCAACTTCAGGGTGAGTTTATGTGTGGAGGCAGCCCAAAGAAACTTACAGCCTTGACTGACTTCTTCCAACAGTGAAGTATGGAAGTGGATCAGTGATAGTCTGGGCCACCATATCATGGAAATGTCTCGGTCCAGTAGTTGTCCTGCATAGAAGAATCATCAGCAAAGATTACCTGAACATTTTGAGAGATTATGTTCCTCCAATGGCCCAGACTTTAGCCCTGATGGTGACTGCATCTTCCCAGACGATAATGCTCCAATACATACTGCTCGAGTGTTTAAGAAGTGGCCTCCCCAATCTCCAGATAGCAATATTATTGAAAATTTGTGGTGCATTTTGGAGCGACAAGTTAGAAGCCGCTATCCTCCACCGTCGTGTATTAAAGAGCTGGAGAAGGTGTTAATGGAAGAATGGCTGAAAATTCCTTTGGATAAAGTCAGGAAGCTGTATGATTCCATTCCTAGTATGTAAGGCTAAAGGAGGACCAACTCCATATTAAATATATTTTCTTTGAATTTAACAAGTGTTTCAATTATTTTGTCCAACCCCTGTATATATATATATATATATATATATATATATATATATATATATATATATATATATATATATATATATATATATATATTGAGAGAGAGAGAGAGAGAGAGAGAAAGAAAGAGAGAATTTATACAAGTAAAATTTTTCCACTTAGCAGATTGATGTTACCTTCAGCATCACGAATCCAGAGTTTCGTAGACAGCCACTCCAGGAACCACTCTGTCCACAATTGACTGTTTATACTTCTCGAATTTTCATTTTTATACATTCACTTTTCATTTGTGCAAAGTTGAATTTTTTTCTTTCATAGTTTATGCATGCGTTCGTGTATGTGTCCGTTCCTGCGTGTTTGCCTGCGCTCATCTGCGTATATTTAATCGCAAGGTCATCTCCAATTTGCACCCTGGCTCTTACAATATTTCAACATTCTTGGCAGATCTATTATCACAATATCGGATAAGAACTAATGTGGTAGAAAGGAAAAGAAAAATAATCTAAATAAAATCGGCTAGAAAATCGAATAGAATTTTTTTTTTAATTCCTAGCATTCCTTGTTCGTGCGCATGTATATATTAGGATAATTAATGGGAAAAGTGGCGAAGTTCTCGCGCGACGCGTTTCCCCATATAAGACTTCAAGTGACGTTTACTTTGATGTGATTACATATGCGCATGAAGGAGTGGTGATATTAAAATTTAAAACTTTTAAATTTACTTCATTTTTTGAATATGTTTTTGTAATTATGCTCTTTTTAAATCTATTTTGTATCCTTTTTTTTAATGTTGCTGATTTCTTCATATCTCATTCCAGAAGTGACTTAATTCTTACTGTTATCATGTTTTTCTAAAGGTTTCCTTATTTACTCTATTTATATCCATTTCCTTTGCATTATATTTGAAAATATTGCTTTGTCTGTAAAATTATTATTTATTATTTTCAATATTGTTTTTAGTGGATACTCATCATTGAAATAGACACCCTATTTTTTATTATTTTAAACTTTATGCATTACCTCTACCACCCTCTTCTTAATAAAGACAATATCCTCTCCGCCAGGATTTGAGCCTGCGTCCTTCTTCGTAAAGTTGACCCTTGCCGTAGAGCGCATAATATTTCTTAAGTTTTCTCGAGTGCACAGGCCGGTAGATGTAACACACACCGTCAACAAAAAACAAAATGTTGTAATATAATAACAACTCTACATAGAAACATATGAAGCTTTATTTGATTCATTACGCTTTAGTAGTGAAAATTGTTTATTTTATTGTGATGGATGGTTACAAGCGAGAGGGGAGATGTTAGCATTTCAATTCAATAATACTAACAATCGTTCATAGTGTGTAAGACGTTCTTTTCGTGGTTGATTTTTTTAAAGCAACTCGAGAAAATCATCCTATTGACTTATTTGTGACATTATTATTGTTGCAATAATTAAGAGCCTGATTTAAGAAAAACAGTCTTTCAAAAGAAATAAAAACATCAGACAAGTTTTAACAAATGTAAGCGTCCTCACTTAAAACAACAATGGAGTTTCGGATCGTTGTACTCCCGAAAACGCTCATAGAAAAGGAAAATCCTGTTCGTTGTGCAACAACATGAATCAGTTTAATTCTATCCCAAATTCAAAGAGAAACATCACGATTTCTACAGAGGTTGGTAATTGTAACGATTCCCATTTAATATATGCCACCTAATGTACCAAACATGACTTGATTTATGTGGGTTGCACAACAGAAAAATTAAATAAAAGATTCAATGGACACAAGTATGATGTGACATCAACAGACCTTGCAGAACATTGTATTACAAACGATTGTAATTTCGACTAGCATCTTAAGGACATTCTGAAAACAATATTCGTAATCTACCGACCTTTCGTCCCTTAAAATACATTAGGATAGTTACGTATGCAAAGTACTAAATTCCCGCATTGGATGAATAAACAGGATGACAGAAAATTTCCATAAGATTTATACTGTTTGATTAATTCCTCTTAATAGACTAACGAAAAATATCAAAATTAGCAAGATCACCATCATATATAGCACGTTTCAGTTGCATGACTTCACACAAGCGGCGTTTCATTCGTTTTGATGCGTTGATTACCAGTACAGCTGTTTTACTGTTTATTTTTTTCATTAAAAGACAAGCAACGTTTGTACCCCATCACGTAAAATTTCAATTTTGTATACACAATTGTACTTTTTTTTTATAGGTGCCCTGTGTGTGTCAGGTATTTTGGTGTATGTAGGGGTGAATGGTGACAGATGGATTCTAATGGTAAATGAGTAAATTGTAACGAATGAATTGTTCGTGAATCTGATTAGCTAGGTATAGGATAGTTAGTGTCGACCGGCCTTGACCCATCTCCCCACTTTTTTCGTCCTTGTGCCACAATTACTATATTCAGTCAGTAATAAATCGTAGACAGGCAACATTTGTACAGACTTATAATTTTTTGTAAATTTATATATTTTTATACCTGAAAACAAACATACTGTCAAAATATTGTTTCACATTGACAAACATTGTGTTTTTTCTTTTCTTAAATCACGTACTTTTCTTAATTATTGAAAATATTGGAAGAGTTACGTCAATTATTTTGTTTATTATTATTATTATTATTATTATTATTATTATTATTTAACAGCTCGTTTGTCTCTTTCGGTTATCATCTTCCGGTATTGTTGACGTTTCACTGCTCCCGACAGATAAAAACAGCTCGCATCAAAATAAACAGGTTACCAGAAACGAGGTCAATGTGGTCGTTGACTTCAGCGCATCTCTAACAAAAACTGCTTTACTGGATATTAAATCGGGCAGGGCTGGGTGTTCACATTCAACTTCCGTTTTCGGCCAGGTAGATAGCCACTTCACTCCTTCCAACGAAGTGCTGCTTTCGTTCTCATGTCGGTCGTGGCTTTTGCTGTGTAGAAAAGACGCCGTTTACTTTTGGCGGTCGGTCACCATGAGGTATGATTCTGAGAAGAGTAAACAAAAAACTACGGCGGCCGCCATGATATTTTGACGAGAGAAAAGACATCGAGAATATTTGATGAACAGGGTGAGGAGAATTGTAAGCGATGTCCGCTTCGTATGGTGTTGTTGATTTGGATTTTACTTGAGTAAACTTGTTTGTAAATTGGATGAGGGCATCTCGCTGTGAGAGAATGATCAACAACTGTAACCCACAAACAATTTTTTTGTTCTGTGCTGAGATGACATCTAAGTTGATAACTCACACTTGTGGCTTGTGACTAACCTAACATTAGTAAATAACTATATGTGAATTATGCAACTAGTGATATCACGTGAAGGGTATTTTTAAAGAAATAAGTAAACATATATATATATATACAAGGGTGACAGTAAGGTGAAAACTATCGAACCGACCAATATGAATAATCTAGGGCCATGAGACTGGCGTACTATTCTACATGTTAACTTTGTTGTTCAAAACTATTGGTATATATATATATATGTATATATATATATATATATATATATATATATATATATATATATATATATATATATATATCACAAGGTTCTTTAACCAAACTCCAAAGTCTGAGGATTGGTCATCAAAATACTTATTCATGGAAGTGAAGTAGGTCTGACCGACAACTTTCCGGAACAGACAGCTATTGACAGAATTAGATAGATAGATAGATAGATAGATATATAGATAGATAGATAGATATAAAAAAAAAAAAACAGAATTAGTGGTTAGATAGATAAATATGACCATAACGTTATATATATATATATATATATATATATATATAGCTCCCGAAAAATAACTAATTTTCTTCGAGCACTGTGGGGAGAAAAGCAAATTCGTAAACAGTGACTATTACTGCTGATAATGCAAGACTCTCCAGCCGGCTTGAGTTCTCTAGGTTACTGGGATAATTATGTTAAAATAAATACGCAAAAATTCGCCTATCTCTCCGCCGGGGTTAGAATCTCCGACTGATGCCAAATCGGTCCGGTTTCGATCCCGGCTTGAAACCATCGGATGTCTAGCCAAACTGACTGATGAGCTCTGTCTGATACGGCGAAACAGTCTGTCTGTGGATGACTCTCTCTCTCTCTCTCTCTCTCTATATATATATATATATATATATATAGAGAGAGAGAGAGAGAGAGAGAGAAAGAGAGATAAACAGATATATAATAGCGATGTCAAAGATAGCCAACAATTCTGACAGTCAGTAGGATATCGAGAGAAGACATTTAAAGCAAGCAGTCTTTGTAATAAAGTGTTCGGTATCAGAGATAGTTCATTAACAGAATTAATATGAGTAAATGCTGTCAGCTGATTGATTTTACCTTCAGCATCCCGACTCCAGAGCTTCGTAGGTGGAACTCCACCCGGCCAAGTTGCATGACCTCGAGACAGGAAACGTCCCTACTATTTCACATATTCCCCGTGAATTTCAACTCATTTCGTACGGACTTTTGCTCATTGTAATACTGATTTTCGAAAGTTGTTTGGCACGACAATTTTCGGCAATCCTTCTAGCAGCTTTCGTCTTCAATTCTATCTGCCTACGGAATCTAATGCTTATTGTACTTGTTACGGTACTCGCTCGGGATCGGCTGAGCCGGCCCCGCCAATCGAATCCGCCGAGCAAATTTCTAGTAGAACTTTCAGTGGGAATTTGGTTTAACAAGCAATCCCCGGCCGCATGTATACGTACTTTAGGATAGCGCGATCTGATCGAATGCAACTCAATCACGTTCTACATTAACATTAAGTATTTTAATTAATTTCAAATTAAAATAAATGATGAATGGAATAAACTGGCAAAGCTTAGATTAATATTGCTAAAGAATTGATTGAGATTGTTTTTACCAGTTATTAAATCCTTGCAGGTTATTTAAAACCAGAAAATAATTTGTTCTTTTTAGATTTTGGTATTTTTTTACACATGATTATTCACTGATACAGCCCTACTAATGAACCCATAGATGGTTGGGAGAAGGTGCGGATTCATACTTTTCCCAAAGGTATTTGCGCGTAAATGAATATAACGAACCCGACTGGAACTCGGCTCTCTGATTTCCAATCCCTAGATATTATCCATTACACCACCCACACATCAGAGGTGACAGGATGTGTAATTCCCAGACGGTCATCCATCGAGGTACTGAGCTATTTCTAAACAAGTTTTGCATGTTGAGCGCAGTTCAAATATAAGAAAGCACTTTAGTAAATATATATTTTCAGCATAATCTCCTTCATTGTCAAGGCATTTAATACAGAGGTTAATTGCATAGAACGAGAATTATACAGCGAAAGTTTCCTACCGAAGTCATAACTATATTCGGTTATGAATCCATGATTGACGCTTTCATATAATAATAATAATAATAATAATAATAATAATAATAATAATAATGGCCATTCGAGTATGCCTACCTGCTAGGGTAGCTATTCAATCACTTTTGCAGGTACCTGCTCAGATTTATTTACGTATGTTCCACACCCACGCAGGCCACTGAGGTTAATGCTGCAGATATGCTGAGCAGGCTTTTGATACAGTTTCTGTGAAAGAGCGCATCATTTAGCGTGATCAACAATTTGAACAACCTCAGTACGGTCAAACCCTCGGTCACGGTGACTTATGACTTCATGCAAATACAACTCTTGACGGTTTCCAAACAGTTCCGTCAACCCAATTTCACTCACAGGAATTGAGACACATCGTGGTATAGTTTTCAGAAACGATACAACGGTACCACACGATGTCACGATACTATAAAGCAGTTACCATCAAACTTAATGGAACACTAGACATGGTCTGGACAGAAAGGAGAATCGTTAGATTCGACGTGCTTAATCGACTCGGCCAGGAAGAACTTTTTCCGATCAAACAAAGCTGAAAAGTGCCGTTAAATGAAATCCTTCTCATCGTATATTCTCTAAATTTCATATCTGCTCAGTTTTTTTTTTCCATATCTGCATATTTTTCTTTTATAAGAAGTCTCGAATGTTCAGGTCGGTAGTTGAAAAACAAATATACAGTTTAATAAATAAACGAAACGTCTACTCCAGTATGAGTATCCACTAAAAATATATGTGCGTATATATATATATATATATATATATGTGTGTGTGTGTGTGTGTGCGTGTGTGTGTGTGCGTATATATATATATATATATATATGTGTGTGTGTGTGTGTGTGTGTGTGTGTGTGTGTTTAAAATTTTAGATTTCACGAAAATATAACTGCAAAAGGAAAATATGAATAAAAAAAGAAGGAAAACTTATTTTAGCCGACACGTTTCTTCCTCTGATGGGCTTTATCAAGACAAATGTAAGGATTTTATTTTGCAACAAGTATTTATAAACAAAAATAAAAATGTTTTTAGTTTTTTCGAAATTGTTTAATTTAAGAAACGCTTAAAAGTATCCATCAGGTAAAATGAAAAGTCTAGGTAAATTATGGAGGGTACTAAGTGACGTAATTTAATGTCTAATGTGTGTAAATGATGTTGTTGAATATGCTTTTATAATGAAAGATAAATGATTTTAGTTTGAGATTAATTTATGTATTATATATTTTAAATAAAAGCAGGCTATGAATTTAACCATTTCATTTTAATTTTTATATTCATGTAAGTTGGCTTCGGAAAGAGGTAATTCTTTCGGAAACTAACAAAATTTTTACTTTTCTTTATAAATATTTGTATGCAAGATAAAATACATTTATCTTTTTTCATGTCCAATATTTGACGAAACACAATGGATAAGACACGTTTTCCTTTGGTCTGTATTCATTATATATATATATATATATATATGAATGTGTCTGTGTGTGTGTGTGTGTGTGTGTAACCGAATGAGTAAATATAGGTAACTATACGAGCGAGCGATCTTATACAAATACATATAAATGCTCTATAGTGAAAGAAAAAATAGTGCTCAATGTTAAGTAACCGAGTTATTTAATATATATATATAAATAAATATACATAATACCTTATATTAATTACACAACACTGAGTTTCATGCGGAAGCAATTTTCAATTGCGGGAATTATTTATTTTTATTTATATTTTATTCATATTATTAATTTTATTTTTATTTATAAAAATAAAAATTAATATAATAATTCAAGCACTTGATAATTACTTCGGCATGAAACTCGGGGTTGTGCAATTAATGTAAGATATTATGTATATTTCTTAATATATATATATATATATATATATATATATATATATATATATATATATATATATATATATATATATTTTCACTGAAAACGGTCGATAAGGAAGATTTAATTGACCTTTAATGATTGTTTCTAGCAATCTATCATTTTACCTTTTTTTCAGAGGTTAAAGAATATAATATTGTACCATTCTTCTGCTATCAATCTTACACTGTCTAGCTGCCGAATCGGCGTGTTAAATGTCTTCAAATAATAGAAGTGATGTCCAGCTCAACCAGTCGTGCATAACACGTGGCCGCCAAAAAAGACATACATTCCATCACAGATCTCCACACATCTAAGCTGCTATATATATGACAATACATACCAAAACAACATCCTTGATAATGGCTACAGAACTAGCCGAAAGCGCTCGGAAAATTAACAACTATGGACAATTTTTATATTCTATGGTTGTTTTATTTTTTCACAAAAAGTAGATATTAGAAATATCATGCCATTTCTGACCTGATTGGGTCCCGGAAGAAAATGAGTATACAACAAAAATCGAAGGAAATAATAATAATAATAATAATAATAATAATAATAATAATAATAATATATCTACAGGCATAACAACTGAATATACCCACAGACAATAACAAGGTAGCGACATATGTACACTGGAAGATATGCAAGAAGCACAAAATGAAAACCACTGAGTGATGGTATGAGCACAAACCAGACGCAGTTACCCAAAATAACGATGTAACTATCCTCTGGGATTACCTTTTTCAAACTGACAAGGAAATAAAAGCTAACTGGGCTGATATTACCATAAAATACAAGAAATTCAGGAAGTGTATGCTTATTGACATAGCAGTACCATCTGAAAGAAACACCTCCATGAAAATTATCGAGAAATTGTCCAAATACAAGAACCTGGAGACGAGATTAGCAGGATTTGGGTAATGAAGACTGAGACTGTACCAATAGTAATCCGAGCTCTGGGCCTTTTGAGAAAAAGAATGGACAAATTTACTAACAGTGTCCCATGTAACGTCAACATAAATGTTTCCCAGAAAATCGCCCTACTAGGAACATCCCATTTACTTCGAAAAGTGCTATAAATTAAATGACAATTCTCCTATAGGGCCTAAGGACCATAATTTGGATCTGGTTCTACAGGATACAAAGCAGGGAACATAACATAGACAAGCGATGATAATAATAATAATAATAATACTTAAGAGAAGAACGCGATTTAAGAAAAGGAAAAGAAAAGAAAGCACAGTGTTTGGCAATGTTAAAGAATATTTCGACATTATGTCTGTCTTCTCCAAGTTATATTTTTCAAAAAAATCTAAAGTATAAAAATATATAAATCTACAAAAATTTACAAGTCTTATAATTTTTTGAAATATAACCTAAAAAAGACAGACATACTGTCGAAATAATGTTTAAAATTGTCAAGTGTGTTTTTTCTTTTCCTTTTCTTTTCTTAAATCACGCTCTTCCCTTAACTGTTGAAAAATATTGGAAGAGTTACGTCAATCATTTTGTAAAATCCCAGCTTAAGAGAAATACAAAAAATTGTCTTGATAAGTACAGCCCGCACACTAAGAAGAACATTGTCCATGTAACGCTAGTGATGTGATGGGAGTTAGGAAAACAAATCATGAAACGTAGCCATAACAACACACCAATACCTGCCTTAGGTCTTCCCGCAGACTTGGTAGGTATTGTGACCATTGCAGAAATGGAAATAATAATAATAATAATAATAATAATAATAATAATAATAATAATAATAATAATAATAATAAAAGACCTGGAAATCGAAATCCAAAGTGTGTGGAAATTGAAAACAAGAATAGTACCAGTTGTAGTCGGTGCGCTTGGAATGATAAAAAAGAACAAAACCATGAAAAATGCCTGGAAATCCCAGCTTAAGAGAAATACAAAAAGATTTTTTGATAGCCATAACACCACTACCTGCCTTAGGCGTTCCAATAGACTTGGTAGGTAGTGTGACGATAGCGGAAATCATAATCATAATAATAATAAACTAAAGGAAAATTTCACGATGAACAAGATTACCATCATATTAAGCACGTTTCAGCTGCATGCCTTCACGCGGGCGGCGATTCATTCGTTTTGACGCGTTCATTACCAGTACAACCCTGTTTTTCATGCAAGGCAAGCAACATTTCTACAAAGATTTATAATTTTTTGAAGATTTATATATGTTTATACTTGAAAAATTGTTTAAATATAACTTGGAGAAGACAGACAGACATTTTGTCGAAATATTGTTTAACATTGTCAAACACTTTGATTTTTTTCTTTTCTTTATATTTTCTTAAAAGCGCTCCTCTCTTAACTGTTAATAATAATAATAATAATAATAATATTAGATAGTATATCGCCAAATTTCAACTAGAAATCAAGAACAAAGTAAACTTGATAGTAATTTGTTTATGCGCATTGTAATCTAAAAGATAATCTAAAAAATGACAAAATATAGATACCAAATTGAAATAGTTGGCATTAGTAACGTTTCAACAGGAATGAAAACATTTTCATGGTGAGCTGAGATAAAAAAAAATTGAAATAGGAAACTGTACTAGCAACACCTAGTGTGGTGTGGCTGTGGACTTGTACTCCACAGAAGAGTCTGTAGGGTTAATATATATATATACTAGGTCTGATAAAAAGTATCAGAACGGTTGTTATGGTAAAGTTATGTTATGTTAAAGTACGCCGAGTGAAACCTCTTGGCACAGATTGACCTTGAACTCTGTTGCACGTACACACTAAGTTATGACGTGATAGCAGTTTAGGGCCCAAAACAACATTCCGTATATCCGACAATCACACTATCCCTTAGATATCTCCCCTTGCGGTATTTTTCTCTTCAAAAATCAAATCCCACATGAAAGGAATAAAATTTCAAGATAACGAAGTAATCCAAAAGAATGCAACGAGGAAGCTGCTCACTGTCCAAGATAAGAAGCTCCAGGAATGCTTCCGTCAATGTAAACAACGCTGATTAAGGTGTCTGGCTTCAGAAGGGGACTGCTTCGAAGGAGATTAAATGCCGAATCGAAATGTGTTGTAGTTTTCTTTTCATAGTACCAGTCCCGATACTTTTTGATCAGTCTTTATATATAAAGGTATATGTTATTCTTGTTATTGAGTTACTTATTATTTTTTTGATAAAAATAATATTTACTCTCATAATTCCATCTATTTAGCCAATTGTTGATCTCACGGGCATAAAATTATTCAGGTTTCGATGTAAAGAAAAAAATCAGCATTAGTTTTAATATCTTCAAAATGAATAAACTTTTTTCGCTGTAAAAAATGCTCCAATGATGTAAAATGATAATTCTCAGATGGACCAAGAGACGAAAAGTCAGTTAATACCTCGGAAAGACGCAACATAACAGTTTTGGATACATCTTTTCAGTAGCGACGAGGCTGTAAATAGCCTTGGTTAAGGCAAAAGAGAAAGAAAAATGCAATTAATTTCATAATATACTGACAAAGCCAATACAGTGAAATGTGTAACCGTCGTTGACAAAGTTAATATAGGAACTAACCATAGTATGTTAACCCGCAGAATTAATAGTAACAGCATTTATTTATGGCATATGCGAATACTTGTACAAAATACAAAAGGAATTGTGATATAACGTAAACGTAAAATTAATGAAAACAGTTTTCACAGTATTATTCACAAGTATTTTCACAAAGAAAATTTCAAGCCATTTTGCACTAATAGCTGCCTAGTCACTAAAAAAAAAATACATACTGTATAAACAACTCGTATTTTTAAATCATATTCACTTAAAATATTTTTAAAATCTGATTAACTTAAAAATCTCCTTTTAGTCTTAGACCGAAATCTCTTAGTAAATGGACTAAGTGATTTCGGTTTCAAGAGATGAATATATAGATATTCACAAAATAAATTATAACCAAAATGAAACTTTAAGGCTTTCTTCTTGATTATTATTACTATTATGCATATATATATATATATATATATATATATATATATATATATATATATATATATATATATATATAATGTGTACCCTTATCCAGTTCTCTGTTTGAAGTGAAACAGATTCGACGTTAGTCTTCAATTCAAAGTTCTCATCACTAATAACCGCGACCGTGTCTTTTTCGAGGCATGGCATGGAATTATTTCCAGGTTAAAATCAATTTTGAACAACACAGTCGCTAAAATCAATTGTATAAATCCTATTTTACGCGCTGGGTTGCCATTATTAATACACTCATTAACATAAGATACGCAGATGACACGGTACTGATAGCAGACACGGAAAAGAAACTACAAAACCTCCGACAGAAGGTAGTGAGGGAGAGCAAGAAGAAAAGACTAACTATAAAATACTAGGAGACAGAATTCATGGTCATCACTAAAAGGATGAGCCCAAAATGCGATTTGCAGGTCGGGGACACTAAAATCAAACAGAAAAAATTTAATTATCTGGGAAGTGTTCTGAAAGAGGACGGTAGGTGCGACACTGAGATCCGTAGACGTACTGGGATGACCAGGGACGCATTCCAAAAGCTAGGCAGAGTATTGCGAGACAGGCGGATTTCTTTGGTAACAAAGAAAAGAGTACTGAACTGCTACGTGACATCTGTCCTCCTGGCAGCGAATGTTGGACTGTATCCTCAAATATGAAGAAGAGACTCGGGGCGGCGGAGATGTCCTTCTACAGAAGGATGCTGAGGATATCATGGACTGAGCATGTAAGCAACAATGAGGTCTTTGAGAGGATGCAAATAAGGAGGAAGCTTATGCCTGACATAAGAAAGAAGCAGATGACATTTCTGGGGCACGTGATGAGAAAGAGGACCTGGAGAATCTGATACTCACGAGACGAATAGAAACAGGGGAAAGGAGCGCATGACATACGTGGCGTGTTTGGGCAGGTTGATGGCGGAGCATGGTCTGGGGTAGTTGGCAGAAACGCAAAACCTGTTGAGAGCCACAAGGGATATTGGGGAAGTGAAAAGCCATGATCGCCTACGTCCTGAAAGGACACGGCACATAAAAACAAAGAACTGCTGGGTGTATAATTGTCTGTCGTGTCTGTGTTTCATATTGTTAAAAATATTTACGGACTTTGGACATTCAAAATATTATTTTTGAAGATGCAAACACCTACACACATGCGCCCACGTACGCGGACGCATGCGCACACGTAATCTTTATATTAACATGTTTGCCAATCCTATCACAAGTCACGCCAGGTCATCTCGCCCGATAACTTGTTCCCTGGCATAAAATACTTTGTCTATACGTCACTTAGTAACTGTATCATTATCAGTAAGTGTTTGTGCTAATTGCTTGAGGTCAGTCAGTGCACTTTGAGAACATGGCTCAAAGGTCATATTCGTTGTTAAAAACAGGGTAAATCCCATAGATTCAGTTTCCTTTACTCCCTGCACCCAAATAGGATATTGATTATATCCTCGAGCTAACAGTCCTCAATGGTCTTCCATTGGCAGAGAACTCGACATTACTTAAGGAATTTTGCTTTACGCAATCTATTGGGCTACACGTTCGCCTTTCTAAATTAATTTTGAAAGGATTTTTATTTTTATTGATTGACTTGATTTCCAGGCTTCTTAACCCTTTGCAAATTATTTAAATCTAGAAAATATGTTTTGACTGTAAGAACTTAAAAAAAAACTGTCTGGGGAGTTACGTGTCCACATGTAAAGGATCATGAGGTCGCAGAAATTGTCTGATAGCCATGACTGGGTTTTCCTGATTGTGTGACATGGTGCAGTTTCCAGCAGCCACCCTCTTGAGATAGGGCAGCACTACCTACAAATTCGGGAGTTCTTTTCTTATCAGAATGATCAGGGTGAATTTTCCGAGCTGCCACATCTTCGTAATCACCATTAGACTAATCCAACTCTTTCCGAATCCTGTGAACTGTCCTCATTGACACCCAATCACCAAACACGCTAAAATCTTTGTACTGGAACTTCAGGTACGAATGTCAAGTAGTGCAGCATGCCGTCTCCAAATTTTGGGCGAAATAAATTGCGTCGTAATGCTATATTTCTCACAGACGTTGCCCAACTGACCCTAATATACTGTGCAGTCGACAAAATCAAAAGCAAACAACGCGCATGCGCGAAATTAATATTATAAAATCGCGATAATTGAAAGGAGGCACGGTGGAGTAATGGATAGAGGCTTGGATTAAGGAATTACATTCACTTACGTGCTAATACTCTTGGGAAATGTATGAATCTACTTCTTCTCCCCCCAGCTATGGTAAATAGCAGGGCAGACTGGGTTCTATAGCCTTGGATGGTTATTGGTCTACCGCAGAAAAATGACAACTTACTGCGGGAGTCAATCATGTATCGAAAGATACATGATCGCCAAAGATTGTATTACTCATGGTGCATAACTGACTGATAATTTAACCACCCCGTTTGTGTATGTGTATGTATGTCTGTGTGCGTAAGTGTGCGTGCAAAATAATTTACCTACATACAAAAATGCCCTCGATACTGGATCAAATCATCATATGTAAATTGCACTTTTATGAAAATATGAAAATGCCTCTTCTTCATTTTCTTCATGTGCTCGTATCTTACATCGGTCAAAGCTGGCAATAGATGAAATAGCCATTTTTCAACTTCTGTAACTAGATTAATTTAGCCATGGGGCGAGTATGAAGACTAATGCAGGGAGATTTCTCTTCCTGACTTTCCCATGCGCATTAAAATTATATAACGTGTTTAAAACAAAACCCCAATCATCTGCCGCTTCCACTGAGATAATTAATTAATAATTATAAAATGTTCGAAACAATTGACCTTTCAATATTTGTTGTCTTTTTTAATATTAATCAAACTCTAATAACGTAATAGAGTTGCTTATCTAATTTACTTCCATGATATGCAAGAGCCGGGCATTGCTAGGTAACAACCAGTTACAAATAAACAATCTTTATTTTTAGAATACATTTATTTACCCCTAAACAGATTTATAAATATTTATTTAGACCAGAGGTTCCCAACCATTTTTCAACCAAGAAAACCCTTAGGTTTTAGTGCAAAAATCGTTTTCATTTCTATTACAAATTAAACATTTACATTAAAATCCTAAAAACAAACTTTTTTTTATAGCTTATCACAATGTTTTTAACGCGATGGTTGCGTTTGGTGCTTACTGGCGAAGGCTCTTGATCTAGGTTCCATGCTACTTGGAATTAATCGTAGATCTCGTTTTGTAACTTGCAGGCGATTTCTTTGTTTAGAAGGAAGCGGTGTAACCGCGTTGAAAATACATTCAGCCATATAGGAAGTTGGAAAAGAAATGAAGAAAAGTTTGAAAGCTTCCCACAGCTTTAGATAACTTTCAGAAATTTGCTTTTTTTAGCGAATATTGAATAATTTTTAAATATAAAAAAAAATGGAAAAAATGTCCATTACCCCACTGAGTATTTCCTCCGCGCCCTAAATGGAATAAAAATTCCCAGTGCCCCCTTTCAACATAACAGAGCCTACAAGGGGTCGCTAGCACCCACGTTGGGAAACACTAAGTTAGTCTGAAGAGACTAAAATCAGATCCATGTTTTTTTTATTTAATGTAGAGTAATTCTTGAAACTACCCTATATTGGATGAAATTGTTTCTTTGTTTAGCGGCATATCAACACATTATGGGTCATTTTTTGCCCAATTTTAATTTTCTTGGTAACATTAGTAATTTCTTTTACAAAAATGTATTGTTGATAGTATCTTTTTTTTTTACGAAAAATGTATTACTGGTATTATTACTATAAAAATGTATTTTTATAAATTGATAGTGTTTTTGATTCGAATTTGGAGGTGAACAATTTTCCCATTGCTGGGACACAAAGAGGTGCCACCAACACGGGTCAGGGTGGACCTGGGAACAACAGCAATTACTAGGTCGCCCAACGCTCTTCAAAACCTCTCGGTCAGAGACCTTTCTGCTGGATGTAGTTAATCATAATACCCAGGACGGTGGACAAAACTCAAGCTGACAATTCATGTTAGGCCACTTACGGGTTCATTTGGCAAAATCCTCCTCTATGTGAATATCTCTTCAGGCCATCGGCAATAATATTCTCCATCTTTTCTTTCGGTTCTGTAATATTTTAACCATTAATATCCCTTTCTGTTCTCCTTCTGTCATCCATTCATACAAACTCGTTAAGTCAGTTAATTGCTGTTTCCTCTGTTTCTGTTATATTCAATATGTTCTGAGAGTGTTAAATTCTCCACGCACTCTTTTCTCATTATGTATCTCCGAGCTTTCAACTCATACAACTTGAAATAAGAGTATATTTATTTTTTATTTTCTCTCTTTCTGGGTAGCGAGTTTCTCCTGCTCTTTAATAGTGTCCTTTTGTCAAACCTAGTTAATATAGGCACTATAACAACGAATACCTTGTGGAAAAACAGTAGTATGAATATTATGTTCTGCCATATTTCTTAGTGTGGAATGTCTGCTTATTACTCGAAATACAGGTGTTTGCATCTGGGCTCGAACACCGACCGCTTACACTGAAACAAAATACGCCATATAGACGTAGCAGACACAACTGTATGCAATATTTGCCAACAACAGAAAATCTGTTTTGTAGCTTTAAAAAAGAGATAAGATTTTAAATAGTATGAAAATGACTGCGAATAGATATCACCCTTCTTTCAGTTTGTCTATCTTTCTTTGTTTATCTTCTTAATAAGCAACAGATATATACTCAGATCAGCATTGAACTAAGTAGCAAAAAGATTATACAGCGTCAATCTTTCACATGTGAAGGGCCGTGCTTGCTAAATTTGAAGATCTGAATTCGAAATCGTCGCTTGTTTTTTTAAACTCGAATAGAGTTCACTGGTACCAAGACATATGTAATTAATTCTACCAGGACACTAACAGAAATAGTAGAACTGTTTATACAAAAAGCAGTATTATTACTCCTTCCAAAGCGTCTGGCGTAGATTTCTGGTTAACGTATGCTGATCATTCGCTAGTTTGGTATGTTCGATTCTCAGAATAAATACATATTAATAATATTATTAACGTTACCAATTCTACTGCTGATATAATTTTTGTTTCGTGTTTGATTTGTTAATATCTATTTTGTAGCTACTAACACTGCAAATATGGTCAAAATTAGCAGGTTGCTTACTATAAAAAGATGTCCAGGAAGCCAGTATAATATAGGAGTTCTTTTAGCGCCCGAAACTTGAGATATTGTGCATTTCTTAAATAAGCTTATTAAAAAGTAACGCTTGTCTTAGGAAAAAAGAAAGTCTTGCAGAATATGGCTCAGTGAATTCAATTCAAACTGGATTCTCTAAAATATTTGACCTTGTGCCAGTTTAAGGATTGTAGATATCTGCAATTAATACTTTATACGACAAATTAAATATCTCCCCCCCACTGATTTGTCTAACGCCTGCTCCATGTAACCCTCTTTCTATTTCTAACCACCCCCTGCAGTCCGTTTACAACATTTCCTTCATTTCATACACCTCTTTCTTCTTCTCCTACTTTTTCTTTTTCTTTACCACATACTTCTCTCCACTTCATTTTCGCCACACTTCTTTTTCATTTCCCACATACGAACGGGCCATGGTTGCTGTTCTATAAATCGACGATTTCACTAGTGTACATATATATATATATATATATATATATATATATATATTAAGCATACACTCACACACACACACACACACACACAGACATATATATATATATATATATATGCTACTGTCGTATGTATATATGGGTTAGTTTGACGTAGTGTAATGTTAATGAGATCGATTGTCACTAGGAGCTCCATATTTTTGGCCTTGTGCACAACTAATCTTCACTTCGTAATTCCGTGGTTTGCAAGCTTTTCTCGCCAGATCAATTATTAGTGAATATCGGGTTCTAGCCTCACTGGGTGCCCCTTAGTTTCGGCATTTCGCCACAGATAAGCTACGTTTAGAAAATCAACATACATACATATATGCCTTTGTTAATCGATATATGTTCGTGTGGGGAAACTTCGATGTGGGTTTATGTTTTTCAAGTTTGTCTCAGTAAAAATCAATTACGATTGAATTCGTTCATGACTGGGCACTCCCTTTTTACGGCAAAGTGCCTCATCTAAGATATGCTTAGTAAATAAATAAAAGCTCGCTTCGTGGTGTAATGATTAGCAGGCTTGTCTCGCTAGATCAATTACGAATGATTAGTAAGTTCGATCCTCACTGGGCGCTTCAAGCTTCCAGCCGTGTGCTTCACTTAATCTCTATCTCTCAATATATATATATATATATATATATATATATATATATTTGTGTGTGTGTGTGAAAAATAATTTATCCATATACATAAATGTCTAAACTTACATCGACACCGGGGGTGGAATCAAATCTTCATATGAAAATCTCACATTAAAATGTTTTTCATTCATTTATAAGTTAATGTGCTCGCTTATTTCCGCGTCTTACATCGGTCAAGGCTGGCAATAGATAAAACAGCCCTTTTCGAGTTCTGTATATGAATTAATATTGCCATGATGCTAGTATGAAGACATGCAGGGAGATTTATCTTCCTGATTTTCCAAAGCGCATTCAAATTATATAACGTGTTTAATCCAGAATCCCAATCACCTATTCCTTTCCCTGAAATAATTAATTGCTAATCATAGAATGTTCGAATTAACTGACCTTTCAATAAATTTTTATAGTTTTTAATATTTATCATGACGTAATATAGTTGATTATCTAATTTGCTTATATGATATTGATTAACCGGACATTGCTAGGTAATTTAAACCAGTTACAAATAAACAACCTTTATTTTTAGAACATATTTCCGTTGTTGGAGCTGTAGTATTACTTACATTACTGTTTTTTTTAACAGGTGAAGTGTTGGTATATCACGTTCATTTTTCGATATATTGGCTCGGGCCTTGGTAGTAGCATTGTAGTAAGGCTTATCGTGCTCCACGTTGATGGTGGCAGAACCAACAGTCGCAGCTATATTTTCGACTTCAATTCGTGCCTTAAGTGCTTTTTGCACACAACCTGACGGATAGAAAAGCTTCTCCAACTGAGACACCTCCAACTATTTCTATCACAGTTGCCACAACGATTTACTGGACGGTAAAATATCTTCCACGAAATACTGTGTTCTAAATGTCCATATAGGTGTTTGAGAATTTAATAAAAAAATAGATTCGATTTCCACGATTTAGATCGGACTGGTGTGATTTGTTTCCCACTTCTTCAATTTTAGCAAATATTGCTTCGTATAGATGAAAGGTAAGATGAACAAAAAGAAAGGGATAATAACGGAAAAGAAATTGCGATAGGAAATAATGTAGACAAATAAAGGAAATTAAGAAGAGAGATATGTTCATACATGTCTATCTATATATCTCTGTCTCTGTCTCTCTTTGTCTCTGTCTCTCTCTGTCTCTGTCTCTCCATATATATATATATATATATATATATATATATATATATATATATATATATATCAGTCTGTTTATCTCAGTATATTCATATCTATGTATGTATGTATGTATGTATCTATCTATGTTCATCATCAATCTATCTAATCTCACTCTGTTTATATTTGTCTATCTCTGTTCCTATGCATCTCTTTCTCACACGCTCTCTCGCTCTCTCTCGCTCTCTCTCTCTCTCTCTCTCTCTCTCTCTCTGTGTTACATTCTGTTTTGTATCTATCAATATATCTATTTTCATAGCTCTATGTAACTATATCTTTCTGTTCATATCTATCTGTCCTTACACGTTCATACATGACTACCTTCCTAAATGTGCATATATTGTCCTCATATATATATATATGTGTGTGTGTGTGTGCTACAAACTATATCATAGGGGATAGTCGCATTTTAAACAGACGCCCCATTTTTATTTTTTTAAAGTGTGTCCTACGTCTATTGTTCTGCGGATTCGATAAATCGTAATAAAGAAATGTGATCTATGACACCGAATGAACCAGCTTTCTCTGTTGTAGGATAGACCACACGTTCGATCCCTGTCGGAGAGCACATTTTCTTTATTAAGATTCTCGAACGCACAGGCTGATAGACGTATGACGCACTGTTTCAGATTAAAATAAATATGGGCCTCTATTTTGAATACGAGTATCTTCTATAATAACGTTTGGTGTAATATATATATATATATATATATATATATATATATATATATATATATATATATATATATATATATATATATATCCGATGCGATGAGAATGAAAGTAATATATAAATTCCAACGTTCGCAGCGTTAATTAAAAAAACACAAAATTATCTATAACAAAATCCTTACCGACAGTGGTTACAGATCTTCCGAAATAGAATATAGAGAAAACTGTAGTTACTCTAAAAAAAACAATAGAGGAAGGAGAATAATTTGGTATACACCTCCCTTCAACAAGTTAATCCGTACCAAATTAGGGCACAAATTCTTAAATCTAATTAACAAACACTTCCCTAAAAAAAGTAAATTAAGCCAGATCTTCAACCGCAATACCTTAAAAATTAGCTACAGCTGTTCTAGAAACTTAGATAAAATTATTAAATCACATAACAATAGAATACTGAAACTCCATAGTGATAATAAACGAAACCTAAATACAAGTTCTAATACACCCCAAGAAAATAGACTATGCAACTGGAGAATCCCCGATCAATGTCCATTATTAAACAGATTCTTAACCAAATCCATAGTGTATATGGCCTATATCTCATCAAATGAGAACCCCGGAGATATTAAGCTGTATGTGGAGTCTACTAGCAGACCTTTTAAGGATAGGTATTACAACCACTTGAACTCCTTTACAAATACAGCCAAACGAAATATGACATCACTTTCGAAATATTTTTGGAAACTCAAGGAAGAAGGAAAAACACCTAAAGTTAAATGGAAAATCCTAAGACAAGCCAGAACCTGCAATTCACTTGCTTCCTATGTTTACAGGGAAAATATGTATCATTGAACTCTTAAATAATAACCAATTATTAAACCAAAGATATGAGACTACCGTTTTCTGTAGACATACTAAGGATTTAACACTACAATCTTGCTAAATTCTCAATCCCATAACTATGAACCTTTTATAATTATATATACACAAAAAAAACGCTCTTTCGATTACAAAATAAATAGTGATAACCCAAACATAAAGAAATGCAATCCAACTTTAGAAATCTTATAGAAAAACCTAGAAAAAACTACTCCTAATAATTATAAAAGATAACTCGAAAATCTTTTTGCCTACTCAAATGTAATATTATCCCCTATCGCTATCTTCCCTCCCCTACCTCTCAAACTTAGGACGCTTGTGAGTTAACGTACCTAAACTTTGACCGATGTTTATCATCGAGAAAATGTCCACACACCATTCAACATTAACTACCCGGTCCACCCAACACCAAACTGCTGTCAACAACTACTAATATTTCACTTTGATACTCTATGTATATTTTGTAAGTACATCTTTCTTCTCAAAAAATGGAAAAAGGAAGTGACGTTTTACATCCGGGCTTGCCTACAAACAGGATTGTTCATAACCATTTCCAACCCTCACCCGTAGATGTGCAGTTAGAATGCACTGAAACCAAGTTGTTTCTTTGTTGTGAGTAAAATGGTTTTGTCTATATGATAAAATTATAATAAATAAATATATATATATATATATATATATATATATATATATATATATATATATATATATATATATATAAAAATTATCCCACATTGAGAGATGTGGCTAATAAAATAGTGCTCGACGTATAATAACAGAGATGTAGTTTATATTAACTATAAATATTTTTCTTCGCCGGTAGCACAATTCTGAGTTTTATATAGGAAGCAATCGTCAGGTATGTGGTTGAAATGTTTTCAATCAACACCCTATGATTGCGTTGTGCATGAAACACGTAGTCGCGCTACCGCTGAAAAACAATGTATTATTAATATAAAATATTTATTGCCGCCAAAAATTCTGATGCTTGGTCAGATTTTGTCACGTATATCGAAGAAGAATATGTCAGTACACCAATGCCCGTAATAGTACCATAGATTCTGTAAAACTTTTGCAGGTAATTTTTCGGAGAAATACATTTTCGCATAAATTGTTTACTATTGTCGGAAACTAAGTAATCGACAAAGACACTCACCCGCACGCATGCGTATATATTATCATTGAACAAATTTGTTTTACTTGATGTATACAATTTTGGTCTTTTATAATTTTTAGTCTACCTGCTATATTTCTGAGATGAGGTATTATGTACACTATTTACATTATTCGGACTACTGTTCTCACCTTTGTTGCCATATTTATCACAACGTTTCGGTCGTTGTACGCTCCTCCAGCCTTCTTCAAGTGGTTGGAATGTCGAACTGAACCCTTTATTTCGCTCGCTGGGGTAGACTGTTCTAGTTCCACGTGCCATGTCTAATGGATGTCAGTTATTAGTTATCTCCAGTTAATTCATCTCTCCAAGTTCTCCACTGCCTTAAGCAGGTATTGAACTCATAACTCTTTAGGTCCTGTTACTGGATCTAACCAATGCCCTTAAATAATTTGAACAAGTTTTGTCTACTTATTTTTAATAGGATCCTTCCGTAATTACGGACAAGTTTCTTAGTATACTTATTAAATAAGAAAGAAAATTACTATGTTGATGCTTATTCATTTTATTCCGAATACCATCGACATTAGTACAATGTGGTCATTGTTGTGTTCATCAAAACTGCAAACTGAAAATTGAATTTTCTATGTTTGAAGGGAAAAACACTAAGATTATGTACTGCACAATTTTATTTTTATATATAAAATGGTGATTAATGTATATTTGAGCTGTAACCTTTCTTTTAAACATATTTATTAAGTTTTTACTTATTTTTTTTTTTACCGGCGTTCTGACATTATCCCGTTTGGAGGGAATGAGGGAGTACAAAAACTGTTCATATTGTCCATTGTCTCAACTGATTTGGGCCACTTTTTTAGCCATTTTGTAGCTTTGATGTTGTTAATTCATAGATGTCCTGTGTTGGTCATGGCTGGTATTTGAATAGATGACTTTCTCTTTTTTTTTTCAAAATACTTTCAGCCCCCGGCTCTCATTGTTAAACAAGGTGAGTTTGATGGCAGAGGAGAGATGTTTGATGTACATGACCTCTTTTATAACAAGATGTTTTCGGAAATTTGATTTGAAGTAGTAATTAGTTTATGTCAAGAAACACTGCCTTGTACTGGGCAGTGAAATAGATACACTATATTGGTCATCGCTAGTTCAGAATTAGTTTAAATTTTCCTTGTCCGGCATATTTAACGTAATATATATATATATGTATATATATATATATATATATATATATATATATATATGTAAACAAGTTTGATTAAAAAGAATCGACAAGGGCTTTCTGTTTAATTTGAAATGATTAAAAAATCATACACTAACACCGAGGCATAATTAAGCTGAATTTTCTTGCCAGCTCAAAAACCTTGGGACTATTCTTGGGACTATTCTGCGAGCATCGTGTAAATGAACTGAAGAAGCTGGCTGGTATAGCACGATGTTGGTAACGCCCGACTCCCATCTCAGACAACAGAAACTTACTGGGCATTACTGTGGGTACCACTGTAGTATTTACATAGAGCTGCCTGTCGTCTAGACAGATTATACGGCTTTACTTTTCTTTATCTCTGAGATCCATTTGGTTAGCAATGAGTGCCTCTACTGATTGAGTGATTCATTTTCTCCGGCTTATAAACCATTTGCAAATTATTTACAGACGGGAAATATTTTTAAATTAATTTTTTTTCATAGGGCACTTCGGATAAATTAAGACTGAATAGTAATTTCGATTCTAACTGGGTGACACATACTTTCGTTCTTGTGACACATCTAAGCTAGGCTTAGAGAATCATTTTGGGAACTTCAACGTGGAATAATGGTTAGCAATCTTGTCTCGCTGGATCATTTACGACTGAATAGTGGTTTCGATCCTTACTGGGTGCCACATACTTTCGTCCTTATGCAACATCTTAGCCATGCTTAGAAAATCGTCATATACACTCGGGAGATTTTAACCAGCATTGATTATTTTCAAGAACGGCAAATGAGATATTATAGTTTTCTTGAAATTCAAAGATTGAAAAAACGGTTCAGAATATTCACCCACTTTCAGCACAGCATCCACACAGCACCATCCTAACTGGTCGGAAAAAAACGGAATCGCAGACAAGAAGTGAAAATGGGAGCGCCATATCACCACTTTATTTCTTTCCTGAACACAAACGGAAATGGAATGTCATGACCAACAATATGCAGGCGAAGAATCAACAAAACGGTTTTATTTCATGAAGGAAACAAAATACATGCTTTGACGCGTGCAAATTAGAAGATTCTGTAACTAAGGGAAAGTATTATTTTTTTTAAATCGAGAAATGGCTGGTTCACTGAAATGCATTAAAGTTCTCTTGGTGAGTTTGTGCTGGGCAGGCTTTTGTTCAGAGCTAACCTATGAGATACAAGCTGAATATGACGGAAATGGTGACAGGAAGAAGTGGGAGCATGAAATAGGAATAGTTGACAGCAATGAAGCCCCGAACCAGACGTCTCCAGTGAGTAAAGCCAGGAGTGGAGGTCAATGAGACGAAATAACAAAAGGTGTTTAAGGATCCCCTAGAGTGACCCCGATTGGAATTGTAAGAGAGTTAGTAATTGGCTTCGGATAAATCAAATTCATCATGTTGCGAGATGAATTCGACGACCCCCAGGGAAGGCTGAAAGGCGGCAAGTCTAAATCGGTTCACAATAATGTGAAATCAGAAATGAACGGAAAAAAATAAGCTGGAAGATCCGAATAGATTTGGCAATTATGAAGCAGTTTTTTCACGAAATATCATTGGCAATTACTTCATACATTTGATGACTCTGTGTGTGTTCATAAAATGTCCGAAGTGCTACTGGAAAACTCTCAGCTCGACACACTTTTCACACTCTGACCGAATGGACTTACGGCCACAACACGTTGAAACATTGTTTCCCGTGCGATCACCGAAATTAAAAAAAGGGAAGGTATGAATCAACATCTTTCACCCTAAGCTATGGGTTAATTAGTAAGACTTGCATCACTAAAGCATTATTCTCACCCCACCGAAATTCTTAAATTTAAAAACATTTTCTGGTTTTAAATAACAAAGCAATGTTTTGAAAATCCGTAGAAAACGAATCAATCTGATTGAGTGACAATATATGAGATGCTTTTCTCACCGAGAAACTTTCGACACTATTTCATATATATATATATATATATATATATATATATATATATATATATATATATATATATATTGTTATAATTTGCTATATTATTACAGGAAGAGTGCACAATATCGAAGATAGAGCGCTAATAGACATAGACATTTATATAAAATCTATTTTAAAATATACATATTAAGTTTATATTATATATTATATTATTTATATTAATTTAAATTATTTTAATATTATTCACATATTATTTTAATATTTAATATTATATCGGTCAGTTATGTGCCATACGTGATACACGCTTAGGCGATCATATATCTTTCGATATATGATTTTTTCCCGCAGTAGGTTGCCATTTCTTTCTGCGGTAGACCAGTTGTCGTCAAATGCTACAGAACCCGGTCTGTCCTGCTATTTACTCATAGGACAAGAAGAAGAGGATTCGTACCTTTTCCAAGGATATTAGCACGTAAGTGAATGTAATGGATTCGACTGGAATTCGAACTCGGCTCACCGATTCCTCAATCCATTACTCCACGTTGCCTCCTTAATATTATATAGATATTATTTAATATTTAATATTATATACATATTATTTTCATATTATTTTAATATTTATTTTAATTATTTATATTATAAATATTTAAATTATAAAATCTATTTTAAACATATTTAATAATATATTTTAATATATAATATAATTATAATTAAAAGACTATTTATAAAGGAATAAAAATAAGAAATTGTTTTCAACGAGTTCATCAGAACAATTACCATTTCTAGAAAAGGCACAAGGAAGTTACTTTACGACGGTGGGAAAGTGAAGGAATCGAGATGCCAGGTCAGGATCAATAACATTGCAGATTCTTCGTTGGGTTTTATCAAGAATCTCTAAATATAAAGCAGAAACACTAAACCATATGTGGCAACAATATTCAAAGCAAGGATGAATGGTAGACTTATAAATATTTAAGATAGATTCTGGCGAGAAAGATTATCGAGATTGTGGAGAAACTTTCATAGCAGCAATCAATAATTAAAAGAATAGTTTTAATAGCAATCACCATCTTCGTTGTCACCATCATTATTATTATTGCTTTTGAGACATAGCAAGTGTGAGTTCAATCTCTCGGCCAGGGAGAGGACTTGGTAGTAACTGGGTTAGCATTATTTGCAATTACTAAATAAAAACAAGACGATATATCCCGAACCATGGACAGTGGAATGATAACACTCTGCCTCTGTAGATTAAACGACAAGTAACCGCTGAAGGCCGGAGCGCATAATGACGTAAATGTTATAATGAAACAACAAGGACTGCTATCACTTTAAACGTCATATTTTTTCAGTGGATACTCGTATTTGAGTAGAAGCTCCATTTATTTATTAAATGGTATATTTATTTATTTTCGTCTACCGGCCTAAATATTCGAGAAATCTTATTAAAGAAAAAAAATATATATCGCTCTCTGGGAAGATTTGAACCTGCGACCCAACTTCTGGGCAAAGGGAAACCGTCGTTAGATCTGACATGCCTTAACTCGGCCACGAAGTAGCTTTTTCCGATCAAGCAACGTCTGAACAGTGCCTTTAAGTGAGATCCTTCTCGTGATATGGAAATTACATATGCTGTCCAAACGTAAACAAAACAATTTTCTAAAGAAGCATTGAACCTCTCTTTAATTATTAATTGCTTCTTTAAAGTGATGTAGGTTCGAATCCTGACGAAGACGGCATATTTTTCTATAATAATAAACCTTGAATATTCAGGCCGGTAGACGAAAATAAATAAATATACTGTTTAATAAATAAACGAAGCGTCTACTCAAATATGTGTATCCACTAAAAAAAATTAAAGTGATAAAATCTCTCGTATTAATAAATAAAGAAGGGCTTATTGCATCGAATGATGAAGATATCAGCCCGAATATCAATAGTGATAACATCGCGTCCCAGAAATTGAAACAGTTTTATTTGGTTTGGCAGTGAAGTTCGTCATTACGACATAACTTGATTCTGTTGATCTTTTTATTTAATCGTGTGACCGATTTTTAAACGAAAATTCCAGACCTTACGGACATCATTCAGTTAAATACTGAAAAAAAGAAGATTGTCTGTGTTTAACTGTCGGATTTGTGTCGAGATATATTTTAATGCAGTTGCTTTTTGATATAATTCTTAAGACAAGCAAAATGAGTATCACACGACTGTTTTAATATTTGTCAAAAATGATTTTTTTTTGTGCAGGAAGCGGCGATAAATGACTGAAAAATATGAAATAATTAAAGAAAAAAGATAAAAAAGGATTTTGATTTGTTGAAGTATTTTCTTTGGCAAACATTTTGCAAAGAGATAAAAGGCGAGAAGAAAAAAGATGATGATTCGAAATGACAGACAGATGACAAACATGACTTGCGATGCCGAATCAGAGGCCAAATAAAGATGTTTGAAATATGACGGCTAATGGTTCAGTTATTTTTTCCAAAGAAAGAAGGTAGAAAACGCTTCTGCAGGAGAATAAGATTAGAAGAATGTGTGTGAAAAAAAAGCGAGGGAAGATGAATGTACAGAAGAAGAAGACGGACAAAGGGGCTAAAAAATTAAAAAATCAGAGAACAAGAAAAAAACAACACCAACATCAGCAAGAACAAGAATAGACGGTAACGGGGAAAATCTAATAATAATAATAATAATAATAATAATAATAATAATAATAGAAGAAGAAGAAGAAGAAGAAGAAGAAGAAGAAGAAGAAGAAGAAGAAGAAGAAGAAGAAGAAGAAGAAGAAGAAGAAGAAGAAGAAAATAATTATCACGGAAACGGAGGAACGTGAGGAGGATTATTGTGCGGAAGATGAATGTGGTTAGACCAATAAGATAAAGGGAAAGGCGATATGGTGAAAAAGAAAGACGTGGAAGTGATGATCAAGAAGAAGATATAGAAGGAAAAGAGTCTGGTTTAAAAGAGAGACAAAAAATATATTTTCCCCTTTTTCTGATGCTTTGTTTGTGTGAAAACGCCTGTCAGATTTTATCGAGCATCGTTGCAACGTGAAGAGAACGACATGGACCACGTAACCACAAATTGGCGCGGTTTTTGCTGTCTTCTTCTTCCTCCTCTCTGACTCATTTCCTTCGTTGTCAACACGCCGCTCATTAAATCATTAATGAATCAAGAAAGTCGCGGTCAAAAGACCAAAAATAATATACATTCAAAAGAACAATACAGAAAGACGCACAAGAATCCAAGGTGGAAGTGGGTGGAGGAAAACCAGGAGAATACAGTGAAGATGGGAAACTCATGGGATCTTGAAAATGTCTGAGATTAATATAAAAACCAGGGGAAAATAACAATCTGCTTAACCTTGAGGTGTCTGGTACAAGACCATAGGACAAAGCGATTTAACCATCACTGATTGGACGCTGAACTATCACCAAATCACGATGAAATGATGTTTCTTCAGGGAGACATTGTGCCTTGAGCGCCTATTGCGATTTTAGGAGGACCTGAAGTGGAGCTCGTGCATATGGCACATCGCTGAAGATACGGGGAAAATGGTCGGCTCCCTGTACCGCTCCAGTAAGTAGCTGACTCCCTGCGCTATCCTCTACCGTTACAGGAGCCAGATCAGGCCGAAAATGAAGTATCATTGCCAAATATGAGCAGAAGCTGCCAAGTCTTTACTCTCCAGTCTCGATAGTGTCCACAAGCATCTCCTCCTCATTGTGGAAGCAAATTATTTTCCACCCAACAACCCGTTTCTGATAGACGAGACGTCGCAAGCCTCTCACTGTTTTATCGCGATTTCCAAAGAAAGTGATCCAACGAACTACATTCCTTAGTTCCACCAATTTTAACCTGACATGCTACACATATTGCAGCGAACCACCTTCATTCCCTTCATATTCCATTGGTGAGCTGTAAGTTTCACTCGAGCAGCCTCTTCCTACAAATCGCTGTTTCGTGGAAACAACTCACAAGAGTTTGCTTTCCCTATCCCTACAATCTTGTTCATGCCTAAGCTTAACCGTTATCTTCCCAGAATATCCGTATAAACTATACCTCCTAATCTGTAACCCTCTACCATGAATGGCTAGCAGGGCTTGCACAGGGTGAACATCACTGTAAAAAGAAATCAGCTTTACATTGTCAGCAGTATGAACCATGAGATTTTGTTTATTAAGATTTGCATAGTCAGATACGTGGCTGAAGGAAGAGTCATTGTTTAAGTAATGAACTGTTTACCAAGAGATGTATTTTATTTACTGAATGCTGCTTTACCGAGTATAAGAATATACCTGACTGACACTGCCATAATGCAATGGCAGTCAGGTACAGTCTTTACAAGATGTTGGGTTTAATCTGACTCTTTACAAGAGTTAGATTAAATCCAACATCTAGTTTTGCTGTCATATCGGCGCTAGAGATGGCCAATCCTAACATTCCGGCCTTGACAGAGTTCAAAATCGTTTCCGAATACTTGATTGAGATTACTTACTTTCCACTCTACAACCACTTTCCCACTGAGAAAATGTCGCAATGTTCCATCGCTATTTCCATGGAAAATGTTCAGACTAGCTATAATCATTATTTCTCTTAATTCAAACCGTTACAGCTAGGAGACACCATGTCACGTACACATGGTCAAATCCTCCTCGTTCATTTTATATTCTATTGTTAAGGAGGAAGTCCCACTCAGATAGCTTCTTCTCGAGAAAACGTACTTCTTTAAATAGACTTTCAAGGGGATGCATGCGCCATAGCTACAATTTTAACCTCTTCAAGCCTAGATTCAAACTACATGTTTTCAGCTGACATGAAGTGGAAATATTATATTAAATTGCTAGGTCTGGTTCTGGGAAATTTGGTTAACTGTATCGTGCTAGACAATTCTTTCAAGACGGAATATATCTTACATATTTATAAGTTTACCATTCGTCCATGCATTGAATATTGTTATCTCATCTGGTCTGGTACTTCTGTTATATATTTAGAGATTCTTGATAAAATCTAAAGAAGAATCTGCAATGTCATTGGTTCTGACCTGGCATCTCGGATTCAGTTACTTTCCAATCGCCGTAATATAACTTTCCTGTATAATTATTTTTCAGGTTAACCGCTCCATTTTTTCCACGCCATATCGTTTGTTTACTCTCTCTTTGTAATTGTAAAGGTAATAGTCATCAAGTTTTCGAAATTTCTCATAGCAGACATTATTATTTGTTGACGAGTTTTGTTTTTTTTTGGACAGATATTTTACATATGTATGACGTTGCTTAGTTAAAGCTCATAGAACGTACAGTGACATAAATGTTACGGAAAGAAGCAACAATAAAATTAGAGAGAAAAACCTTTTTATAATTTTATCGAAATTTTAGAAACATTTCCTTAGCTATCAATTTAAAAAAAAATTATTGTTGTGTCTATCCGCTATGAATAGAACGTCTACTTATGGGAACAACTGTCGCAAAGTAGATTGCAAGAGAATCACTCTAGCGACCCACTTTACGACTTTGAGCTGTACGCATTGCAGCACAGAACTACGATATTCTCTTTAATATATTATTAATCCACGTCTCTAGTGTACAGTATTATTAACCAGAATTATGAACGTTATAAGAACTTAAGAACAGTTATATAAGGAAAAAATCCTTCGAAGTGTTTCGTTGGCAAATATTTAGAAATCAGGGTTTTTTTTATAGGTACAGATTGGAAATCGCAAAAGAACTGAAAAAAGTCTCACTTTTTCAGCGGAAATCACGTTATATATACCGGATGTAACAGCAAAATTGTCCAATTGTTAGATTTAGCTTTGAACCGTTGTATCTTAGACATGATTAAAGATATCTTACTGGAATTCTTCGAGATTCTTATAACACTATTGAACGATAAAAATAGATTTAGCGCTAAGTTGAAATGAAGATCGTTCTTGCTGTTTTGACCTCCTGATCTAGTTTTCCTCTCTACTGTTCCCTCTTTTTTAAACTTATTCACCATTCTCTTGATGGTTCTTGAATGGAATTTAAAGATGCAAGCCAGAGTAAAAATATTGGTATCATTACTGAAGGCCTGAATGATCCTTTTCATCTCGCCATTACTCAGCTCGGAAGACGTAGACAATATGATGTTAACCTGTTCTCTTTCTAGCTGAATAACTCAAAGGGGTTTTCAGTGATTCTTACGACAAATAGTGTCAAGATATCTAAACGTCTTATCTGAAAACCTAAAAAACGATTAGTTAATTTAGTTTAGTGGTTTGTTTTTAGATATTAAACATTTTGTGGGATGGATACTTATCTCATGCTGTTACACGTTTTGGACAATTTTACTGTTACACCCGGTGTGTGTATATATATATATATATATATATATATATATATATATATATATATATATATATATATATATATATATATATATATGTATATATATTCGCGGTACTTAGTGGAAAATGCTCAACATCTGTGATGGAGCTGACATATTCAGTTGTATGGATATTAGTTTGTAACCCTGAGTTTCACACTTTTGCGATCATCAGACAAACTGGTTTATTTTTTTCAAAAGTGGATCTATTTATGCTTATTTGTGTGTGGTGGAGGGTGTATTTTCTTCTGTGTTTTATTTGGATGACACTCTCACATACATAGACATGCATACATGCGTATATATTTTAGTCCGTACAAACCCACCCATATATATAATCTGAGGTTAGGTGCAGTTACACATCCATGCATTCGAGCATACATACATATACATATATATATATATATATATATATATATATATATATATATATGCAATTGTCATTCCATTTTGGTGTCGAGGCTGTATCGTTACATATGTAGCAATGTTCTCTTAACAAGGAACGGATGGGGGTGGTCTTGACGTTTTTCAGATCGGCCGTCCGCGCCGTCAGATGAGCTATTCATTTTGCATTGCGATTTATCGCAAATATTTATCATTTTGGATACGATATTTTAAAATAGTCCTGGCTTTTATAATGCGTTAAATCGACATGCTAATACATCTTTTTGATTATTTTTAATATTTAATTTTTAATTATTCCATGTTCTGTGATACTTCAGATAATACTTATATGTGGGTATGTATATGCGTGTTGGAACTCTGTATTTTCATACCGCTTAAATTAACAAAAAGCATATAAGACTTCTTATATTTCAAGTATCCTACAATTTTTAGCAATCATTCTTATCAAACATTGAATTTAGACGTACATAGTTTATACTGTAAGCATTTGTTTTGCTTATATAAACTTGACTGATGACGTCTTCAGAGGTTTCTCCAAGAATCCATATATTTAATATCTTCAGAAAAAAAAAAATGTTTACCGACTATTTCCGCTTGAATATTTGCTTTTTGTAAACATTGTCACGACATTATATGTGTTTGGGTAGGAGGCTCGAATTTTGTATCTACGGTCACCGTTTCGCAGTGGGCCGTATCAATTGTGTCCCTGTGTTCGTTTGAACAGGTTTAGAGGTCTTGTTTCCTGATTAGGATTGGGTTTCCGGTTTCTTTTGAAGTCTTTTCCTTCTCTTCCACTTCCGATGGCCTCTTGCATCTTGGTGCCATTATCACCTTTCCTCGGGCGGTGTCTCTTACTCTGCTTCGAGTGGCTCTTGAACCTTGTACCGAGTGAGCATCATTGTAAAGTGTCTACAGGCCAATACACCAAAATTGCACTGTCTGTTTAGTTTAACCGAAAGTCAAATCAACAGGAAAAAAAGTTACCGTCTAGTAATAAATAGCACAACACATATGACCAGTATTGGCTACTTTTATTATCCCCAATAGGGAAATTTTCCCGACTACTTTTCAGTGACGTAAAGCTCCCCAATGCTAGCATTGCAGAAGCATACATATCAGGCGAATATTCTCACTCAATACTTTTAGAGGGAGAAACTAATGTTTCCCCGGGAAATCTCACGTTATCGCTAATTGGTCATTAGTCAATTTACAGGCCAATTAAAAAGCAACGCCACATCCTTTTTTCTTTTTACTCGGGACTTTCAACCGTCAAGTATCCCTATATGATATATCGTATTTCAGAAATATGATATATTTCACAAAACTTGTTTGGTTGTAAATTACTTAGGAAATCTATCTTTTTTTTTTCAAACTTAAATTGTTCTTTCTGTTTTATACGAAGTTACAAATGTTCATAATATTATAAAAATCTGTTTTTAATGCATTTGTTAACTACAGTCAGGATATACATAAAAATATTTTTGGTCAAAAGAAATCATCGGTAAAAAAAGAATAAAAGTAGTACGAATAAAAACAATATAAAAATGGCGTTCTAATTTGTGTAGAAATGTCTGAAGTCATTGAAAAAATAAATCAAGGAAAGCAAACGACATAAAACACTAATAGAAGTTATTTCATTAAGAGAGACGAGACGACACACGTACGTCTCTGTGAAGAAGAAGAAGAAGAAGAAGAAGAAGAAGAAGAAGAAGAAGAAGAAGAAGAAGAAGAAGAAGAAGAAGAAGAGGACGGTCTTGTTACACAGATGAGAGTCACGCTCAGCCGTCGCGTTCGCAAGATTTCACGCCAGCGCACACAAATGAACATGTCACGTCGTCTTATTAATTTAAACAGGTAAAAGCACGCAAAGACGCCAACGATCTGACTGGTTAATATGAAAATAATACGGAAGGTATCTCGTTAAAACACGCGGGCAAATATAATTATAGATATGGAAGTATATAGAAACACAAAACTTTACAGACTTACAAGGAACAAGCGCTGCTTTATATTTCACTAACTTACACACGCATACACACAAACTCACACATACACACACACACTTATATATATATATATATATATATATATATATATATATATATATATATATATATACAACAGGCTAAAAATCTGGGGCCACCCAGCCTTTCTTCAAAAAACACATGAAAATAAAATATTGTTGTATCTTTTTTTAAATAAAAGATAAATTTTCATAACTACAGTGTATTTACTTGCTTTTATTTTTCAGTCTTTTCTCCAGGCTCCTCTTATTAGCAAAAAACTCAAATTTGGATTTGTCTGACCACCATGCATTTTGCTAAATCATCAATATTTTGTAAGAGAAACTTCATATTTTGTGTTACCATTAACCTTTCAGTAGAATTTTTGAGATTACCAAAATTTTCAACTAAGTGAAATGTTAATAAAGGTTTTCCAAATGTCAACTCATCACTGACTAATATTGTAAACACATCTGTCTCTGTCTCTGTTTGAAGAAAAGATAAGATTGCGCCATTAGGACATCATTTTCAGTGTGTTGTTTTTATTTATTTTTTTAAATTTGAAGAAATTTACACAAAATGGAAAAACTGAAAAAGCTAAGCATTGGGGTGAGTGCGCAAACTGAAAATTAATCAAAGAAGGCTACACTCAAAGACAAATTTCCAAGAAGTTGAACATTTCTTGTCATGGGGTGTAATATTTATTACAAAGACAGAGCTATGGGCGCCAAATGTGACAATTTCTGCTGAAGTTAGTCGCTTGATCATTGAGAGCTAAAGAAATTGAAGGAAAACTGCTCTGGAGTTGTGAGATGAAGTTAATTCCTCTCTACAGCAACCATTATCGCGCTCAACTGTGACAAATCAGCTTAGATCAGTGGGTGACAGTTGGTGCCTGGCCATCAAGAAAACCCTGTTATGGTTGGTGAATAAGCAGAAAAAACTCTTATGGACCGAAAAGCTTAAGAAATGGATATTGAAAAAGTGGCAAAATTAGTAAGTGGAGAGTTTATGTGAAATGAAAGCCAGGAAAAAGACTGAAAGATGAATGTGTGGTTCCAACAGTTAAACCTGGTGCTGGGTCTCTTATGGTGCGGGGGGGGGTATTTTGTGCCTGAGAAGGCTGGAGATTGAATTCAGGTCAAGGGAATCATGAAAAAGAACAATATCATTGGATTTTGCAAAATCATTTTATCCCTTCTGGTTTACACCCCCAACTGGAACAATATTAACCTCTCAACAACGCAACTATACAGAAGAGTGTTCTAAATTATGTCAACATTGTTTTGAGTCAAAAACAGTTTGGAAATTATGACTTAGCCGCCTCAGTTTCCGGACCTCTCTTCCACTGAAATATTAACTGGATAAGAGAATTTGAAGAGAATACCAACAGAGTGAGGTTGAGCTTTTTCAGTGCTTGAAGAATGCTTGGGAAAGTTTATCATCTACTTCTTTTCAAAAATATTTGTTACAAAAACAGTTAGAAACTGATTAAAATATTCACAGAAAAATATCTGGAGCAAAAGGCATAAACACTTGATTATTGAGAGCAAAAAAAAGAAATAAATTGCTACGGAGCTGGGAGCAACCAGTGTCACTCTCAACTGTGAAAATTGACTTAGATCAGCGGAGTTAAGTGGGTGCACAGCCAGTAAGAAACCTATGTTAAGGAAGATGAATAAGCAGAAAAGACTGTTATTGATAAAATGCACAAGGACTGAAAATTGAAAGTGTGGCAATATGTTTTGTGGATAGAGAACATTTTAGCTAGTAAGAGGAGTGTATGTGAGAAGAAAGCCAGGAGAAATACTGAATGATGAAGGTTCCAACAGTTAAGCATGGTAGTGGGTGTGTTATCCTGCGCGTAGGCTATTCTGTGGGAGAGAGGGCTAGGAATTTGATTCAGGTCATTCAATTTTGCAAAGACATGCTATACCATCTGGTTTACACATAATTTGAAAAGCATTCTCATTTCAAAAAACACTCTTCTAAATTATGACAAAATAACGTCATATAAATAGAGTGGAAAAACTTATTGAAATTATGACTTGGCCGCCTGAATCTCTTGACCTCTCTTCCAATTGAATTAGTATAGGATGAATTGGACAGGAGTGTTCGAAGAGCAAACCCAATGAGTGAGGGTGACTATCGCATTCCTTATCAAGTGTCCATGGGAATACCAAAAATGCATAGCACTTGGAATTAGCACAATCTACCCCAGTGGACTAAATAAAGGTTTGTGATTATAGCAAAAAAATGAGCATAAAAGTTCAAACTATATATTCGACTCTCCCATCTAATTCGACTCATGAGGGTCAAGCAGATCAGTTCTTAGAAACCGACAGCCCGACACCAGCAAATGAGACTTCATTATAGTGGTGAAGGTTTTGTGCAGAACCATCCACACTTTTTGAAGGGCCGAATACAAAGACCTGGTGCACTACATGCCACAAGGTCCTCAAACGATCCTCCTCAAGTTTTGACCAGTTGCCATCCAAGGCTATAGAACCCAGTCTGTCCTGCTATTTACCCACAGTTGTAGGGAATAGGATTTATACCTATCCCAAGGGTATTAGCACGTAAGTGAATGTAATGGATTCGACTGTAATTCGAATTCGGCTCTCCGATTCCTTATTCCAAGCTGCATTCCATTACTCCACCGTGCTTCCTAAAAAAAAATGATATGATCAGTTTCTACTCAAACCACTCTTCAAAAAGTAAATCTGGAATTATTATAGGTTCTTATCTAAGAGCATTAAGAATCTGTAGTCCCCAATATTTACTTAAAGAAGAAACATACATAGAAAACGCATTCAAAACCTACAATACCCATATCATTTCATCCACAACGCAAGAAGAAAGGCATACAAAATATACAATCGAAACAAAACTAATAACATAATCAGCAATAGTAAATTACATGAAAACAGATCCATAATACTACCGACCAATTCTGTCACGTCCACTATCCAGAATAACCTATACATAAATAATCTTAAAATAGTCACAGACACTTCCAAAACAATTATGGATATACTAAGATCTTCAAGCAATAATAGCAATAACATTTCTGAAGCAGGCATTTATAAAATAAATTGCCAAAACTGTTCCTTCCAATATATTGGAGAAACAAATAGAAATAAAAAAACGCATCTATGAACACAAAAGAAACCTTACAATAAACAACTTAGCTAATGCACTAGTAATACATAGGAATAAATTCAACCATAATTTTGATTTTAAAAATGCTATACTTATAAAAAAAAAAATAACTCCCTCAGAAGGAAAATTCTAGAGAGTGCCACTATAGAACATTACCCAAATATTAATTTACGCCCAGGCTTTTCCCTATTTCACCTTTCTTAACAAAATTACTGCTGTCACAAACAAACGTACACAACAATATCATAAAATCAAAAGAAAATCGTTGAATCCGCCAACACAGATATAATGATAATATTCTCCACACGTGACATTAACTGACGTTATTTTCAGTTAACAATATGAAAATAGCGTTCCCTACATTCCAGTTGCTAAGAACACGCTGTCTTTTGTTTTTATTAATTTCCTTGTTTAATGAAATTCATTTCGTTTTTTTGCTTTGAGAATGTCCACATTGGACGAAACGCGTCAGCAATTAATAGTGTTTTCCTATTGTCATTTATATTCATAAAGATTGTCTTCTCTACAGGTTAACTCTGAGAAATTTTCATATATATATATATATATATATATATATATATATATATATATATATATATATAAGTGAACATTGAAGTCAACACTCAGAGTCGACAGGCTGTTTCATGCCAGACGCAATTGTCATATATATATATATATATATATATATGTGTGTGTGTGTGTGTGTGTGTGTGTGTGTGTGTGTGTGTGTGTGTGTGTGTGTGTGTGTGGATAGATACATACATACATACACACATACATACATATATCGGGTGTAACACCAAAATAACACCATGGAATGAGTGTCCATCCCGCAATATGTTTAATAGTTAAAAACACTAAACTAATTGAGTTTCTATTTTCCGACTTTTCAGATAAAACATTTAGCCATCTTGTCACCAATTGTCGAAATAATCACTGAAAAACCCTTTGAATAATTCAGCTAGGGAGGGAACAGGTTAAAATATTTTTCTGTCAGACAAACTGTCTTCCAAAGTGAGCAATGTTTGAGGAAAAATATCATTCATGCCTTCAGTAATGGTACCAATATTCATACTCTGGCTTTCATCTTCAAAGTCGATTCAAGAACCATCAAGAGAACGGTGAATATGTTTAAAAACAGGTAGCAGTAGAGGGGAAAAACTTGATCAGGAGATCACAACAGCAACATAATCATTTAAACTTAGAGCTAAATACATTCTTATTGTTCAAAGTAGATTTCAGTAGCTTTATAAAATCCTTGGAGTATTCCAGTAAGATGTCATTAATCATTTTTTAAAATACAACTGTTCAAAGCTTAATTTAACAATTGAACAATTTTGCTGTTACACCATATATATATATATATATATATATATACGTTGACACTGAATGATACACATGAAATTATTTCAAAAATTATTTGCATATATCTGATTACATATAATTGTGCAAACTTATATATGTCATATAAATTAATTCTGGTTTATAGCTATATGCACAATATGTGCCATTGCATCTGTCTATTGGTGAAAACCTATATACGTGATATTTTGACACTGGTTTCCTTAATTTACTTCGCGAACTTAAAGAAGAAAAACACAATCACCAAAACTAAATTTCCTTCTCGATTTCCCGTCCAGCAGTCACGCAATTTTGCCAATATTTGTCAGACAAGAGAACCGCCAACAATTTTCATAGAAATGAACAAAAACCAACAAGAAAAACATTTCACTATCAATGAACAAAACATTAAGACGAGTAATTAGAATATCTATCATGTGAAGTGTTGAAAGAAATATTTTACAAGAATATGCAATGAATAAAACCAAATTATTGTTCCCTAATTAAAGCGGAAACCCTAGTGCCCTGAAATATACTTTTCATGTCATACATTAACTTCCTTAGAAAACCCAAGTATGTCTTATGTTGTTATATATCTTGTTTCTGGCGTATACCAACTTTATATTTACAGTTTTTTTATAAAGTAATATGAATGTTATTCTCAGAGTTATTTTGTAGCCAAGATCTGTTTGCATCTTCCTTTTTTTTAAATGACTCTGATTTACAACTGTGAGACACGAAAAGTACAAAAACTCCTCGTTGTTTTTTCATCATTTTAATATCTTTTTCAATATCTTTATCTGGGTTTATCAACTTTTGATATCTTTACTAACTTAGCACCAAATAAGTTTTTTTTACAAGTTTTAGGAGTGAATTGTTTTAATTTGTTCTTTTTTACGTTTGTATAAAGCCGTTTTAGATTGTAAGAAGTTTTTGGAAATAATCATAATTTATTGATAAAAGTCTTACTGATTAACCCATAGCTGGGATAAGAAGAGGTGGAGTCATACCTTTCCCAAGGTTATTTCCACGTAAGTAAGTAAAATGAACCTGACTGAAATTGGAACTTGGTTCACCAATTAACAATTCCAAGGCATTATTCATTGCACCACCCGCACATACAAGCTTACAGCACCTGGTATCCACAATCGGTCACCTATTTAGGTACTGACCAGACTCAACGTTGCCTAACTTCGGTGACCGTATGGAAACCGGTCTTTAAACTCTATATGGCCGTTAGCCAAAACGGAGTTTTTAATATTTTCAAAAACTTAAAAGGTCGGGAGCAAAGGTAGATTCCCAAAGATATTTGCCCAAAAGTAAATATAATGAACCCGACTGGAATTAGAACTCGGCTCTATGATTTCTAATTCCGAGCCGTTATCCATGACACTAACGCATTCCCAAGCTAACAGCACCTGGTATTCCCAAGCGGTCACCCATTTAAGTACTGACCAGGCTCGACTTCGGTGACCATATCAGAACCGGTGTTTCAACGCCATACAGTCGTAAAGCTTTTATGACTGAAAGGTAAGAGGTGGCTTTATAATTGAAGAAAGTATAAATTCAACTATCTACGCATCTTGCTAATCTTTCAAAAAAAGACCTAAAATATGATTTTTATTTTCCAAGGTCGGCATTACAAATTTTTATCAACTCAAAATCATATAACATTATATAAATCATATAAAACAAACATTTTAACGTTCTATACAAGGTCAATCACCAGATGATTATAATTAAATTTTAGAGTATTTGACCACTCCTTGCATTTAGTTCCAGTGATTCCCTAAACTGACCGAACAGAGAAAGTAAATCCACTAAGTAATTATTTAAACGTTTTTTTCTCGATTTTTGTTGCGATTGCTTACTGCTTTTAATTTCTCTATAGAACATTTTGTCATACTAAATGACCTGCCTACCAATACTTGTGGATAATCATATTCACATATTGAAGTGAGGAGCTCTTTGAAGGATAAATTAGTTGGGAATGAGGGGTAATTAATTGATATACATACATTCGCCTAGATAAAGTACATAAGCGGACGAAACGAGCTGG
Organism: Acanthosepion esculentum; assembly: GCA_964036315.1. Lineage (NCBI taxonomy): Eukaryota > Metazoa > Mollusca > Cephalopoda > Sepiida > Sepiidae > Acanthosepion > Acanthosepion esculentum. The sequence continues at coordinate 42,734,733 of OZ038505.1, forward strand.
TAAAGGAAAGTCTTCCTTTTGTCTTGATATATATATATATATATACATGTTCAAAGTTAATATTATTAAGTATTGGTTAGTTTGTTTTTATTAATAAGGCTTCCATTATTTTTAGCCTTTTTTTGCATGTGGATGATGCTATTATATTAGTGTTGTCGACAAGTATGTTCCGAATAGTGTCCGGTAGGTCTCCATGAATATTTAAATGAGATCTAATTGAGCTATTGTCAGAAAGGTGTAGAGTTAGTCTGCGTGTTAAACAATTTGTACTGTGGCCTATATATATATATATATATATATATATATATATATATATATATATATATATATATATATATATAAATAAGTGTGTGTGTGTGTGTGTGTATACATATATATATATATATATATATATATATATATATATGTTTGGAGTTCGTCTTAATTGTTGTTTGTTTGCCAACTGATCAGGCACGAAATATTCCTTCCCTTGTTATTTCTTCTTCTTTTCATGATTTCCTTCCCTTTTTTTTCTTTTCATGAGTTACTTCCATTTTCATTTCTTCCCTTTTCAGGCTTTCCTTCCCTTTTTAGTTCTTCTTTTCATGATTTCCTTCTCCTCGTTTTATTTCTTCATTTTGTTATTTCATTCTTTTTTTCTTTCCTTTTGGTTTCTAGTTTTTAGTTCTTCTTTTCGGAATTTCCTTCCTTTTTTTTAATTTTTTTCATGATTTTCTTCCCTTTTTAGTTCTTTTTTCATGATTTCCTTCCTTTTTTATTTCTTCTTTTCATGATTTCCTTCTCCTCGTTTCATTTCTTCATTTTGTTATTTCATACTTTTTTCTTTCCGTTTGGTTTCCATTTTTTGTCTTTTTTATTCCATTTTCTACTGTTATTTGTTAAGCTCGGAATAGTTCTTTTCCACGGCAAAAACAAAGGATTATATATATAAGAAGTCTTCTCTGCGTTGATCCTCCTTGTGAAGAGATCCCGATTTCACAATCTGGCAAATTTTATACCATCTGTAAGATTAACACAACATAAACTTCCTGTACCCATATTTCCACCTCCCAACCTTGTGTTATACTAGTTTAACTCTATTTTGGTTACTCTTGCAATTTACGTCTGAAATCATATGGACGAAGTAAGACTATGTTGCACCAATCTTCCAGTTTGAGGAGCCTTATGACCTCTTTGTTAAAAAAAATAAACATTCGAAAACTTTGCTGTTATCAGAGATCAAACCCGAATCCATGGCAAAATGTGAAATGCGCAACAAATATTTGTGCAACATACCTAAAAACAAGATCGAGGATTAATGAATTGGGAAGATTGTTTTGCACCTTCGTTACATGGAGGAGAACCTGTCTGTCTGTACAGAAAAAACAACGTGAACGCAAAACAGAGAGAGAAAAAAACTTTATTATCTCGGCCACGAGGCGAGCCATTGAGCGCTTTCTTCAGAAGGTTATTTTCTTCTTACTTTCTTTTCTTTATTTTCCAACTCCCATTCATTCATTCATTTATTCATTCAGTCTTTATTCCTTTGCTTCTTTTTTCCTTCCCTCTTTCGTTTTTCTTTGTCTGTTTTTCTTTTTTCTTTCTTTTCTTTCCATGTTTGTTTCCTTCATTGTTTCTTTTTTCCTTATTTCTTTGTTTCTTTCTTTTTTGCATCTTTACTTGTTTCTTTATTTCATTCCTTGATTCTTTCTTTCTTTCTTTCTTTAGTTGCTGGTTTCTTTCTTTGTTTCTTTGTTTATTTCTTTGTGTGTTTTTTGTTTGTTTGATTCTTTTTCTTTGTTTCTTTATCTGTTTGCTTCTTTCTTTCCTTCTTTCTTCCTTTAAGAATTTTATTCTATTTTTGAGTTCGACCTACATTATTATTATTTTTAATTTCGTTTTTTTATTGATTTTTCTATTTTATTTCATACAGTTTTTTTTTTTTTATTTTCCATTTTCTTTTGTTCCTTTATTATTTCTCCTGGGTTTTTCTTTATTTTTTCTATTTCGTTTTTTTCTTCATCTCTATCTGATTTCTTCACCCTTTTTCCCATTGTTTAATTCTGCCTCTATTCCATTTTCCATACATTTTTCTAACAGTATTTTCAAATTATTTTTATCATCTTTTCTTCCTCTCGGAATCTTTTTCTGTTGTTTTTCGCTTTCCCATCTTTCATTTTCTATTTTGTTTCAGTTTCATCTTTTTCTGAGTTTTTTTTTTTTCAATCTATTTTTAATAATTTATTTTAGTCCTATAAATGTTTTGCTTTCGCATTAAAATTACTGGTATTCTTTCTTATTATTTGCATTTACTCTTCAACTATTTTCTTTCTTTCCCTTTCTGATTTTTCTCTATTCTTTTTTTTTCTGTTTTCATTCACTTTCTTTTTTTCCTAATTTTTTTCGATCTTTCCCCTTCATTTCGTTTCTATTATTCATATTTCCCTGCTGTTTATATCTTCCTATGGATCTTCTGAATTTTCTTCTGCCTTTTTTCTTTCCCCTCCCTTCTTCCACCTTTCAGTTTTATTTTTCTTTCTGATTCTATTCTTTGCTCCTTTCTGATTTTTACCTTTTTTCTGTCTCTTTTCTTCTTTCTTTCTTTCTTTCTTTTTATTCTATGCATTTCCTCTTCCATCCTCTCATTCTTCAGCTCAATTTCCTACTTCTTTATTGTTTTTTTTGTTGTTGTTGCTCTTCTTCTTCTTCTTCTTCTTCTTCTTCTTCTTCTTCTTCTTCTTCTTCTTCTTCTTCTTCTTCTTCTTCTTCCTCTTCTTCTTCTTCTTCTTCTTTACTTTTTCTTCCTGACTCACTTTCTTATTTTTCAACTGGTATTTTTCTCCTTTTATTTTAAGCTCATACATATTTTTTCTATTTACAACAAGACTAAAGTCGATTAGATTTTTACTTGGTTTTCGAAAATACTGCAAAATATTTTCCTTCCTTCCTTCATTGTTTTCATCCCCCTTTGCACACACATATACATACATACACACACACACACACACACACACACACACACATATATATATGTATATATATATATATATATATATATGCGTGTGTATGTATGCCTTGATTTGTTCTTTTATTTTACCTATACTCTTTGAACTTGTCAAATCCACCGATTCATCTTGATCTTCAAAATTTATTTTCATTTTTTCCCCTCTTAAACTCGACTTTTTTTCCTTATTCCTCTTTCCTCTTTGCTGTGGTATTCTTTCTTTTATTAGTTTATTTATTTATTTTATTTTTCCCTTATTGAAAGCAAATACTATCGAAGAGATTTCTCTTGTGCAGTTGAGAGAAGTCCCTGGCTTAGGATTAGTGAATTCATCTGGGTAGAAAAATACAGATTACACAAGAAAAACGAAACAAAACACACAAGAGTACACGAGATTTCACAAGAAGCGAGAGTACAGGGTGTACTGTTCAATGACAACCGATCAAGTATGATAGCGAAAGGAAAAAAAGAACGAAGCCAATATAAGAAGCTAGAGTAAAATAAATTTAAAAGAAAATGTAGAAACAGAAAAAAAGTATTTCTTTGTATCTGTATCTGTTGGGAGAAACGATTGTCGAATGTAAATCAGGCGTGGAGAAGAATCGATTGGTAAGAAATGCAAAGAGAACGCGTCTATAGATAGTGGACTGCAGGGATAAAAGATGGCCGCCGTTCAAATCTCTTTAATTTGTCGAAGCTAGTATCATGATTTTATAGAAATGATCAAAATATTGATATGTAACCGATTGTAAGTAAACTGGAATCATGTTTTAAAAAATAAAGAAAAACAAAATGGCGAATTTAGAAAGGAATACAAATTATAAACAGAAATAGAGATGGAAATCGTACCGATAGTAAGAAAATGAATACATAAGTTTTTTTTGGGAAAGAGTACTTCTTCAGATATATAACAAGAGAAATTAAACTATTGAGAGGAATAACCATCGAATAATTTTATATTCATTTTCATTCAAGCTTTTCAAACTTTCAAACACAGGGAAATATACGAGATTCTTCAGGAACGTATACATCGATTTAATATTAATAAAATATACTCTCTCCAGGGCGATGCTAACTTGGTCCGTTTCGAAGGACTCACAGACGTAACCCAACGTACATTAGACATTTCAAAACAGTTCCTTTTGGGAATTCAATCAGTTGTCTCGTTACGTTCACATTAATCTCGACCACGGTGTTCCGCTGGTGGTTTTAGTTTTGCGAACAGCCTGAAGCTGCATGAAGATAAACATAAACTGATGGCGATGACAGATTCGGATAAAGGCAATGCTGTATCAAAAACCTTATATTAGATGTGAAATGTCTGCTCCTTCTGTCATGGTGGATTTGACGTCTATACAGCGCAAAATAAACTCACGGGAAATTATCCGCTGACACAAGTGCATTCAGGTTCCCTCTGATTGCTTAGCAAGTTATATCAAGACCCAGCACCTGATTCTCGAAATATTCAATATCATTAAAAACAGTTTTCATTTACCTGATTAAACCTTATCTGATGAATTAGGGCGGAATGCTTTCATTAGACCGCCAATTCTTCGAACGATTATCCTGGTCATTTTTGTTTCTATAACAGAGTCTCTGTTCTATGTTCCCATGAATTTTTTTATTGTCTGAACGCCTGAGATTACTCTATTATCAAAGTGGAATTTATTTAATGCAGATAGCGAGGTGATTCTAAAAGTACTAGAAGTTCTACCAGGATTTATTATTAACGGATACAGTCGCAAGAAACATATACACAGGTGCCATCGTGTGGATGACAGACACAGAAAGAAGAGTGTAGTCTTCTAAACAAGGAAGTAAGTGAAAGAACTGATAATAATGTCATTTGAGTAGCCAATAAGAGAAATGAGAGCCTGGCGCAAAATTATAGTCGATATTAGTGAGAACTGGGGATAAAATTAACCTACGAAACTCTTCAACATCCCGTATAAGACACAAGTCTTTTGGTGGAGCAATTTTTGGAACAAAAATGTGTCTTATGTTAAATAGGGTAATACTGTTTCCTGTTGTAAAATGAATGTACACTAGTCTTGAAAAAACACTCCTAACTATGGTGAACTTGATCCTAACAGAGTGCATCATTGAAAATTTGTATGAGATGTTGTTAATATCACAAGATTTTACTCCGTTTGGCTAAGCTGCTATGACTGAAATGGTCATAGCGTCGTCCACTATAAACGAACTCCAGGGATGTGAAATGTGAATTCCAATCTTCCCGGAAACTATTTTGCTATTTTATTTTAATGCTACATTTTTTTAATCATTTCACACCAAGCAAGACAATAAAACTACTAAGATGCAAGCGGTTACTGAGTGTTAGAGAATATATAAAAGCATTATTAATGAGAGAAACAATAAAAGGAGAGTAATCAAGAACACAGTAAATAACGATTGGCACGCATTTAAATTTTTGAAGATCAAACTTGAAAGGAAACCAAGAAGTCGAACGAGAGTTCCACAAGCGAGAAGTCCGATAGAAGAAACTGTGAGCATATAACTTATGGTGACCTCTAGCCAATTCAACTGTAAAATGATGAGACCTTACCGACAATCTAGTACTATACTTAAATTCATAAAGTCTTGGTACCATAGATGATAGTTCATCAGAACAATTACCATAAAAGTTTTTATAGAAAAAAGCACAAGTAAGCTGCATTACAGCAGTGAGAGAATGACTGAGTCCGAGATGCTATCTCAGGACCAATAACATTGGAGATTCTTCTTTGGGTTTTATCAAGAATTTCTAAAAATACAGCAGGAGCACCAAAACAGAAGTGTCAGCAATATTCAAAGTAAAGACATATAGTAGACTTATAAATATATAAAATAAATTCTAGCGAGAAAAATTATCCAGCACGTTACAGTTTATTCAATATAATCTTTCCACTTCTTGTAAGCGGGAAGAGTTAGTCAAAGACGGAATGAGACACCCTCACGGTGGTTAAAAAAGGCAAAAAGGGTTCTCTCAGACGATTTAAAGAGAGCAGTTTCGTTCTGGAGGCGTTAAAATTAACAAGCCATTCCTATTTGAAAAGAATATTAGAAGAACCCAGAATGATACTGGTAGAAAATGAATTCAGTAAATACATAAAAATAAACGGACGTTTCTTTTCACCGTACTTATTCAACCTATACAGTGAGGCGATTCTGAGAGAATTAGAAGTCCTATCAGGATTCATTATTGAATCTTACCAATATAAGGACATAAGATATGAATATGGCACAGACATTGATAGCAGACACAGAAAGGAGACTACAAAATTCTACAGAATATAGTAAGGGAAAAGAAGAAGAAAATGACTAAACAGCAATTGCAAGAATACCAAATGTATAGTTGTTAGCAAAAGGAACAACCCCACGTGCAAATTACAGATTAGAAACGCCAAATACGGCGCATTGGGATAGCGAAAGATGCCTTCCAAAAGCTAATCAAAGTATTAAGAAACAGAACAAATTTGTTAGAAACAAAAAAATGCTACTTAACTGCTACGTAATATAGATCCTCCTATATGGTAGTGAATGCTGGACAATCACCTCACAAATGAAGAAGTGATTTAAAACAAGCAGTTCTGCAGAAGGATGCTGAGGATACCATGGACCGAACATGTGAGCAATGACGAAATATTAGAGAAAATGCAAACAAAAAGGACACATACTTATCTTCGAGAAAAAACGGTTGAAATTTCATGGACATATAATGAGGAAAAAGTGTTTAGAAAATCTGATACTCACAGGACAGACTAGAGGCAAGAGGGACAGAGTAAAGCAACGAATAACCTACCGAGCGAGCTTGAATAAATGGATGGCGGATCAGGATTTAGGAGTGATAACACAAAAAATTATTAAGAGCTACAAAAGATAGGAAATTGAGCAGATCCCTGATGGCCAACGTCCTGAAGGGACACTTTATATAGAAAAGGAATATGACCGTGAATGCTGAACAATTTCCCCGCAGATGAAAAGGAGGTTAAAGCAACAAAGGTCGGGTTCTACAGAATACATTGCACGGACAGCTTAAGTAATGTGGAAGGATTAAGGGAAATGAACGGAAAGAAAACCCAGTTATATTTAGTATCATGAAGAGATTGTTAAATATTCATGGGTTATATAATGAGGGAAACAATGGGTGACATACCTAATGAGATTGTATAAATGGATAAAAGAAAAGGGAGTGGAAGATATATTTAAAAGACAAAGAGTGAAGAGCTATAAGTTATAGGAAATTGCGGAGAGCCGTGATCATTCACGTCCTGAACGGTTAGAAAAAAACATAGAAGACTGAAAAAAATATTCGGACGAAAAATCAATTCTTGTGCAAAAGAAAAGTTGTTGTTATAATTAAGCTACTATTATTAATATATCGATACATATGGCTTGTCGATTGCGTTTAGCAAGAAACACGCTGTGATCGCCCCCCTGCAGACCAATGACATCAGGAAGAAGTCCCCTACTGACAAATCAACCGTGGTGAGATTCGAACCCGGGTCAGAATGTCAACGTTCTAACCACCCAGTAACGCGCCCATATATATATATATATATATATATATATATATATATATATATATATATATATATATATATATATATATATATATATATATATATATATATATATATATATATATGTATATGTATATATATATATATATATATATGTATATGTATGAAGAAATATAGTCTTAAAGTGTGCTATATTTATGGGATAAAGTGCTCAATATCAGAAATAGAGCGTGTGTAAATATAAAAGTGAACATGGAAGTCAGCACTTAGAGGCGACAGTCTGTTTCATGCTAGTGCAATCGTCAGTTGCCTGACGATTGCACTAGCATGAAACAGACTGTCGCCTCTAAGTGCTGACTTCCATGTCCACTTTTATATTTATATATATATATATATATATATATATATATATATATATATATATATATTCATATATGTATATATATATATATATATATTCATGTATATATATATATATATATATATATATATATATATATATATATATATATATAATAGAATTTTTTTTAAAAGCCTCTCTTAAATCATTAGGCAAGCAACAAAACATTAAAAACGGAAACTCTTCAATTCGAATAGATTTTTTAAGATTTGTTAGATGTTCAATAATTTTCTCCAATAAGTAAACTAATTACTATTTAAATTGTTTTATTGAGGCGACGAGAATTTTTCAGAATTCAGGATTAAGTCTTCTTATTTGCTTCAAGTGAAAAAATTGGGCATAAAAAGGAAAGTGTAAAAAAAAAAAGAAACGTTAACTTAATTATAAGAAAAACTTGCAACAATAACAAACTAAATTGCTTTCCTGAAAGCTAAATAAAACTGTAAACAAGTTATGGTTGTCTCGCGAAAATCAGCAATTCCGTCATAAAAATCGACTGAAGCGTGTCTCCTTGCGCATACTTGGAGCGACAGTTCTGTGTTCGAGCCTGGGTAAAACACATGAAATCAAATGCTGATTTTCAATGTAATTAACACCCACTCGACTTTCAGTATCAGTGATATTAAACCCATGCTCTTGTACTTTACTAATGGAAACTTAATATCTATCAAGGTGACTATGTAACTTTTATGTGACTTCTCATCGGTGTAAAAGATTATTGTTCGAGCCGAGTTAATTTAATGAATTTTCATGCCGATTTTCAAGGCATCTAATCTCTTCTCCTAATATTAATGAACTCCCTCCCACATACACTTGTAGGATTAATGGCCTTCTTCTTAAGTGTGCCTTGTATCAGAGAAAAAAGTCAAAAAGTCTCAAGCCAGGTGAACGTGGTGGCCATTTTAACATCGCATTGCCATTACCACTTGCACGCCTGATCCATCTTCCTGGTAGATTCTCATGGAGACAAGTCCACGCAGTCAATTAAGTTTTTACACATTTTCTTAAAACTAATATAAAAATCTAATAAAGCTTACTATATATCAAGATGTATTCCTCATTGGTGTCAGAGCTCATTATGTATGTCCAGTTTAATACATTTTGAAATTGCTGTGACATACACTTCCTACCTCGATATGACATCCTGCAATACTAATCTATGCATCGTCAACATCTTAGCATTATAAAAATATTTTTCTTTCTCTAAATCACTAAATTAAGAAAAAAAATATCCATCGCTTCAGTTATCCGTAATAAAAAAAAAATCAGTCAGTGTGATTTCCTTTGTTAAAGTGGGAAAATGAGTTGTGTCGCAAATATGAGAAGGGTGAGATAATCTTGTGATGGTATCTTTCGCATAATGTTATCAAAGTTATACGTGGCGGTGCTGAAAAGTTATCGTCCAAGCCTATAAGCCCTTTCAAATGAAATCTGATGATTTTTCCCGGTCATTTGATCCGATCTCCGTAAGTGTGTAGGATCGAAAACGTTTCAGCGCCCTCGTTGTAAGATTCTGTTAAAGTTTAATCTACTCTTTATTGATTGGGGACTCAAAGCAAACAGCAGGGAACAGACCTCAAGCCTTCACAAATGTTCACAAGGAACGAAACGATCACGTTCAGTATTAACCCCTTAACCTATATATAATTTAATTGCCCACCACGGATCGATCTGTGGCTGAATAATCGTTGTGCCTTGTTTAACGATCAAAAGCAAACGCTTTTATTGACCACAACGTTGGAAAATCTGTCTTGCATTTGCATAAAAATAGCAGAGACTGACACGTATACACAGAAAACAATGCCCTGTCCGGTGGCAAAAGCTGTGGTGGCGCCCGAGGTGGCAGTAACCTCCCCTGGTTGGCGGCTGATGAGGGCAGGGTATCGTGCTTGCTTTCACACGTTGTATGTAGAAAATTAAACTAAGTATTGTATTGCAAACAGGCCGTACGATTTATTAAGTAAACGTGAAATATATAAGCTAATGGCTTAGATATAGGGATGTATAATTATACTACTTCTACTGCATCTTTTTCTTCTTGTCATCCTTCTTCTACTTTTTCTGTATATAGTGTGGCTCAAAATAACACTGACGAAGACCAAAACTTCGAAAAATATCTAGGAAAACCGCCCTAATGATCAAACATCGTAGAGGAAAGCAATACACAATGATAAGAAGGGTTTCGAACAAAATCATAACCGAGGGTTTGGTGCTTTTGAACACTATGTTCCGTATTCCTTCAGTACGTAGGTGATCATAACTCTCCACAACTTCATATCTTTTGTAGCTCTAAGCAATATTTGTCCCACTCACTGTATTGCCATTCATTTATACAAGCTCGTTAAGTCATTTCTCTTTGTCTCACTTGACTTCATAAGTAATAGTGGATTATTTAGAAGTCGAAAATTCTATCGTTCGAAATAAACAGTAGTACCAAAAGAAAAAATCCGAAATAAAAAATACTGTCAAACTTAACGCATGCTATGGCTGTGATATGCTTTATTTTAGAAAAGACCGTCCATTGAAAACCTAAAATTGCTTTTTTCGTGGAAAAACAGGTCACAAACGAAGCTACAGTAAGTAAAAAAAAAGCAAAAGAAATACACAAATTAACTTACTGAAAGTATTGTTCCTAGCTAAAAAACAACAACAAAAAAAAACTGGAAAGTTCAAATGATAGAAAATTCGTGACAGTATAAATGAATAACACTACGATGAGACACTGCTAGTGATATTACAATTATTGATGAACACTGCTAGTGATATTACAATTATTGATGAACACTGGTAGTGATATTACAATTATTGATGAACACTGCTAGTGATATTACAATTATTGATGAACACTGGTAGTGATATTACAATTATTGATAAACACTGGTAGTGATATTACAATTATTGATGAACACTGCTAGTGATATTACAATTATTGATGAACACTGGTAGTGATATTACAATTATTGATGAACACTGCTAGTGATATTACAATTATTGATGAACACTGGTAGTGATATTACAATTATTGATGAACACTGCTAGTGATATTACAATTATTGATGAACACTGGTAGTGATATTACAATTATTGATAAACACTGCTAGTGATATTACAATTATTGATGAACACTGCTAGTGATATTACAATTATTGATGAACACTGCTAGTGATATTACAATTATTTATGAACAAACTTGGAACAGGATTAGCAAGCCTAACTTGAAAAAACTGAGAAAGTTGCAAGAGGATTATAAAGCAAGAAATTAATTTTTCTGGGGAAAATTACGTGTAACATTGCTCTTGTGGAAGCAGATGTTTGCATATTAAAAACTCCCAACTTGAATTTACTAGGCGTCGATTGTTTAGAATTATTAGAATTATGAAATTGACTGATTAATTCATTCCGTGGAAAAATTACTTGTCCGTCAGAGAAAAAGATTACAGCTAAAGAAACACTGATTAAACAAACCCGGAGTTGGGAAAATGTACAACGTCAAAATCATTTTTCAAATTAAAAGAAAATGTGATACCAGTTTTTAAGCCTAAAAGAAAGATACCTTTTGCTGTGTTAGAGTCTATTAACACCGAAATTGATAGGTCAGAAAACCGAGGAGTTATTGAAAAAAATAGATTATTTAGAATGTCACGCCAGCAGTTTATATTAGAAAAAAACAAGATTCGTTTATGTGCAGATTTTTCAACTGAGTTGACTGACTGCTTCTTACCACATGTATATCTTCTACCAACTCCAAATGAGATATTTGCCAAATTAAATGATGTTATTTTGTTTCAAAAATCAACCTGTATCTTCAAATCGAAGAGGATGAACAATGCCAGAAATATTTGACTATTAATACACATAAAGGAGTCTACAGGTTTAGATTACTCTTCAGTGTAAAAGGTATTTTGCAGCAAATAATGGATACGATGTTGGCCTAACTAGACGGTGCCGTCGCTTACATAGTTTATATATTTATTAAGAGCGCTACGAAAATACAGTACATGAAACAGCAAGTATTTCAGAGACTGCATGATTACGGTCTCAAACTCACTGAACAGAAATGTCAGTTCTTTAGGGATAAGTTTAAATATTTAGGTCAGATAATCAACGAAAAAAGAAAAAGATATGCCACTCGATAAATTTGATGATCCTACAATCATTTCCCGGATTAGCATATTATTATAATATTTACGTGCCAAATATGTACAAATTAAGATCACTTCTGAATAATTTACTTAGGAAAGGTACAAAATGGAATTGGTCGGCGCAATGTCAAAAAGCTTTTGAAGGAATTAAAAAAACTACTAACTTCAGAGTTATTGCTGATACATTACGAATCGCAGCGACAGATATTAAGAGCGTGGGACGCGAGCGAATACGGCATAGGAGCGGTAATAGGCCATAAATTCGAAAACGTCTTAGTGAAAGCAGTCACTCACGCTTCAACAAGTTTGAGAAATAACGGAAAAATGCTATGGTCGAATTGAAAAAGGAGCGCTTGGTATGATTTTTACTGTAAAGTAATTCCACAGGGTGATATTAGGAAAACATTCATACTACAAACTGATCATCGCTCATTATTAAGTATATTGGGTTCTAGGAAGGGAATTCCCACGCATACTGCAAACAGACTACAGCGCTGGGCTGCGATTTTATTGAACTATGATTCGAAGATGAAATTTCTATCGTAAAAAATTGGGACACGCAAATTGATATCGAAATGTAAAAAATTTTTGAAGATACCTGGCCACAGCTGAGATAAATAAAAAAAAAACTTGGAGAGTTGAGATACTGAAGGGAATTAACTGAATCTGAGACACGCAGAAAAGGCATGGCATGAGGAACTAGAAAATGAAGGGTTGGGTTCGAAATTTCAAGGTATATCACCTGAAGAAGTTTGGAGTGAACAATGGCCAAAACGTCGTGAATCTAACAATAAAGATGAGGACAATAGTCCAATGTAAATAGTGTAAATAGTTATAATACTTCATGTCTGAAATATAGACATAAAACAACTACAGTGTAACCCGGATATAAGAGAGATTTTCTCTGGTCCCAAATTAGAGCCTGTGTTAATGTATATACAGTGTAACCCGGATATAAGAGAGTTGTCCGAACCGGAGAAGAAATCTCTTATATCCGGGTTTCTCTTATATCCGGGTTTTGTCTATTATATATACATTAACACAGGCTCTAATTTGGGACCAGATACAATCTCTCTTATATCCGGGTCTCTTGTATCCGGGTTACACTGTATAATAGACCAAACCAGGATATAAGAGAAACCCGGATATAAGAGTCTTCTTCTCCGGTCCCGACAACTCTCTTATATCCGGGTTACACTGTAATATGAAAATGAAATGGAACCAAACATCCAGGCTTTGTTGATGTAAAACTGCCATAATCAGTCTGCACATTGTTTTCTGACTGATCTCAAGTGTTGTCAATTGTTGTATCTAAACCACGTGACGAGGTTGGAAACGAATTCGGTGGCAAAAGTAAATCAAAATTATTAATTCAAGTAAAACTGCTGTTTACTTGTAAAACATACGTGTGAAACGAATAACATAGATTTTTATAATTGAACATAAAAATCTCTCTCTCTCTCTCTCTCACTCTCTCTCTCTCTCTTTCCCTGGTTTTATGTGCCCACCTCATGTGCCCCTCTCTTGTGTCCCCTCTTATGATTTCTGTCTCCTTTGATCACAAGATTCGATGGAGTGTACTTTTTGAAAAGACCAACAAGGCTTTACTCGACATTCGACTCACAGCCATAGATATCGAAAAAATTCCTCCAAGAATTCGTGTTATTATAACTGGAAGCGTTCTTTTATGATGTAATACACAGTTTAGATTAAAGGCGACGTAAAGCCAAATAAAACTAATGAAATTCTATGGATTTATATTAACATCATTATTCTGTTTAGTAACAGAATAATGTTGTTGATATATATATCAGTACTGCTATATATGAACGGTAGCCCCTCCTTGTGGACGCTTTGAATTTTTGCCGTAATATTAAGTGTTTAAAACCAGTATAGACAGATTATTCTAAAAGCGTAGTTTTTTTTAAATTATTTAACGATTTTATTACATGTGCTAGTGGCGTAACGATTGTCAGCGCACAAAATAGAATCAGCGAGCCGAGTTCAAATCCCGGTGTAATCGGTTGTGTTCACTTTCGCACCAATGTCTTTGGAGGAACAAAAAGCTGTAAAACAAAGCCCGGCGGCTTTGATGGTCCGGTGTGATTATCACGGCATTATCTGATATCAGCGTTGCTTTACTCCCGGTGTTGAACACGTGTCATTAAGTTTCTTGCATTAAACTCGATAAGCTTCTTTCTGCAATCCACGGCTTTGTGGAACCGACTCCTAAGTGGATGTTTTCCTGATCACTACAATCTTATCCTGTTCAAATGAAGGGTTAACCATTATCTTCCCCATATATCCGTATAAACTGTGCCTTTTTCTCTGTAGTCCTCTGCCATGTGTGGCTTCCTGGCCTTGTACAAGGTAAACTACACTTGAAAATAAGTGTCTACATTCTATTTGTCAATGCAATTTTAGTTGGCAGCTCACGGTAATATCTAAAAAGTAGTACTGAGAAAAAAATTGTAAGGACCAATGATATATAAAAGGTTAACCATGCTTTTTACACTACTTACATTGTTCGGGCTGTTGTCCTCATCTTTGTTAACATATTCAAATCGTTGTGCGCTCCGACCCTTTTCAGGTGATTGAAATTTCGGATCGAACCCTTTATTTCGTCCATTGGGTTAGATTGTTCTAGTTCCGCGTGCCATGCCTTTTCTGGATATCTCGGTTTCAGTTCCAGTTATTTCTCTTTAGTAATTCAACACTCCAAGTTTTTTGTTCACCTCTGCTGTGGTCAAGTACTGAACTCACAACTCTTTGAGTTAAGTCACTGGATTACTTCAACAATACTTTTATCCACTGGGTACAATGGCCAAAACCTGGTGAATATGACAACAGAGATGAGGGCAATAGTCCGAACAATGTAAATAGTGTAAATAGTTATAATAACTTATCTCAGTAATATAGACAAATATTGAAGGATCGGTACGGATCCGATTTACCAAAACATGGAGACAGTTAGAAAAGTCCCATAGCACTAATGTCGAACCATTTAACAGTTTTACACCGAGGCAGAGACTTACGATTCCCCACTTCATGGTGAAACCGTCTGCCCGCAGAAAAACGGGATAAGCTCTTGTTCGAGAAAGAATCCGGTACAATCATTGAATAAAACAAAAGTTGCAATCCGATATCTTCGAGCGGCACGAGGCCTTCAACAGAATCACCGACGAAGAAAAGCAAAAGACGATCCAGCATGATCTGGATAAATCGTTTAGACACGAATTCGATACAGTCAAGGCCCGTGATGTAAATAGTGTAAATAGTTAGAATACTTCATCTCAGAAATAAAGACTGATATTAACCAGTGCTTATGATTATAACCAATATTTGTGTACGATCCTAATCAATTAACACATTAAATGTCATCAAGATCGCACGTTTTATGGAGATTTTTGTACATAAGCTTTTAACGTTATGGGATTAGGTAAATATTCATTGATATACAACTCTTCTGAAGAAAAATAATGATGAAACAGAATGAATCTCATGTAAATACTACGAGAATCTTTGTCAAGCATTTAGAATAACCGCCACCATTGCTTTGTCGTCACTGTCATTTATCCAGCAACAAGATTACAACAGCGTTTTCGTTTTTGTTTTAACAATTTCACCCCATACAAGGTAGCAAAGCAAATATGACACAAGAGGTTACTGGGCGTGGAAGAATTAGAAACAGATACATTAATAATGAGCGGAAAGAGAAAAGAGTAATCAGGACAGTAGATAACGACTGATATTACATTTAAAATTTTGCAGATTAAAGTGGGCAGGAAAGCATAGACCCGAAAGGGAGTTCCACAAGTGAGAACTGTGAGAAAAGAAACTATTTACATAGAACTTACGGTTACATTTAGCCAGCTCAAATGTAAATAGATGAGATCTCGACGCCAGTCTAGTACTGCGCTTAAATTCAAAAAAGTTTTCATGTCGATGAGCTCATTCGAACAATTACCATGAAAGCATTTATAGAAAAGGCACAGAGAGGCAACCTTACGGCGGTGGAAAAGTGACTACAGACCAGGCCCAATAATATTGCTGATTCTTCCTTGTATTTTATCAAGGAGCTCAAGGTAAATAGCACAAGCACCTTACCATATGTGGCAGCAATATTCTAAGCATGGACGAATGGAAGACATAGATATGCAACATATTCTGGAGCGAAAAATTATCTCGTACGGCACAGTAAACCTAATTTCTTAGCAGCAGACCTAGCAATGGTTTCAATATAGTATTTTCACTTCATGTCAGCTAAGAACGTTAGCTATAAAAGGCTAAATGAGTCACTTTCTTGGAGGTTAGCATCAGCCATGGTGACGAAAGACAGAGAGAGAGAGAGATCTCAGGGGATTAATGGAGAGATGTTCAGTTTTGGAGGCATTAAAATTAACAAGCCATCTTTTGTCCCAGTTAACAACGGACTTGAAGTCGTTTTGGACATCGGCTGTCATTTTGAGCCTGTCGGAACGATCAGCTTTAATATCGAAGCGGAAGTAAATGGTTGAGTCATCAGCGTAGATACCAAACTGGGAGCTGATGTCATCAGGAAGGTCATTAATGAAAGCGAAGTAGGACCAAGAATGGAGCCCTGAGCCGTTAAGGCTAACTTTCATTTCACGATTTGATAGGAAAAACTGAACCTATTCAGAAATATGTCCGGAGACACCGCAACTTTTCAGCTTATGGAGTTAATTCTGATTTTTTTTTTCGAATAGTATATATCAGATTCCGATTTGCTAAACACAATGCATCTGAAGGAGTAAATCAACAGTGATACCTAAGTAATCGGAGAAGAAAAATAAACAGAGAACGCGCCCATAAATAGATTTCTAGAACGCTTACCATAGAGCTATGTTTATTTAGCTACTCGAACATTTTCTTGTGCAGCAAGCCGTTGGCTGATACAGTAGATTTAATTCCCCACTACGGATCGATCTGTGACAGGATAAACTGAACCTTGTATTGCAAAAGGGTCGTTCGGTTTATTAAGTCAAAGTGAAAGTATCTTTTTTTTATTTCTTTATGTCAACTTCGTTTAACAAAATATTTACTTTATCCCCCTCCCCCCCCCCACTATACTCTGCCTTCTTTCTAGCAACTTAATATTTCCTCCTCACAGAAACGGGTAGCGTTCTTTGTAAAGAATTGCTCGAGGTAACATTTGCTGCCTTCGATAAAATGGTTTATTTTATTTTCTAGTTGCTTTTAAATTAATATATATATATATATATATATATATATATATATATATATATATATATATATATATATATATATATATGTATATATATATATATGTAAGATTTGGAAAAAGTAATCCAAAGTGAACAAGTGAAAATGACTAACATTGTTGCCTGGTCACTAAATAAAGAAAGTATATACTACTACTACTACTACTACTACTACTACTACTACTACTACTACTACTATTACTATTACTACTACTACTGCTAGTATCATCATCATCCTCACCATCAATCCTATGAGCGGATGTGGTCATAGAGTGGCTGAGAAACTGATTACCTAACCGGTTCTCTTCTCATATCTGGGCTGATATCCAGAAAGCTATTCGTTCATGTGTAGCGTGTCTTCGGCAAGACGACCTCATGGAGTCGATGATGCATTAGGTCCAAAATTTAAACCCAACCCCAACCACCATCTTCTGTCTTCCTGGAACATGTTCCTTTACTGTTTTGTTTTTTTCCTCATTTCTCCTCACTCTGTTAAATAATAGTTTAGCAGACTAGTATTTTTTTAGAGGAAGTGTACCTCTGCTCGGACTTCCTGGGGTTAATCTTTGAAATAAAGAAAGTCGAGTTTGATTTGCTGAACGAGTGTGGGAATGATAGAGATAGGGACGTGAGTCTAGTCTAAACTATCATACAATGTAGACGTCTTCTCAGTCGTGTTTGGAATCGGCTTCCCAGTGTGGTGTGAGAGCGACCCCACTGTCTAGTTAGAGATCTATACGTCGACCTTAACAAACTAGTTAAGTTTAAAATTCACTTTGTTGATATCGATTTATCTCTGAACCAAAACGCCTAGCGATCACCGGTCGAGACAAGGCGAGAGAGAGAAGATACGACCAACTCCCACAAAGAGACTATGCAACAACTAAAGTCTTCTCATTTTCTTTCCCTCTCTGTAACTCCTGACGTCCTGGTGTCATTTTCATCTTGCTTGGAATGATATTATTAAGAAAAAATGCTATTTCCCGGTCGAGGTAAAATAGATAACAAGGCTATTTTGTCGGTAAATATAAATAATGTTTTAGAATATATTATATTTGAGATTGTCAACGTAATGGTTGTGTGAGCTGTGTAGGCAGAACTTGAACAATATGGATTCTGTGGTGTCTGTGATTGCTGTCTTCAGTGGGTTACCTGAAGTGAATTGGCAAGAGAACATGACCAAGTGCAAATTTCGGAATTGCAGACTGTTACACCTGAAGTGCTTAAAATATTCAGAGATTTCTATATATTTTTTTAATAATTGATGATGAATAAATGACTTTTGACTTGTGTTTTAGCAATTGATGATGGAAAAGATTTTAAATTGACTCAACAATTGATGTTGAAAATAAATACGCTTCTAAGTCTGTCTATATTTCTGAGATGAGGTATTATGTACAGTATTTACATTAGCCGGACTATTGTCCTCAAGGACACATGGCACAGTGGATAAAGGCGTTGGTTAGATCCAGTGACAGACCCAAGGAGTGTGAGTTCAATACCCGGTTAAGGCAGTGGAGAACTTTCAGAGGGAAAATTAGCAGGAGATAACTGATAACTGACATCCATCAAACATGGCTCGTGGAACTAGAACAGTCTACCCCAGTGATCGAAATAAAGGGTTCAGTTCGAAATTCCAACCACCTGTAGAAGGCCGGAGCGTACAACGGCCGAAACGTTGTGACAGATATGGCGACAAAGATGAGGACAATAGTTCGACTAATGTAAATAAGCTTCTGTGTTAAATCTGTGTGTTGGCATTTTTAACATTATCTGGCTTCATAATAGTAGTAATATTTACCGGTAAAATAGCCTGGTGGTCTATTTTATCAAGACCGGTAAAATAAGCTAAAAGGCATGTTTACCTGTTTTACCGGAACCGGCAAAACAGCCTCTTCCGGAAAAGAACAAAAAACTTATGGACCAATAGATGAAAGATTACCTTCACTCGGATCGGCGCAATTATGTACTATATTTTAGCAGCGTATTTATACACTAGAAAAATAAAAGCCCATAACGCTTCGTTGAATCTGGTATATTTTTGTATTAGTGCGATTACATTTCTTACTTTGTATCAACACGCAATGGTGTAACTTGGGATGATCGTGCAATCAGAATAAACCAAACTTGATCCTACACTTAAGCTATTGCAAGAATAGAATGCAAAACGAGTCTCCTGTTCCTGGACACTTGCCTTGTTCGAACGAGAGGAATAAAGTCGTAATTAATGAGTAATAAATATACATACCACCCGATTAGAAATACCCAAATCACAATTCTAAAGTTACGTATTATTTTCTCTCTCTTTTCTTTTTTTTTTTTTTTTAGAAGCAAACGGTAATTTCAGATGTTCAGTTGGGCATCAACCCGTGCTGACACAGGAAAATAAAAGCGAACACTTATTTGTAGAAACGTTTTTTCGGAGTTCGAATCGTTTCCAAAGAATATACATTCCTTAAATTGGATAGCTGTTATTCTTGTTATCAACCCTGTCGACTCCCCAGTGGATTATAAAGTCCACAGCCTCACCACATTAAAATACTGCTGCTAGGGTTTCCATAGCAAATAGGTTTTTGTGGGTGGGATTTGCTAGACCCACACCCGACCTGTTGTGAATTGTTGGCCTTCACCTAGACTGGTCGCCAATCAAAACTACAAAGACTAGTCTACTTGCAATAAACCCATAGCTGTAAAGGGAAGCGATACATTGATACAGTTTTAAGAGAATTTGTGTAAAAACGAATGCAGTGCCCTCAAGTGGAAGTTAAAATCTACAGAAAATCACATTTTACGGGACCTTAACGACGACACACACACTTCATCATCCCGAAAGAAATTAAATGAAATGCTAAACATTTCCAGCAAACTTCTAGACTTTTGACCAAATTAAGGTGGGGTTTTTTTGGGGTGGGGGGGTCAAAATATGACAAACTTCAGGAAAATTTCCATAGGGATTAATTAAAAATTTGTCACTCAACTTTGCTTTTCAGTTGAGCCCGTAAAACTCGAATGCAAACCTAGTGCCTCTGTTTCCCCCAGCTATAATTATACGTTACATTTCTAACTGTCACACGATTCCGACCTGAGAAATCATCTTTGTTTTATTTGTATTGCTGGAAACATCAGTCACAGCAATAATGAATGTTATAGTTTTATCATAGTTGTACAAAGTCATGTTCTTAAATAGTCTTGTCAGATCAAGACTTTAATATGGATGTCATGAATGACGCCAAGAAACGGGACTCAATATAAACATTTCCAAAGCAGAAACCACGATGTTAAATTGGAATGAAAGCAGTGACAGCGCATAACCTGAATCCATTATAAAAATACAGGATGTGGAATTATTAAATACTGAACACTTTTTGCCTATCTACTCGTATTTCTAATGCTGTGCCTTCAGTGAATTAGTTCTCTATCCTCGGTCAGGCTGCTTGCTTCGAGTTGAGGTTACT
Source organism: Acanthosepion esculentum (assembly GCA_964036315.1). Classification (NCBI taxonomy): domain Eukaryota; kingdom Metazoa; phylum Mollusca; class Cephalopoda; order Sepiida; family Sepiidae; genus Acanthosepion; species Acanthosepion esculentum. The sequence goes on from OZ038505.1 coordinate 42,755,479, forward strand.
GATTACTCGAATAACATTCCCATAGAAAACTAAGCCTTTCTAGCTTCTCAAGTAGATCATTGTGTTGCACCTCCTCAAATACGTTTGTATAAAACATCCGGGATCACTAAGAAGTGAAGCTACTCTTGCTACTCCCAGATTGAATAATGGCATCTATTTATGTAGGGTGCTAAAAAATCTATGGAAACCTTTCAGCACCTCTTCTCTATTTGTCAGTAATAATGACGTATCTACAATCAACCAAATTCCTCTGATTCATTGTGTTCACTATAATAAAATAAAAATATCTATTTTTATATAACACATACTAAAACGATTTTGATATAAAATAAAAACGAATGAATAAACACATTATAAAGTGTTACCATATGTTGATGATGAGAGTGAGGCTATGCTAATGATATAGGTCTTCATAGTTGGGATAAGAATGATCTTGAACAGAAAATAAGTATCATCTATCAAGTATTCCAAGAAAAGGGACTCAAGGTAAACATTTTCAAAACAGAAACAATGATCTTGAATTGAAATGAAATCAGTAACGGCACCTACCCTGTATCCATCATAAAAAAAATTCAGAATGGGGAATTCGTAAAAACTAAATACTTTAAATGCCGAGGTGTATAGATCAGCTATAACAAATTAAGTATAGGAGAAAAAGAAATTGAACATAGAACAAGCTGAGCTAGAGGTTGTTTCGCCTAATACCACACATTGCTACAAAACCAAATGATAAACCTGAAAATGTGAGTCATGTTCTTAAATACCTCACCAGATCGAGACATTAATATGGATTTCATGCATGGCGCCAAACCTGTTCGGGAATATCTAAACTGTCAGCAGTAGACAACCGCTTTCCATAGTCAATTGTAAAAAATGGTTTTGAGCGAGTAAAGTCTGAGGAACTTGGCAAAGATCATCTTTCTTTAAACATTGTAGACGTGCTAAAGAATCACAAAAACTGTACCAAATAACAGAAACTACTACCAACAGCAGAAACAACTAAAATGGATGGCGGATGTGACTCGAAGAGAATATAATGATATAATCAAGATGTCAATAGGCCACTATACTTGAAGTAAAAGGTAACAGTACTGGAAAGAGCGATAACAGCTATTGGACATGAGAAACCTGTTTTCCTAAAAAGAGTTTTAAAAGAAACGTCTTATAAATTAAAACCGAAATCAGTACTGGCTGCTTGGTCAATGAATGTCAAATAATTCCTTGTAGGGAAAAGGCTAATATTAACATTATCATTATTATTGTGTCACAGCCCTTGGCAGAATTATAAAATATGAAATTTTCCTCGATTTAGAACAGGGGGCCTGTTTATAATATTGATGGCAGACCTTTAAATAGTTAATGAACTTAGGGGTTTGCATACAAAAACAAACTTTTGGGCGGGGGTACGAAAAGATCTCTTTTAAATAATGAACAAACGCTTACATAAATATATTTTAATTAAAGAATAAAAATTTACATAAATTAATATAATTATTTTAAGTTTATTATTCATTTAAGTTAATAATAATGAAATAATTACTTTTTATTTTAAATTTAAAATTCCCAGCATCTTTCATTCGTGTGCATGTGCGGTTTCTTCAGTAGAAGTATTAGTGATGTCCTAAGGCTTAAACCCATCACGCAAAAACTTTTCTCATTTTGTTATACCTCTTTCCTCCATATTTATTTCAAAAATGTATATATCGTTATCATATATTGAGGATAATAAAGAGGTAGACAGATGAGAGAGAAACAGTAACTGAAAGAGAATATAATGGCATAATCAAGATATCTACATTCCAAAACACTTCAAATAGAATGTTAGGAAGGAAACTCCCATCAATACTGGAAAGTGCGATAACAGCTACTGGACATGGAGACGTAAATTTCAGCAGATAGCAGTACTAGCTGCTCGGTCAATATCACCTTTTAGAGATACTTTAGAAATTTTCCAAGCGTAGCTTAGATATGGCACAAGGCCGAAAGTAGGAGTTCTCAGTGAACTCACAACGCAGTCGTAATTGTTCTAGCGAAACAAGCTTGCTAACGATTACACCGCCTAAGGTGCCCGACGGTAAGTATTACCATTACTATTATCAAGCTCTTGTTAATGTATTTATTTACGCTTGGAATCAGTTTAGGCTGGTAACACGAAGACAGAATTTAGGTCTTCAGAATTATGGTGTGTCACCAAAATCCAAATTTAGAATGACTTACTAAAGAGTCCCACCGGATCACTTGATTTCCGTCGAAAATAGAACTTAGATTTTCCACCTGACTGTGTTATCGATAAGACTGCTAGGCATTTAATACCAAGCAATGTCTCAAAATGAATTAGTCATATAACTCTTTACGTCATTTTCATACATCCCACCAATATTCTTCGAATGCCATATCTGTTTTCTTTTTACACTCGTGTCTCTAGGCCTCGCAAAACAACACTTACCAGACATGTTATAATGACTATCATGCATAATTTGCTGCTAAGTGGCAATTATTTGTCGACTTTTAGTATATTACACGTGAAACCCACAAGATACCTAGAGGGCAAAAGAAACAGTGAGGGTCACCGGGTCACCTACCTGATCACATCTGGGAATGGATGGTAGAAAGAAATTTGGGAGGGATGGCACAAAGACAAATGTTACTAAGAGTTACCGTGGATAGGAAGTAGTGGAGAGCCTACGGCCTGAGCTGACTTGGTACATAGAAGAAGACATTACATACACACCTGTGGCCTTACCGCTATTTTAACGCTGTATTCGGTGTTCCAGTTCAATTAAAAGTTTCGGATTTCGAATACGCATTTCAAAGACTCGTCACTTCGATTATTGCTTAGAAATAGTGAACATTGTTAATCTTATCTTTTATCAGGTTAAGCAAAAGTTATTAAGTTGAATTGACACCCAGTGTTTTTCTACTCATGAAACTACGTAAGAATCAGCATTAAACAGGAAATGTAAAAAATATGCACATTGGGTTAGGGTTAGGCGTGAAGGCAAGGGTTAGGCTTTGGGTAGGGTTGACATCTTGAGGCTTCGACTATTGTTATTTATATTACCTAAAATTATTTTGATTCTCAAACTAAATAAAAAAACTGCATAAAGAGGAAATGTAAAAATTACATGTATAGAGTTAATGTTAGGGCTAATGTTAGGGTTAGTGTTAGGGCTAGGTTTAGGGATGAGTTTAAGTTTAGGGTTAGGATAATGGGCTGGGTTAGTATTAGAGTTATGGTTATGGTTAGGTTTAAGTTTAGGGTTAGAGTTAGTATTGCTGTTAGTGTTAGAATTAGGTTAGGGTTATAGTTAAGGTTGGGTTAATATTAGGGTTAGAGTTAATGTTTGTTTAGTGTTAGGTTTAGGGTTAATGTAGGGTTTGGATTAGGAGATGGTTATTGTTAGGGTTTAGTTTATTGTTAGTGATAGTCCTAGTGTCAGTGTTATTACTTTAGTGTTAGGGTTAGGTTTATCGGGTTAGGGTTAGGATTAGTGATAAAGTTTAGGGTTGGGTTAGGGTTGCGGTTAAGATTAGGCTTGCTATTATGTTTTGGTTAGGGTTAGTTTTTAAGTTCGGGTTCGGATTAGGGTTAGTATTAGGGTTACATTTAAGGTTTTGTGTAAAGGTAGGGTTAGGTTTAGGGTTAAGGTTAGATTTTTAAACCAGTGCTCTCTACAAATACCAGTCTTTAGTTGTTATATGTAAGTATGATAGGGGCATATAAAGGAGAAAATTGTCGTCTAAAATTGTCATCTTTTATATTCTATTTCCTTTGAGCATACGGGTTCTCATGACTCTCCACCTCTCTCTCTCTTTTTTCTCTCTCTCTCGCTCTCTCTCTCTCTCTCTTTCTCTTGTTGCTTTAAACCTATTTCGACACATTCCAATCTTTCTTTGTCCCTGTTCTGCTGTCACTCAAACTGATTATGTAGATTAGTCGATATTTCTCTTTCATTCTCCTGTCTTCAGTATGTCTTGTGAGTGTCAAATTCTCTAGGTCCTCTTTCCTCATTTGTTCCAGAAATTCTCTTTCCGATTCTAAATACAACCGCACATCCCTCCATAGTGCTACATTTTTGTTCCACTTCTTCATCTGTCATGGAACGCTATCATAAAAAAATCTGGGGGCAGACTGTCGGGTGACGTGTTACAATCAAAATATAATTCTAGACAGGAAGTGGCCGCAAGAGCAGATTTTTTTCATTGGTTGATAAATAAAAGTCTTTAAATTAATTTCCGAATGATTTCATATCTTCGATTTTCATGAAATTTTAGTAAGGCCGTCTTGTTTTCCATGAAAATGTAAATTCAAAACGTTTCTTCAAGTTGAAATGGAACACACACTGCAAACTCTTCACCAATGTGCAGACAAAAGCACACCCTGAAAAAGCCTTCTCACAAAAAGAGCGTTGAACATTGCTAATGTTCAACCTTCTTTTTTTTATCCTCCCATTGGAAAAATTACAAAACTATGAAATTTTGAATTTTTTTTCATACGTTGCACGTATATCGATGCGAACTTCATTAAGCCGCTCTACTAAGCTGATCTGTATCGATTTTTTGCTTTTGTTTGATTCAGGTTTTTATGCCAGGATCTTCAGTTTAGATGCGTGTGGGACGCGAGTATTTGTCGGATTGTTGACGTCACAAGGAAACAAATACAATAGATTTAACAGAAATCTTTCATTTCGAACTTAAGTTGGCTTTTCAACATTTGACCATTGTAGACGCGCAACAGACACTTTTTCTCGTGAATTTCTTTGGTCTTCTTAAATGAGTTTTTGCCATTGCTGCCAAGTATCCTGTTGAGATTGTGATGATGCTAATTTCAATGCTCTTCTTCTTCTTCTTCTTCTTCTTCTTCTTCTTCTTCTTCTTCTTCTTCTTCTTCCATTTCCCCTTCCCTTATACACATTTCCCCTTCCCTTATACACATTTCTTCTTCTTCTTCTTCTTCTTCTTCTTCTTCTTCTTCTTCTTCTTCTTCTTCTTCTTCTTCTTCTTCTTCTTCCATTTCCCCTTCCCTTATACACATTTCTTCTTTTTCTCCTTCTTCTTCTTCTTTTTCTTCTTCTTCTTCTTCTTCTTCTTCTTCTTCTTCTTCTTCTTCTTCTTCTTCTTCTTCTTCTTCTTCTATTTCCCCTTCCCTTATACACATTTCTTCTTCTTCTTCTTCTTCTTCTTCTTCTTCTTCTTCTTCTTCTTCTTCTTCTTCTTCTTCTTCTTCTTCTTCTTCTTCTTCTTCCATTTCCCCTTCCCTTATACACATTTCTTCTTCTTCTTCTTCTTCTTCTTCTTCTTCTTCTTCTTCTTCTTCTTCTTCTTCTTCTTCTTCTTCTTCTTCTTCTTCTTCTTCTTCTTCCATTTCCCCTTCCGTTATACACATTTCTTCTTCTTCTTCTTCTTCTTCTTCTTCTTCTTCTTCTTCTTCTTCTTCTTCTTCTTCTTCTTCTTCTTCTATCATGATTATTATTAGTTGTGCTTTTCCCTCCCTTCTTTAGTTTGCACAATCGTTACGTCCTGTCAATAACTCACAAATAATGGACTATTCCGTTTTTATCGCCTGGAAAGACGGGGAGATCACCTCTTGGTTTTCAGTGAGGGAAGACAGATGCTTTTAAAGTCTGTCTGCTTCAGTGAAATTGAAAAAGGTGTCAATTTCAAATATTCTCATTTGTATCTCCTTATTTCAAAAAAATAACGACAAGTATCCATACTTATGATTGTTTTTGCAATATTTTATTAAAGTTGATAAGCTTAAATATTTAACGCTGCAATAGGGGAAATTCTACGGACATTTTATTGTCGCAGAACTCGACATGAGTTTACTCACTCATTAACTTAAGAATTAAGATCCATCACAATATTAAAATAAGAAAACGGTGATTTTTTCCGGGGGTAACAGTAGTTATTATTATTATTATTATTATTATTATTATTATTATTATTATTATTATTATTATTCATGCTTTAAGCCCTAATATCTTCTTAGAGTCGTTACCGCCCCAGGTAGCGTCCTACTCCGTTCTTACATTTGAAAATCATCCGATCTGAATTCCACTTTTACCCACTATTCCAAGTGAAACTTCTCGTATTGACACGATTCCAGTTTTCATATTTATATACCTTTTTCCGCTCCCCAGGAAGGTCCTAGTATTTCAAATATTAAGAACTACCCATTCTTTCAAGCTGTCGTCTGCTGGCACATCCACATCTACGATCTAATACGTTCTTATTCACGATTATTTGATTTGGTCTACCAGCTTGAATGGGTTGGTCGGTCTGGGTGTCGCAATCCCCACAAAATTAGCGACTATTGCTTTCCAGTTAATTTTCTTGTTTATGTCAATATCATTTATCTACATGGTGCAATCCAAGTGGTTTGCACAGTTTTAAGTGCATGACAGTTGCCATCCTGCAGTATCTTCTTATGTATTTTATTTGTTTTCCCATCCTGGTATATTCAATAGTCAAGTAGTTTAATATTTCAATTCATTCTCCGTAGATTCAGGATTTTCTGGGTTTTGCCAATTAGCGCTTTGATATAGTTTTCCGTTTCTCTTTTAAGGTGTATTCCGCGTAATCCTTTTCTCTTTTAACTTCTATTTAAGGAATTTTTATATTCTTTTGAATTATTATTTTTATATTTATCCGTTATCATTTCCGCCTTTTGCACAATCGTCGACGCTAAAGAATCTTCGGCCTCTTTTCCTTTTGCATTTAATCTATCTTCATCGCCTTTGGGATATAAAATTTTGTGCATGCTAACTAAATTCGTCGTTTGCTGATCTAGTTGGGTTACTCCTTAGTGCAGATAAAGAAAAGCCCTGTTCATCTCACTGCCCACATCTTCTTTATTTTGTAAACGCTTTCCGTTATTTAATTTGATTTCAAGTATTTCGTTTATGCTTTTTAAAATATTGCAGTCCTATTCATTCTTTCATTTTCCCTATTTTGCTGAATCATATTCGTATACACCGACACATTTACAGCGGACCTGTGAAGTTGTTATTCCCCCCGGTCTCTCCACTGAGACGAGATGTGGCACAAGGTCGGTTTTAATGTGGGGTAACCCGAGCGCGTACACTCGGGACGAGGACAAAGATTGCCCAGCCTTTGCAGCCGTCAGTTGAGTTGGCATAGTATTGACTACCGACCTCCGCTCTCTAGTGCAATGGAAGGAGGATCCTCTGGCAGCTGTTCCCCGGGACGGGCACCTTAGAGCTTTTATTTTCTTTAGCTTAGATTCTGTCAGACAGAGCCACAAATGAGTTGCACACTGCCCGAAGACACACAGGCAGTTGGTTGCAGAGTAACTGCTTTCATTGCCATGTGGTTCATTATGTCATTTCCTTTTTTGTTTCAGCATAAGAGTGATTGTTCTCAGTTCTCTGTGAACTGTGTTAAGCGTTGCATGGGATCTACAAAACCAATATTACTCAAAATGAATTTTAATTGACATCATGTAATTCTACTCCTCAAACTACATAAGAATCAGCATTAAACCGGAAAAGTAAGAACATGCCCGTATAGAGCAAGTGTGGGGTTTAAGGTTAGGATTAGGTTTAGGGTTAGAGTTATGTTCGGTTTATGGTTAGAGTCATGATTAGGGTAAGTGTTAAGCTTGACACCTTGAGGCGTTAACTATTTATGTATAATTCAATTATGTTAAGTATAATTAATTTTAATTGAAACCTGCATTAAACAAGAAACTGTAAAAATAGACGTATAGAGTAAGAGTTAGGGTTAAGTTTAGGGATAGGGTTACTGTTAGGATTAAGTTTATAGGGTTATGGTTAGGTTTATAGGGTTAGATTTAGTATTTGGTCACGGTTAGAGTTCGGGTTGAAAAGCTGAGGCTTCGACTATTATTATTTATACATCGTAAAATTAATTTTAATTGACACCCGGTGTTTTTCTTCTCATGAAACTACGTAAGAATCATCATTAAACAGTAAATGTAAAAAATGCACCCATAAGGTTAGGGTTAAGGTTAGCGAGGACGGCTAGGATTAGGCTTAAGATTGACATCTTAAGGTTTCGACTATTGTTATTTATATTACCCAAAATTAATTTTAATTGACCCCATGTGATCTAATCCTCAAACTAAATAAGAAACTGCATTAAACAGGAAATGTAAAAAATACACGTATATGGTTAGTGTTATGATGAGTGTTAAGGTTAGGATTAGAGAGGGTTTGGGGTTTTAGGTTTAAGGTTTAAGGTTAGTGTAATGATCTGGGTTAGTGTTAGAGTTAGCGTTAATGTGAGGTTTAGGTTAAGGTTTAAGGTTAGAGTTATTATTACTGTTATTGTTAGAAATAGCTTTAGAGTTTGGGTTATGGTTAGGTTTAAGGTTATGGTTAGGGTTTGTTTAGGGTTAGTGTTAGTGTTAGTTTTTGGCTTTGGGGTTAGGTTAAGTTTAGGGTAGGAGGCGGTTATTTTAACGGTTTAGTTTATTGTTCGTGATAGTGATAGTGTTAGGGTTAGGGTTATGTTTACCAGGTTAGGGATAGGATTGCGGTTAAGATTATGGTAAGTTTTGTGTCAGGGTTGCGGTTATGGTTTATCTTGGGGTTATGATTTGGTTAGGGCTAGTGCTTGGGTTAAGGCTAGGGTTAAGGTTAGATTTAGATTTAGGGTTAGGATTAGGGTTAGCGTTGAGGTTAAGTTTAGGTATGAGGTTATGTTTTGGTTAGTGTTAGTGTTTGGTTTAGGATTAGGGTTGATATATTGAGGCTTCGACCATTGTTATTTATATTGCGTAAAATTAATATTAATTGGCACCAGGTGATGCTACTCATCAAACTAAATATGAAACAATATTAAACAGGTAATGTACAAAAACACTCGTATATGACTACTGTTAGGGTTAGGGTTAGTGTATGGTTAGCTTTGGGGTTAGGGTTAGTGTTAGGGTTGGATTAGGGTTAGTTTTAGTTTTATGGTTAATTTTAGGGATACAGTTAGTGTTAAATTTGACATTCAACTATTGTTATTTATATTCCGTAAAATTAATTGACACCACGTGAGGCTAATCTCAAACAGCATATGAATCAACGTTAAACATCATTAGGGTTAGTTTTAGTGTTAGGGTTAGCGTTGTCGTTAGGGTTATTGTTAAGGTTAGATTTAGAGTTGGTGCTAGTATTAGGGTAATGGTTAGGGTTAGTTTTATATTTAGCGTTGGAGTTAGGGTTAGGGTTAGGATTACCTTTGGGGGTTTGGCTAGGGTTAGCATTGGGGGTAGGTTTAGGGTTAGGGCTATGGCTAATGTTAGGTATAGGATTACGGTTAAGTTATGCTTTGGTTTGTGTTAGTGTTTGGTTTATGGTTAGAGTTTGGCTTAGGGTTGGGTTCAGGTATAGGATTAGGATTAGGGTTAGCGTTGACGTTAAGTTTAGGCTTGAGGTTATGGATTAGTTAGTGCTAGTCTTTGGTTTAAATTTATGGTTGATATATGGAGTCTTCGACTATTTTTATTTATATTGCGTAACATTAATTTTATTTGACTCATCACACTATGAATCAGCATTACAGATAAAAATCCACGTATAGTTTCATAGTAAAGTTTAAAGTAGTTTTAGTATTAGCGCTGGGTATTGGGTTAGGTTTAGGTTTAAAGTTATTGTTAGTGAGAGTGCTATTGTTAGTTTTAGGGTTAGGGTTATGTTTAGGGTTAAAGTTAGGGTTAGTGTTAGGGCTTGATTTACGGTTGGGGATAAACTTTAGGCTTGGATTAAGTTTTGGTTTGCGTTAGTGATTGTGTTAGGGTTAGTGTTAGGAGTAGTTTTAGGATTAGGTTTAGGATTATATTTAGGTTTAGGGTTAGTATTAGGGTTAATTGTTGCTTAATGTTAGGGCTAGGTTTAGTTTTAGGGTTAGGCTTAGACTTTCAGCTTTAGTGTTAGTGTTAGCGTTGGGGTTAAGTTTAGGCTTGGGGATATGATTTGGTTAGCGTTAGTGTTTGGTTTCTGGTTACGGTTGATATCTTGATGCTTCGACTATTGTATTTTTTATATTCCGTATAATTAATAATAATTAGGTTTAACGTTAGGTTAGGGTTAGGTTTTAGTGTTAGTGTTAAGTTTCCGTTTTAGTTTTAGGGTTAGCGTTGGGTTAGGGTTAGTGTTAGGTTTGTTGTTTGGGTTAGTGTTAGTTTAGAGTTAGGTTTTGTGTTAGTTTTCGGATTAGGTTTAGTTTTACGGTTAGGGCTGAGTTAGGGTTAGGGCTAGGGCTAGGGCTAGGATTAAGGTTAGTTAGCCATAGGCACTTTCTTCTGCTCTGATTTTTTTACCGCCAACCAACTATGCAAAGCAAGACAGCGATAGGGAATGAATCATGGCAGTAGAATTTGATGAAAATGGAAGTTTCTAGTCCCGGACTTGCACGTTGGCGGTGAATGTAGCCCCCAACAACATTGTCATAAAAGAAGCGATCAGCAAAGAAGAAATTAAAACTGACGACATGTTAGAATGTCAAACGTATAGATTGAGATAGCTATATAATTTTATGGAATTACCGAAAATATATATAAATGATTGAATTATTTCAATACATCTATTTAAAAGCAGGAAAATCAAAGATTAATCATTCTGCGTCGGCTGGTATATTTCGTTTGTTGTTAATGTCCTTTTCTTGAAAGAAAAGATATAAGCCAATATTTTATTTTACATTGTGTTTATTGATATGTACAAAATATCTGTCGATTTATTTTTCATCCCAAAATTCATGATTAATATATTCAATTTCGGCAGACAGTACAACATTATGTATTATCCGTTGGTACGACATTTTGATTAGGAAAAATAGAGGTTAAGTTTAAAAGCTTTGGTCTGAGTTGACAGTCGTAAAGCGCTTGTCGCTCAAACAATAAAACAGCTGTTATGAAAACAAAGTCTTCGCCACACAAAATGGACGGGTGTTCGGTCGAGTCTCACCGAGATCCTGCATTTTTCATTCCGCGCTGTTTATTGATCGACGTAGAATGACGTTCTGATAAGTTGCAATGAAATGTCATATGAAAACATACGTAATAATATGAAATATGAAACGAAATACAGCATGAAAAATATGAAATAATATATAATATGAAGCGAAATATAATATAAAAAAATATTAAATAATATGGAATATGAAATTACATAATGAAAAAATATAAAATGAAATATATCATGAAAAAATATGAAATAATATGGAATATAAAGTGAAATCTAATATGAAATAAATATGAAATAATATGGAATATGAAATGAAATACAATATGAAAAAATATGAATAAAATACAATATGAAAAATATGAAATAATTTTATAATATGAAATAAAATATAATATGAAAAAATATGAAATAATGTGGAATATGAAATTAAATAAAATATGAAAAATATGAAATGAAATATAATGTGAAAAAATATGAAATAATATATAACATGAAATGAAATACAATATGAACAAAATTTCTAAAAATTAATAATGGTTCAAATTTTTCGTCCACTAAATTTAACGATGATATATAATTTTGTCATTTCTAATATTTCCTGCCGTTAAAAATCAATATGAAGTGTTACTAAAGTTCTCTATAATTTTTAACACCCCTTGAGAGATTAATTCTTGAAACTATTCAAAATGGTCGATAAGACTCGCATCTTATATAAAATTAATTACAGATGATTCCAAATTCTCGAAGCACTTACTTTAATTAAAAACTATATTAAATATGATTTCCTTTTGTCTAGGAAACAGGGTTTGCAATATTTTCATTAATAAATGATAATAAAATATAGCAGAATAATGTGTTCAGAATTGATATCACAGCACTACTGACACAGTAGACAGTGCATTTAGTTCATGTTTCAATGGCGTATTGTGATCCAAAGATCTTAAACCATAATGTTCTACAACAGAAATACAAACATGACCAGTTTGATTTCATGATTTCATCTTATCCTGACGTAAAACTAACAATATTTTTGTTCCTGAAGATGACCAGTGAATGCTTAAAAACGCTAAATCCGACATAATTAATCATTATATATATATATATATATATATATATATATATATATATATATATATATATATATATATATATATAATGATTAAATATTTCACGAAAGGAATACTTTGTTAATTTCAAATATATATATATATATATATATATATATATATATATATAAGATTGCATGAAACTCCGTGCCGTACCCTCGGTGAGGGATAATACGTAATTTAAATTTTAGTAAAAATATCTGGTTATCGCAATCTTGGCGTAGCTATAAATTACACTGGGATTACAGGCTTTTTTATTTTTAAAAAGATATTTGGCATTTAAAATAAACGGGATATGTATATATATATATATATATATATGTGTGTGTGTGTGTGTGTGTGTGTGTGTGTGTGTGTGTGTGTGTGTGTGTGTGTGTGTGTGTGTGTAAAGATATGATTGACATTGTATTTAAATTATTGTAAATTGATTGGGAAGCGAGAAGCCGGAAAAGAATTTCACAACCGAGAAGTGCGATAGAAAAAAAATTAGCATAGAACTTACGGTTCCATCTGACCAATGCAACTTCAATCTAGTACTGCGCTTAACTTCATAAAATCTAGGTACCATAAAGGAATAATTACCATGAAAATATTCATAGAAAAGGTACAAGAAATCTACATTACGGTGGCTGGAAAGTGACTGAAGCTGAGAGACCAATGATATTGCAAATATTTCTTGAATTTTATCGAAGCTATCTAGAGCAGATGCCTCAAACCAAATGTGGCATCAGTATTCTAAGTATAGGTTAATGGCAGACTTGTAAATATGCAAGGTATATTCGAGAGTGAAAAATTTTATATCATAATACAATACTAATTTTCTTATCAGCTGAACTAGCAATCGATTCGATAATTTTTCCCCTTCATGTCAGCTTAAACGTTCGCGCTAGAAGGAACGAGACAATCTCCTGGAGGTTAGCATCAGCCATGCGGAAGAAACGAATGCAGAAATTGATCTCGATTAATAGAGAGCAGTTTCGTTTTGGAGGCATTAAAATTCCTTGCCACAGTCAACAAGAGAATGTTGGTCACTTTTTAGATCAGCTGGCAATTTCCCTTTATAGAAGCGCCAAAACTTACTATAAAAGTGTTGAATGCTGTGTAGCATTTGAAGAATTATGCAAATAAGACCCATGGCAAAAACTGAATCATAAGTCCTATTTTTCAATTTAATTTTTTTTTTTTATTGCCAAACCTAAATATTTTTCTAGTTGTGTATGACAGGATTAAAAATGTTACATGATTGCACTAGTAAAAGGTTATAAGATCATTAAAGGTAACAAGGTATTTTATGAAGTTAATATTGCCCGGATAATTTCCAAATTCAGTTTGGTTTCACTTGATAGACTTTTGTATACACACACACTAACATATATATATATATATATATATATATATATATATATATATATATATATATATATATATATATGATAGAAATTGTTAGGAGGTTTGATAATTATAATTAAGTAATTCATTGAGTCTGAAAGAAACCTCTACAGAATGCAGAAAGCACTGGACGGCCGTTTCGTCCTATATTTGGGACTCATCAGCAGTGCGCATCCACTACCGAGAATTGAAACAATGACAGCTGAGTTATCAAGCAAACGCCATACCAACGGTTCCAACGGGCCTCGGTGACGAAGAGGTAGCAAATCAGACTCAATATAGCGCCGGTCGCTCACATATTCCGTGGTGGAACTCTACTGAGATTCTCTCTAACCATAGGACTGTGCCCCCTGGAGCCACGACAACTATCATCAAGCCGCTCACTCCAGAGCATTAGAAGTCAGTTCAAGCAATGATATACACATGATAGAAATTGTTAGGATGATTGGATAATTATAATTAATTCATTGGGTCTGAAAGAAACCTCAACAGAATGCAGAAAGCACTGGACGGCCGTTTCATCCTATATTTGGGACTCATCAGCAGTGCGCATCCACTACCGAGAATTGAAACCCTGACAGTTGAGTTATCTATATTGAGTCTGATATGCTATCTCTTCGTCACCGAGGCCCGTTGGAGCAGTTGGTATGGCGTTTGCTTGATAACTGTCAGGGTTTCACTTCTCGGTAGTGGGTGCGCACTGCTGATGAGTCCCAAATATAGGACGAAACGGCCGTCCAGTGCTTTCTGCATTCTGTTGAGGTTTCTTTCAGACTCAATGAATTACTTAATTATATATATATATATATATATATATATATATATATATATATATATATATATATAAGTTCCTTTTCATGTAAACTTGCCAAGAACCTGATGAAATCACTTCTTTCTCTTCATTTTCCCTATCCTTCGTTCACAATCTTTTTCTTTTTCTTCATTGTTACAATTTTCTTCTTGTTCTATTTCTTTTCTTCTTTTTTTTTTCTTCTTTTTGGTATTATTATTATTAATATTATTAGTTCCTTTGATTTCATCTATGTACACATTTTTCTCCCGGCCCCAACCAGAGACCCAACGTCAGAAATGGCGTCATGATAATTTTTTTAAAAACTTTTTAAAAAGCTAAGACCACACACATTTTACATAGTTAGAGTTTTTCGTACTGTGTGCGCTGTGCTTGTGAGCACATTTGTTTGTATTTCTTAAAAGCATGGGCCACCAGGAGTCATTACAATTTGCGGATACTGCCATGTCAGTAAGAATGTTCCATAAAATTGTTACATGTCCTATCTCTGTAACTCAGTCTGGGTGATGTTCATACCAGTTTCATGCAGTTGCCTTCCCGTAAAAGTAGCAGATTTTCCAGAGCATGACTTGCCGAATTTTATTTTCAATGGGTTCTAAAACCGTGCATCATTATAAAAAGTGGACAATGGTTTTTGGATATTTATCACAGAATCTGCATTTCGAGTTGAGACAATTTTTTAGTATGTATGCTTAGTAATTTCTAGTTAGCAAGTATTGGTCCTGTGCAGTAAGAATAAAACCTTTCAGCTTTTAAGCCTACACTATGTAACCACTGATGGGTAGGGGGAGTTGTCTACCTCAGCTTGTTTGGTACGAGCAGAGTATTGACCATAAAGAGGCTTTTCTTGCCATCGTTTCTGCATTTGGTACATTGCATTTGCATTTGCTTATTTTTTTAGGTTCTTTGCCGCTGCAGTAGAGGTGTACTATGGTTTATTTACACTTCTTCATCTGCTTGAAATTCCCTTTTGAATTTGTTGGCTTCCTTTATTACCGAATAACGTTTCTTATTTCTCTCATTTTCTTTGACACAGATCATCATCCAGTCTTCTGTAGTTTCCAGGTATCTTTGAAGACATTGCTGTGGTTTTGTAAGACATTTCTAGTTGAACTAATCTTCTGCCTCCCTCGGTTCTGGGCACATACAGACGAACGACACCAGCCTTAGGATTATGCATACGGTAGCAAGCGAAAAACGTTTTCGTTTTGACATCCATTCGCTTAATATCAGCTATGGTCCAATTAAGGATGTTGAACCTGTATTGCACTGCAACGACATCCAAAGTGTTTATGGCTGATATTCTGTTTCAGCTAGGTATTTAACACCATATGCACAAGACAGTAGTATTCTTTACTTAACTTTTCCTTCATTTTGGGTATGCTGTATTCCATCTCCTTCGCTGATTCCTAGGTATTTATAGGCTTCTTCTTGTTCTAGTTCGCTAATCTTTGTGACAAAATCTATATCTATTAAGTGTATGGTTATTATTATTATTATTATCATTTGTATATGCCATGTTTCCTGCTTTGGATCCTGTAGAGCCGGGTCACAACTATTGTCCTTAGGCCCTATAAGAGAATTGTCATTTAATTGATAATAATAATTGATCAGTATATGCGATGTTCCTAGGAAGGCGATCTTCTAGGAAACCTGTATGTTGATCTTATTTAGGACACTGTTAGTAAAATTCATCACGAGTCCCAGAGCTCCAGTTACTATTGGTACATTCTCTCTTTCTTGAATATTACTTTTGCGCATTTATCTAATCCGAAATCCATACCGATGTATTATTATTATTATTATTATTATTATTATTATTGTTGTTGTTGTTGTTGCTACTGCTGCTGCTGCTGTTGTTGTTGTCTTAATAATGCAACAACACGAAGTAGAAGATTATGAATCTTTATTTGACTAATTCAGCTTTAGCGCTGAAAACGTTTATTTTATTATAGTAGATGTTTTCAATCAAGAAGGGAGATGGGATCTGTCTATTTTATTACCACAGTTATTATTATTATTATTATTATTATTATTATTATTATTTGATAGAGACAGCAGCGTGAAAACAAATTAACGCTTTGGTAGACATCTACGAAACCTATTTTACCTATCATGACAGCCAGTTTTCCAACTGTAACTATTCATCTTATATAAATATGCACGATATAGTGATACAGAATTTAATTAAAGCAACGAATAACCTTGTAGGTGTGGCCTAGTTAGAAATACCCCCAGGTCGAGTGACATAATCCGTTCAAACGTTTTCCGACTGAGGGTGTTCTAGATGTGACTCCCAAGTCGCCTTGGCTACTACATCCTTTAGACTCAAGAATCAACAAACCTCTCGACACACCGCTATGATGCTCCCCAACTAATCCCGCTGATAGACACATATTGCATCTACCCCTAGATGAATGTCCAATGCGTTAAGACAAGCCAATCTGTAGTACCCAACGTACGTTTTTAAACCTCCATTCATTTAACATCAGAAGCCATGAGAGCTATTCTGGTGTATCATCAAAGCATTTATTATTATATTTGATAGTCTCTCTGACTCTTAGTCTTATGGTTATATCATTCTGGAAACAACGGTTCTTGTTCGATTACCGAAGTTAAGCATTAGCGACCCCGATCTGTACTTAGATGGGGTCCGCTAGAAGTTGCTTACTGTTTACCTCTTGTAATCCAAAAGATGTTCCACTTCAAAGGGTTGATAAGATATAAAAAAAACAAATCACTCAGTAAAGAGCAACATCGACTCTTATATGTTTCGGCCGGGTAATGATGATCATATCTCAGTACCTTCACACAGCTTTAGAGACACAATTCTTTCCACAGAACATGAACTGTTCCGAGTAGCGCTGCCACCTGCGCACTCCCAATGATGTCAGGTATCCTTAATTTCTTCTTCTTCTTCTTCTATTATTATTATTATTCCTCTTCTATTATTATTATTGTTATTCCTGTACTTCTTCTTCTGTTCATCCTCCTCTTTTCGTTCTTCTTCTTTTCCGCCTCCTCCTCCTCCTCCTTCTTCTTCTGCTTCTTCTATCATAACTCCTCCTCATCCTCTTCTTCTTCTTCTTCTTTTCTTCTCCTCCTCCTTCTTCTATTATTATTATTCCTCATCCGCCTATTCTTCTTCTTCTTCTTCTTCTTCTTCTTCTTCTTCTTCTTCTTCTTCTTCTTCTTCTTCTTCTTCTTCTTCTCTACCCAGCATATTTTATGTCGCCTCCATATCTTCTCCATTTACTTACATTCAATCTTTTTCCAGAATATCTCATCCTAGATTCTTCTTTTTAGCCTTTTTGGCGAATTTTATTTTTTATTCTGTCTTCCTTTTAAATCCAGGCCTGCCGTTTGCACAGCATTCCGTCGTCTTCACAACGCAAGCATTTCTTCTCCACCCTCTTTGCAAGCCAATAAAGTACGAAAAGAAAGAAGTTGCAAATCTCTAGACTTAAAGTAAGAATTATCGTTGGACGCTAGTTTCAGCGCCAGAAGTAACAGACAGAACGCAAGATGCGATTAATGACGGAAGCAAATCTTTTGCCGCCCCCCAAACATCGTCTTATGCTTAATATAAATACTACAAATATTAATTGATGATGGAATTTAGTTGCTTTCTGAAGAAAGAAAACAAAAATTGGCTATTTAAAAGATTTAAAAACATTTAATCTGCCTAACAAAAGTTATTTTCTTTTAACTGTTTTTAAAAGAAGTGAAATCGTTGAATTTAATCATTGTGTCTGGATCATAGATTCAATTTAATATAAAATAGAAAAGACAAAAAACTCCGACCAACTGTTAATCAAGGGAGACAGCAAACGTAACTCCAGAAAATATTTCGAGGTACACGATATCTGAAAACATCATCACTCCCATGCCTAAATCTGGCCGTAAGGACGTTGTGCAGCTGTGAACATCTCCACTTCCCTCACGTATCTAGGTTGAAAACCGGTGAAGTATTCATTCATGTGTAGCATGTCTTGATCAAGGAAACCTGATGCAGACCATCACTCTCCAGGTCAAACTACAGCCGATGTTCTCCCACTCGAAGGATTCCGTCGGGACAACACTCCGCTCTGGCCGTTCCCTTGCAACCAACGATGCCGTCACATCACCGTACTGGCTACTTCCATACATAAGGAGTCTACTTTAAACCATTGTGCTAAATGATCGTTAACCACTAGAAGAAAGATCATTCGCCCTTTGTTTTGCTAGATGTCTAACCCACACTTCTCGCGAGTAAAAACCTGATGGGGCAATCACTTTAGTCGCCAAAGGCCAGAACATACGGCAAGTAGTACTGTGGTAGTACCAACACTCGTAGAGTAATCTGATACAATATCTGATTATATAAGAAGTAGAAGTTTCAGTTGGAATTTTTGGAATAAAGAGTTATTATTCATACTATTTACATGCGGACTATTGTCTTCATCTTTGTTGTTGCTATTAGAACGTTTAGTTGCTATTTCCTTCATCGGGTGTACGTTAATCCAGGTAACGTATGGTATTTTGAAGTGAACCCTTTATTTAATCTACTGCTGCCGATTGTTTTCATTCCCCTGACCATATCAAGGGATATCTAATCTAGTTCTTATTTTATTTCTGTTGTTGTTCGCCCCGTTTGTCTGTTCGGATAAGTGTACATGTACTCAGTGGAAACGATTTTAATCATTTTACCCCAAGCTAGGCGGGAATGCCACTAGTTAGGGTTACAGATTGGTGAAAGTGAAAGAGAAGAAAAAGTATAGGGAGGTTTGAGGAAAGAACAACAGATGATCTGGATTTAAGAAGACAGAAAAATGGCGATTGAGGCTGCATTTTAAATTTTTGTAATTATCTGGGATACACGTAAAGTGAGTTCCACAGTGTTGTGGTAAACCCCCCTACAGTAGAATGAACTCTTCGTCCTCTCATAAATACTAAGTGCAAGATTTGTTGAGGAGTTGGTTGGGGAGCGGAGACGCGGTGTTAACCTGACCGTTCGGACGTACATCTCTATCTGCTTATTACTAACACTCTTGCTTTGTATATATCTGTTATTTCAATACATTTGTTCAACCTACCTTCCTCTTCCCTGTCTTTCTCTCAGGCCCCTAAACAGGCAACAACACAAAGGCGGGAAGTGCGAGAAAAGAAACTGTTGGATTAGAAGTGATGATTGCATTTAGCTATTTCAACAGTAAACTGGTGGGACCTAGATGACAATCTAGTGACACGCTGAAATTCATGTAAAAAACTCGCCAGAGTTGTTGCCATGTGAAAGACGGGAGGAAGACACATCACGTCAGTGAGAAAATGATTGAAGTCGAGATGACAAATACGTTCAATATCATAAAGAGTTTTACCAAATAAGAAAAACCACACCACTTGAATACCTGCAAAGCCAATATCAAAAATGTATAGCACATGTAGATAATAGGGAATTGGGTTATATTACATATAATGGAAGTCCTCTTAATGTTCCAGACTTTAAGAACTCATCATTTTAGCCTTCTATCGCTTATCGGCAAACTACTAGAGGTTCTACTCATCTCTGAATTGTTTAAGCGTCTTACATCGCTGAGCCCTTCTTTCGGTAAGCAATACGGCATTCGCATATCTAGGCCAACTGCTGAAGTAATAGGGATTATTGATGAAAGAGTTTATCAAGCCTTAGATAAGAATAGTGAAGTTCGGGTTGTTGCTTTGGAAAACATTAGACAGGGTTTGCCATACTGGTCTTCTTCACAAGTTGAAAGGTTATGGACGATTCAGTCTTTTTGATCATATCGTGAAATGAAACTTCTCACGAAGTTTTTTTTTTTAAATCACCATCAAAATATTCAGATTTTATCACAGTTACAATAAGTTTGTCTTTGTAATTCACCGCTGATGATGATCTCGGAAGAGATCGAATGTACTTGGGTAGAAAAAAAACTACGGCGCCTTCCTTGATGAATTTCATCTTAACATCAAGAAACTGATTAGAGAAGTAGAAAGAATTATTATAAAAAACATTATTCAATGAAACTTGTTTGAATGAAGATGTACTACCTATATATATATATATATATATATATATATATATATATATATTCTTGGAAGTGAAGCAGGTCTGGCTGACAACTTTCCAGAAAAGACAGCTATTGACAGAATTAGATAGATAGATAGATAGATAGATAGAGAGATAGATAGATAGATAGATAGATAGATAGATAGAAATGAAATAAGTCCTAAAGAGCCAGGAACAACCTACCTAGCATTCACCTAAACGGATCTTAAGCGTACGCCAGCTTACCGTGAAGATCCGTGTAGGTAGGTTGTTCCTGGCTCTTTAGGACTTATTTCATTCAGCCCTGCTCTACTTGGCGTATTGAGCACTCTACGTTTTAGCTTTATTACTCACTTGGGTTTTTTCTTTGGACTAAAGACTCAAGGCACTGGACGATTTATTTCGCCCTGTTCGGATGGTTTTAGTTCTTTCTTTTTTTTTCAATTTTTTTCTTCGGGTACTAATTTGATAGACTCACAAGTTGTGGTATCAGAGGTTTTTTCAACCGGGTATTACAAGTAGTATACTATATATATATATATATATATATATATATATATATATATATATATATATATATATATATATATATATATATATATATACATATATATATATATATATATATATATATATATATAAATATATATATATATATATATAAATATATATATATATATATATATATATAAATATATATATATATATATATATATATATATATATATATATATATATATATATATATATATATATATATATATATATATATATAAACAGATAGACAGAGAGACAGACAGAGTTTATATAATTTTATTAATAACCGCATGTAAAACCTAGGTCACGCAACCTGTAGTCTACACAGTAAAATAGTTTCACAAATATTGTATAACTGTGATCCAGTGTATTCGACTGAAATGTTTCTAGAAAATCATGTTCTAAAAGAATTTAAACGTGAATCTTGGTACTACACGCAAAGTCTGTGATTAACCATTATGGAACCTAGACACGTTCCTTTACACTCCACTATTCTTGATTGAGTCTGTTCGATTCTACTTGTCTGCAAAGTCTCATTGGTGAGCAGGTATCGTTCCGCCAACCGCCTCTTCTCGCCGTCGACGCGCGCATTCACGGCTCGGCCAAAATAGCGATGTCAATTAATCTTCGCTCATCAAAAGCACATTTCAACCCAATGATAGATGAGCCATACAACGATTCGTAAGATTTCCATCGCGCCTGCATTTACCTCGGCGCCCAAAGTGCAATTTTACGGTCGATGAAAACACCAAAATACGCAATTTTACATAAAGAGAAAGGAAGAGAAAAAAAAAGAACCAGACAGAAAAAAGGAAATGAAAGAGAGAAAGAAAGAGGACAGAGAAAGAATATAAAATATTATAATAAGAAAAAGCGAACAACAAAGAAAATGGTGGAGAAGTGAGACTGAACGATCATGACAGAAAGGAAGTGAAAGTAGAAGAAAGAAAGAAAGAAAGAATATAAATGAAGGAGAGAAAGGATGAGAAAGGAGACAGCAAGAAAGACGAAAGAGAAAGAAAAAGGTTACAGAAAGTAAAAACGAAAAATAGAAGAGTGAGATTAGAAAGATATAGAGAGAAAGAGAGGGGAAAATAAAGAAAGAAATTTACAGAAAAGAGACAAAAGAAAGCGATCGAAAAGAGTAAGAATAGACACAAGAAAGGGAAAACGAGAATCAATTGAATAAGACTACTGTGGAAAGATAAAGAAATGAAAATTGGATAGAAAAAAGAAAGAAAATTAACAGAAGGTAAGAGAAAAGAGAAAGATAGAGAAAAGGGAAGAAAAATAAAAACAGGATAAAAGAAAGAAAGAAAAATGAAAGAAAGAAAAAATGAAAGAAAGAAATATGAGACAAAATGTAAAAAGAGATAAAAGAGAGATAAAAGAAAGGAATAAAAGTAGAAAAAAAAGAAAGCAAAGATAGAGAGAGAAGAAAGAAAGGAAAAAATGAAAAAAGAATGAAACCTCTTTTACTGACTCTGACCAAAAATAACCAATTGATTGTTTATCCATCTGTCATTAAGTTTGTATTTTTTTTTGTTTTTAGTTTTTTTATACAATCATTTCACCCAAAGCAATGTGGGGACGTCACTAGAAATCAGGGGGTTACAGGGTGTAAAAGTAAGAGAAAAGACTGAATATAAGGAAGATTGAGGAAAGGACGATATAAGATGGCGATTGACGTTACATCTAAGCTTTTGATGATTGTAGTTATCAGAAGCAAGTAAACATAAGAGAGTTCCACGGGCGGGAAGTGCGAGAAAATAAAGTGTTGGAGTAGAAGTGGCGGTTTCATTTAGCTATTTCAACAATAAAAGGGTGGGACCTAGATGCCAATCTAGTAGCACGCTTAAAGTCATATAACCGGAGCACGAGGGAAAAATGTTCGTCAGAGCAATTGCCATGGAAATAGTTGTATAAAAGACAGAGGGAGACCACGTTCCATCGATGAGAAAGTAACGGATGCTGAGATGTCAAGTCAGAACCGATTACATTGTGTATCCTTATTTGGATTTTTTCAATAGCAGGAATACCAGATAGCAGGAATACCAGACCAGACATAGAAATAGTATTCAGTGCACGTACGAATAGTAGATTTGTACATGTGCAAGATGGATTATGACGAGAAAAACTGTTTGGCACGACACAATGAACCAATTCTCCTTGCAGTAGATGCAGCTATTGATTCAATGTAGTTTTTCCACTTCAAATCAGTTGAAAACGTGAGCCCAAGTAGGCGCTGTGTGACGGTCTGCAGGTGTTGAGCATTAGCTATTCTGATTGCGAGCAAGGAAGGTGGTTAAATGAGAGCAGTTTCGTCTTGGATGCATTACAATTTACAAGACATTTCCTGTCCCAATTAACCACTGATTGGCGATCCTTTTTCAAAATGAGCTTTAAATGTTAGTGTCATCTCATAAATGTCTACTTGGGAACTGGTGACATTGGTGAAGATCAGAAACAGCGTAGGACCCATGTTAGATTCTTGGAGGCGACTCGAGTTAGTGTGAAATAGATCTGGAAACGAGCCCGTTCAGAACGAAAGCAGGAAGCAGCGAGGCAACAGTGGTAGAGTTTGGAGAGAAATGGGGCCAGCTCGGGTGACACATTTCATTAAGACGACGACTAGGCCGCTTCCCTTATGAGAGTTTAATTTAGAAATGATAGGGGCGAGGAATCAGGTGAGGGTACTCCAAATGAGTCGAGTGCTGTTGGAAGAGAATTTAACAGAAGCACTTCTATCAGAGAGCAAAATAGAAACTTACCAATACTTTGCTTGACAGATTCCGACTTTTTCGAAATGAAACTACAAATATATACATGCTATCACTGTAGCAGTGGGGATTTCTTGAGGTGAAAGTCTGAAATGGAAATTTAAAATAAAATCCTATAAAACCTTTGAAAATGCATACGCGGTACATCTCACAGAAATCTAATAGAAAAAACAATGGAAAATAAAGAAATTTAAAGAATCAGCCTATATGCTTTGCTTAAAAGCCCAATTAGCATCGGAAACAGAGAAAAGCAAAAAGTAATTTGTAAAATGCTTGTTCTAAAAGCCTGTTTTTCAGGATATCTCTAGTTGTTACTTCTGAATTCGTCTCCTTTCTGAAATCCAGATATCAGCCTTTGACCTAGGCACAGAGGCTGGTTTGGTGCTGGCAGAGGAAAATAATTTTCAGAACCTCATCTGGAAGTGTTTCGTTGTTGTTTATTTTACGAAATTATACACAGTATCAGGTTTTATATAGCAGGTAGAGGATTACACTCTAAAAGGTAATGATGAATGAAGTGCTTGATATGAATGAAACACACAAGCTGAGAGTAAGAAGGATAGATAAAGATTGACCCATGACATGAGGAATTGAGATACCGTATTTTGGCTTCTAATAGGCCACATTTTCCCTTATGAAATCTCTAAAAATACACCTCGCGTCCTATAAATCGAAGGTCGGCGACGGGAGTTATAATTTCGTGAAGGTGCGCGTTGTGATGTAATGGATACCGACTCGGAATGAGAAATGGGAGAACCGAGTTCGAATTCCAGTCGAGATCGTTATATTCACTTATGCGGAAATAATCTTCCCTTCTCCACCAGATATAGATTCAATATCAGGACAGGCTGTGTCGTATAGCCTTGGTTGGCAACCACTCTACTGCAGAAAGAAATGACAAGCTATTGCGGGAAAACCTTCTGTCTAATCAGTCATGAATCCAAAGAGACATGGTCGCCCAATCGTGTATCACGTATGGCACTTAACTGACTGAATTTCATGTAAACATTACTATCGTTAAATTTTTACGTAATACTTGTATTAAACTTGTCATGATTACTGGTAATTAGGATTTCAAACTATAATACTGGTATAAGTATCCAGCAGTATGGTGAGCACTATCTTATATTTTAACCTACGCATAAATCAAACTTGAGTTTATTTCTGTATCAAAGTTTACATGTATCTAATTTAAAAATTAGTGCTCCATTTTGGTTTGTGACGAATTCGTCAACATTAGTTAATCACTGACAATCATATTTTATACAGCAATTTTTAATTTTCCATCCTTTGATTTTTTTCAGCCTTACATTCTAGATTTACTTTTAGAATTTGTTTTTTTTTTTACTTCTTAGATTCAGATTTACGTTTTAGCTTTTGTGACAAACAAAAACAGAAAAATATCGGATCAATATTATCGGCGTAAACTCAGACGCCGCGTTATGGTTTCAACTGTATGAACTAACAGAAATGTAACCACGATATATCGCTTTTGCTGTGTTAAGGTAAAAAAAAATCACACCCACAATTGGATCATCTTGAAGTTGATGGCGAATTTTAAAATTGTGAAACTGTAGGCTATTCTACTTCCAAAATGAGAATTCATTATTGGGAAATAAAAGCATACCATGTAAATTTGAAGAAAAACTAAAAATGAATTTCAGATCAAACAAGGGATAGAGAAACGTGTGAAGAGATACAGAATCTTTATTCATAGCAGATAAGAATAATACAATAAAAAACAGTCATGTCGATAAACAAAAAGAATTGTAAATGAGATAACGTGAGTTTTGATTACGAAGAAGATATTCAAAAATATCAATAGAATATTATGTACGAGGATGTGCTGAAAAGTTCATAGCCTGTCTATGAAGGAGAGATGCTAAGTATTCAAATTTCATGTCTTTATTATTAATAACTGCATTGTTTCTTTCCAGCTGCAAGGCTGGGCTGAAAAGTTAATAGTTATGAAGGAATTATGCTAGAGCTGTGATATCTTGCATGCCTTAATTTCAACTCTTCTTATTAATAACTGCATTGTTTCTTTTCAGGTAAGAGGGGGAGCTGAACATTTCATAGGCAGACTATGAAGTAGTGATACTAGAGCTGT
Source organism: Acanthosepion esculentum (assembly GCA_964036315.1). Classification (NCBI taxonomy): domain Eukaryota; kingdom Metazoa; phylum Mollusca; class Cephalopoda; order Sepiida; family Sepiidae; genus Acanthosepion; species Acanthosepion esculentum. The sequence continues at coordinate 42,781,195 of OZ038505.1, forward strand.
GATATCTTGCATGCATTAATTTCAACTCTACTTATTAATAACTATTTTTGTTTATTTCCAAATAAACATCTATCTGGCTGTTCAAAGTGTGTCTATCCTGTTGATCAGAAAAGTTAACAACAGCAGATATGACGTCACCATCATTGCAATACTGGTACTAGCCAACTGTTTTTTCATGTTGGAGAATAGCGAAGAATTATGCTGCTGGAGTATTGCTCTGATGAAACAAGACCCCTTTCGTCAGTTTTCCTGGGTGTTTGGTCTTGATAACCTCTCGTAACCGCTTCAGGACGTTGGCAGATTACACTCCATTTATGGTTTGGCCTTTTTAAAGATACTCAATAAACACAATCCTCTAAAAAAAAACTTAGTACATCACCTTCCCTGCAGATAAAATGACCTTGCATTTTTGTAGCTGGCGAGGAGTGTATTTCCACTGCATGGTTGTTTCTTGTCTCCGGTTGAATGAGATGAACTAAACCCTCATCCTGGGTTAGAAAACTTTCAAGGGAATCAGCTGTATTTTCCTCAAACAAAGCTAAACTTCCCCTTGATATGATCAGCGTGGTGCACTACTTAGCAGGTGACAGAAGTCGTGGCACCCATCGAGTCGAAACTTTCATTATGCCAAGTTCATTTGCAGAATATTCTCAACTCTCTCGCGGAATATGCTAATATCATTGACTATTAGATTTCTATTCAATCATCTGTCATCCATCATCATATAGTGAACACAATCAATGTTATCCTTGATGGTGTCTTTTGCAGGACATTCAAACCTTGAGTCATGTTCAAGACTCTCCCATACCATTCTAAATTCATCTCATTACTTTTTCACTATTGATGCAATTAGAGCATCATCTCCTAATGTAGCAACAATGTCAGCATTAATGTCTTTGGGGGCTAAACCATTTTTCTGCAGGCATTTCATAAAAATACGATGCCAAATTTTGTCCATTTTCAAGTAATGTCGCAACTTGTTACTTTTGACGTCATCATTGAACAATCAGATATCAGTTTACCTGGAAAGAAACAATGCACTTATTAGTAAGAAGAGTTGAAATTAGCCTATGAACATTTCAGCCCACCTTCTTATTGTCACTCAATACAATTCTCTCTGAACAAATTAGGACAAAATTGACATGTTAAAAATGAATTGAAGATTTCTGTGTGGAGATTGTCAAACATTATAAGCGAATGTTTAAATTGCTTCAGAAGGTATGATTGTGTGGAAATGTCGATACACTGGGAACTGCGCAACTGTCATTGATTTGAATTTGAAAGACAGTTGTTATGTGTTTGAATAAAATGAATACTGAAAAAAAAGTCCGTGATATTTTCGAGACTGGTTAACAAATGATTCGCAGAAAGACACGTAAATATTTGTATGAATCCATTTTCGTCTGGATAATGTGTGTCTCTAGATTAAGGTTGGATTAGACTTTTAATCGGATTATCAGGTTTGGGTTGTATCGGCTTTAAATTACGCAGGTAAAAATCAATCAAATAGTTGTGATTTACTCATTATATATTTAACAGGTGTTTCAGGATTCGGAGATTAACAGAAATACAAAATATAGAGGAGGAAAAAAAACTTATGTTTTCTGAATTCAAAGTTAGACGACAAGTTGTATTCTGATAGCAACACAAACAGAAAATACGAATAAAACATTTTCACCAAATGTTGGTCGGAAGAAAAGAAGTTCGGGCTACAGAAATTGTACATGTAGATCGGAATAATGAATAGAGTGACAAATGGGTATTTATTTTATCGTTTCACACCATACAAGTCGATAGTGGCGCTAAAACGTTTTATGTTGCTGAGGCTGAAAGAAAAGAGAAATGACGTTAGTGATGAGAAAAGACCTTAAAAGAACAGGATGCATGAAGGCAGAAGTTGGCGACCGATGTTGCACTTAAATTGATGAAGTTCGTTGGTGACAGGGAAGCAAGAAGCCTGATGAGAATTCTACAGGCGAAAAGTGTGAGAAAAGAAACTATTAGCATAGGTCTTACGTTTGCATCTAGATATTTCAATAGTAAAACGATGGGACCTAGCTGCCAATCTAGTACTGCGTTTAAATTCATGCGGTCTATGCACTAAGTAAGAAAGAACGTCAGAACAATTGCCATGAAAATATTTATAGAAAAGACAGAGGAAAGCCACGTTACAGCAGTGGGAAAATGACTGAAGCCTAGATGTCAGGTAAGCACATTACACGTTCTTCTTTTAATTTTGTCAAGAATTTGGAGATATATAGCAGGAAAAACATACGTTTTTCGTTGTTTTTGTTTTTAAATCGCTACAAACCCATGCAAAGCAGTAAAGCCACTAATACACAATGGGTTACAGGGTGTGAATGAATTAGGAACAGAAAGATTACTGAGAGGGAAGAGGAATGATTAATCAGAAGGACATTAGATAGCGATTGACATTGCATTTAAACTTTGCATATTAGAGTTGATTGGAAAGCGTGGACTCCGAGGAAAGTTCCACAAGAGAGAAGTCAGAGAAAAGCAACTGCTAGCAAAGAATTTACGGTTACATCTAGCCAGTTCAACTGTGACTTAATGAGATCTTGACGCCATTCTAGTACTGCGTTTAAATTCAAAAAGTCTAGGGACCATAGCGAAGAGCTCATTCAAACAATTACCATGAAAGTACTTATAGAAAAGACACAGTGAGGCAACCTTACGGCGGTGGAAAGAAACTGAAACCGGGACACCATATCAGGACCAATAATATTGCTGATTCTTCTTTGGATTTTATCAAGAAGCTGAACGTAAATAGCAAGGGTAACGGATCATATGTGGTAACAATATTCAATCTAAGGTCGAATGAAAGGTATATAGACACGCAAGATAGATTCTGGTAAGAAAGAAATCCTGGCACGACACAGTGAATAACAGTAGACCTAGCAATTGATTCGATATAATCGTTCCACTTTATATCAGTGGAAAACGTGAAATCAAGACCCATTCGTTCTCCTCTAAACTGACATCAACCATGATGATCGAAAGCAAAAAAAATGTTCTGCGAGATCAATATAGGACATTAGTTCCCTTTGAAGGGTTAAAATTTACCAGCCATTCCTTCCACCAGATAACAACAAATTGAAGGTCATCTTCGAGATCAGCTGCCAGTTTTATTTTTTCGGACCTATTGGGCCTGGGACAGAAATAAATATTTGTGTCATCAGCATAGATGCCGATTTGGAACTCATGATATCGGAAGGGTCGTTGAGGAAGCTAGGAAACAAATTAGGTCCCAGAAGAGAACCCCAAGTAATCCCTGCCTTAATGTGAAATGATCTAGAAGAGTGGCCGTTAAGCACTACTTTCATTACACGACTTGTTAAGAGAGATTGCTTCAAATCGAAATTTCGGCCTGGGGCACCATAGTCCTTGTGCTTGTAAAGAAGATTCACATGTTTAATCGTCAAAAGTCTTCGAGATATTTAAATCTACAGCCCATGCTTCGCCATTCTTATCTAAAACTTGACAGACTCTTTATGTGATCATCATTAACACATCGGTGACTGACCTTGAGAATTAAAAGTCATATTGTTTGGAGGAAATTCGGTATTGATTAGAGCATCTAGTAAAAAGCTAAAAGAGTAAAAAAAATTATCAGTTAGTTATGTGCCATGCGTGATACACGCTTAGGCGATCAAGTATCTTTCGATACATGAATGACCAGGCAGATTTTTTTCCCGCAGTAGGTTGCCATTTATTTCTGCGGTAGACCAGCTGCTATTCAAGGATATAGAACCCGGTCTGTCCTGCTATTTACCCATAGCTGGGGAAGAAGAGGATTCATACCTTTTTCCAAGGTTATTAGCACTTAAGTGAATGGAATTCGAATTCGGCTTTCCGATTCCTCAATCCGAGTCGTTATTCATTACTCCACCGTGCCTCCAAAAGGATGTATTTTTTATACGATACGATCAGATCCATCTGAATTGCCTGATATAAATACAGGTCAATAGGAGATAGGAAAACAAGGTTTTGATCAAACGTTGGTCGGTCCAAAAGAAGGCCAGATTAGAGAGCATCTTGTAATGTAAAGGATATTTTAGTTTTTAATTTGGAAGAACCTCGTGAGACCTCCTCTACGTTTGTTTTTTAGTGCGATGTAGATGAGAAAACGATGCTTAAAAACAGAGGCGCTCTCGCAATGTTCCACTTATGTAAGTTTTTTGCAGATTCCTACTTACCTGTGAAGTTTCCGATTATTTCTGGTGATCGGGATCTAATTGCGCATTAACACATTATGACTAGCAAATGACGGTATTCCACTTCTGCATTTTATTTCGAAAGGAAAAGTCACCGCGCTTGAAATGCTAAATCCAGTTTTGAGTTGTCTTTTCAGATATTGTTTCATTTCCTTCCCCATCCACAATTTTGCTCAAAGGACCGGATTACGATAAGGTCAGAAAATAGACACATCCTCAGCATATGTATCCACTATCATAACAACCATTAAAGGAGGTACAAGTATATAAGATCATCTTGGATAAGATGGAAAATGATCGTGGAATAATATATATATATATATATATATATATATATATATATATATATATATATATATATATATATATATATATACATACATATATATATATATATATATACATATATATATATATATACATATATATATATATATACATATATATATATATATACATATATATATATACATATATATATATACATATATATATATACATATATATATATACATATATATATATATACATATATATATATATACATATATATATATATACATATATATATATATATATATACATATATATATATATATATATACATATATATATATATATATATATATATATATATATATATATATATATATTAAATTAATTTAATATATATTAAATTAATTTTAATCCTTCATGAGCTTTTGGTCCATAGCTATGATTAATTAATGTTGAACATGTCATTTCCGTTTATGATTGATATCATATATATATATATATATATAGAGAGAGAGAGAGAGGGGGGAGTCCGCCAAAAAGTGTATACACACTTCAGGCATAGAAAATCTTGTATCGATATTGTAATACTAAATTTATTCAGACATCACGAGATTAATACAAGTTACCTTTGGACTCTACAATCACCAGAGATGCTAAAAATGGTGATGTATAGCATCCAGAAATTTATTAGTAAACTACTGAACTACTAAACTACTGAACTACTGTTTAGGTAACGTTGGCCAATGTGTTCAGTGGGATTACCGCACGTGCATTTTCAATTTCTTGTCTAAGGGTCGCCATGTGGACTAAATCAATTACCTACTACAAAGATGCATTCTTGTTTCGATGTCTTATTGTATCTCAACTGGTGAGAACTAAGAATGCTTATGGACCGTACCATTTTTAGTTCCCACCAGTATATATTTATATATGTAATATATATATATATATATATATATATATATATATATATATATATATATATATATAGTTTTAAGGTGTGGTATATTTATGGGATAATGTGCTCAATATCTGAGATAGAGCGTATGTAAATATAAAAATGAACATTGAAGTCAACACAAAGAGGCGGCAGGCTGTTTCAGGCCTGACGATTGCGTCTAGCATGAAACAGCCTGTGGCCTCTTTCTACACACTCTGTGTCCCCCAAAAAATCTTATTTAATGAAGGACTGCTGCCTAAATACAGAATATATAGATAGATAGATATATAATCAAATGGATAATTATAGGTAAATATACGAGCAAGTGTTTGTATACAAATACATACATACATATATATATATACATATATACCGTATATTGCAAGAAAAAAATTCAGATATAAAAAATATGCATAATACCCTAAACTGTTTGCAGAACCCGGAGTTTCATGCTGCCTGCAATCCTCAGGTGTCAATTTTGGGTTTACACCCCATGTTTAATATATCTGGTTATCGCGATATATATTACTGTTAGGGTGGATTATTATTGTCATGAAGTATTTAAATGAATTTTATTTTAAATTTGTATTTAGGCCCAGATTAACCTTAATGCATTTAACATTGCATTTATTTTTTTTTTAAGCCTATCACCCCAAGCAAGGCTGAAGGCCACTATCACGCATGGGGTTATAGAAGGGTTGGAGGAAGGGCAGATAGGAGTGGTAAAGGAGAGGATGTGGAGAAAGAGAAAGACAGTGGGTCGATCAAGGCAAGGGGGTTACAGAAGATTTGGAGCGAGAGCAGATAGGAATGAAAGATGAAAGGATGTGGAGAAGGGAAGTGGATAGATCAAGGCAACTGGAGATGTCGATTGACGCTACATTTAAACCGTTGGAGATTGTATTTGCCAGGGAAACAGTAATAGGGAAGGGAGTTCCATAGGCGAGATGTGCGAGACATGAAGCTATTGGAGTAAAAGAGACGTCTACATCTAACAGTTTCAACGGTGTAGGGGTTGGAACGGGATGCCAGCCTCGTAGGATGTTTAAATTCACGAGGCCTAGGGACAAGCGAAAGCAGCTCCTCGGAGCAATTACCGTGAAAGTACTTGTAAAAAAGGCAGAGCGAGGCAACATCGTGTCTGTGAGAGAGCGACTGCAGACGAGATGACAGATCAGAGCCAATCACATTGCATATCCGTCTCTGGATCTTATCAAGAACCCTGAGGCAAACAGCAGGGGACCCAGACCATTGAATTTATTATTTTCATTATTATATTATTAATATTTTAATATATCTCCATTATCATTGTTTTTTATCTTACTTTTACTTTTAGTCTTACTACCAGTAACTTTGTATTATTATTATCATTAGTTTATTTATTTATTATCTGTATGTTCTTATATGTTTTTATTATATTTTATCTTATTTTATTTTTATGTATTATAATCTTTATATATATATATATATATATATATATATATATATATATATATATATATATATATATATATATATATATATAATTAAGTAATTCATTGAGTCTGAAAGAAACCTCAACAGAATGCAGAAAGCTCTTTAACTATAAATATTGATAGTAAAATGTTAAAATTAGAAATATTTGCTTTGATATTTAAACACTTAAGTCATCACCTAACGTTAAACATTAACTGTGAAATTTATGGAAAAATTTAAATAGATATAAACATAAATATGTGTAACGGTTTGAAAAAAATATATATGTAAGTATTGATATATGAATATACATAGGTGCCTGTGTATATCGATACATGTGTATGTGCCTATGTGTGTAATTGCACATGTAAATGAACGTATGTATATATGTGATTTACATAAGTGTATGTGTGGTATATGTACGTGTATATGATAAAACAAAATCTTTAATATTGCCTTCAAATATTACTCCATCTTAATTTAAAACCTAAACTTTAAGTAAAAAAGATTACCCATCTAAAAATAGTCACAAATTACACTCATGAATTAGATTCAAACTGATAGAGATGTTACCTTAACAATCATTTACAATATTGATAGATTAATATCAGTAAACTATTATACTTTAAATAATCTTTTTAATGTACTTTCTATGAATTTGTTTTTAAATATACTATTTAACTCATATTAAATCCCTAAATTATTTGTAAAAGAGTTAAAAATTTAAATTGCTAGCAAACATCAAATTAATTTCTTCGGTGATTTAAAAAAATTAAATTACTATCAAACATTAAAATCTTTCTTTACATAAATTGCTAAAAATTACCACTCCTCCTGTCTGTGATTAAAGCCTGGTGACAGTTTCTTTCTCTTTGCATCCACATTCTTTCTTTTTATTTTTTTCTCTCTTCTCCCCCTTCCCTTTCAATATATCACTTCCGTTAAGTTAACCGATTAAATAGATCCATGTCTGGTCCCTCCTTCCCTAATACTAAGTATGATAGATAGAAATATTAAAATAAACCCTCTCTAAACTCGGTCATGTCTCTCACACCACTCCTCATTACCCTCTCTGTTAAATTACATAAACTTAATACTACCCCTCAAAAGTGTAAATGTTCATTTCATTTTTCGTTTCACCTTTTGGAAGTGCAGACTGATGGTCCTACGTCCTTTAAAAGGCCATGGTGAAATAAATTATTACATGGAGCCTTAAAGTGGTCTGTTTTTTCTTTAAATTATTAGCTCTGAATTTACATTGAGCTCTCAGGATTTCATCCCTCTTGGGACTACCTATATGGATTGCCAAATTTTTCTTAACATAACTAAATATATATATATATACATATATATATATATATATATATATATATATATATATATATATATATATATATATATATATATATATATATATATATATATGAAACATGAGAGCGAATAGAGTGCAATTCCAACGTTCTTAACATTTCATTTAAAGGAGCGCTCAATACAGAGTAGAGCAAAATATTATTTCTTTTAGGATATTAAAACAAATGCATGTTAAAAATCGCTACACAATTGCGGACGTGTCTCAACGGATATCAGTGCTTCTCAGGCGATTGTAAATTACTGACGAATGAATAATTTAATTTCAAAAGCAAAATATATCCTTTTTTGGAGAAAAATATATATCTATAATAGATATATATAAATATATATAATATATATATATATAATATATATATATATATATTTATATATAAATATATATATAACTATATATATAAGATATAGATATATCTGTAAAATAATACATACGTATATATATATATATATATATATATATATATATATATATATATATATAATTTTTTGTTCACGCTTAATTTCAATTTGTACTTCATAGTTCATCTGATTATTGACAGCAACGCGTTTTGTGTTACGGACAAATATGAAAACTATATTTAGCTAGAAATCTGATTCTTAAGCCCAAAATGTTTCACACGTTACATAGAAGCGGGAAACAACACGAGACGTCATGGTGAGCTGCTTGCGAACTGGGAATCTAATCGGAACAGATCTCGTGCTACACGCTGACTCGATCTAAAAATAATATCTACCATAATATTTTGATACGAAAGGCGTGAAGATGTCCTGAACTCAAGTACATGTCACCTGCCGATTACAAAAGCATAACAGTGGCTCATGGAACGCGCCGTTTGTAATTAAAGCGGTTCCGGTTGGTTGATATATTTGGTGAAAGTGCATAGCACTAAAATCTACTGAGGATGATTTGGCAATGCGAAAAAAAGAACGATTAAAAGCCAATGTTTTGACGCAAATAATATATCTAGAAAAATAAACACTAACACATTTTGATACTTGGAAAATCTTTGACTCACGCTCGATTGCAGATATCGGTAACAAATGAAACTGGACTGGAATTTTCAACTTGATATTTTTAGATTTACTTCTTGACATTTTTGTTATTTTTATCGTAACTGATGAGAATTGCGCAAAAATTGCTAGACAGATAGATAGATAGATAGATAGATAGATAGATAGATAGATAGATAGATAGATAGATAGATATATAGTGAAATGGTATGAAGAGACGGAGAGAGGAGGGAAAGAGAAATGAATAGATAGATAGATAGATAGATAGATAGATAGATAGATAGATAGATAGATAGATAGATAGATAGATAGATAGTGAAATGGTATGAAGAGACGGAGAGGGGAGGGAAAGAGAAATGAATAGATAGATAGATAGATAGATAGATAGGAATTAATAGAAATAGATAGCAAATATATTTAAACATGTATTTAAGTGAGGGTGTGTATTTGTGAATATATATATATATATATATATATATATATATATATATATATATATATATATATATATATATGTATATATATATATATATATGAATGGAATAATTATTGGTGGCTTCAGTTGTTTCAGTGAACACTAGAGAACTGATTTCCAATTCTCGACTGAGATTTCATCAATTAAATTCGCCCTTGGTTATAACAGCTATCGTGACATTTAAACTGTTACTGTTATTGGAGAAAAATGCAGTTAGTTTAAGGATTCATTCCAGATAATGATAGCATGTCACATACTACCCTAACTCTGCCATGGAAAGGTGATGGATACAGATATTGATTTCTTAGATGCCTTGCAGCAGAGTGTAGTAGATTTTCGCTCTTATTACAAGTATCACTGCTTTTTTTCTGTCGAGGTCAGCATTTATTTAGGATTCGTCAGAAAATAAAATCCCAACCAATTCGTCATCAGATAGTCTCAACTGCATTCTACTTTTCTTGTGAGTAAAAAATTCACTGAGTTCAACGGAAGACACTGAAGATGTCTTCAGTGCCAGCGAGGTGACTTCGAGATAAATTTCTTCTGATTTTTCTCTCTTTAACATGTGTTTACAAGTCTTGGCAAAGAAGCACTGGCGCAGTTATTCCAGTAAAATAAATGCAAGAAAACCTGACATCGCGTAGCACTTACTTAAATATTAAAAATTACTTACTTCTCGCCGATGGAATACGGAGCGAATAAGGGTGGTTAGCTACTATGTAAGTGGCACGACGTGACCTTGCTGTGAAGGTTAGTCCTGACGGTTAGTCCTGAATGTGTCATCTATGTATTTCAGCCATAGGGTCAGTTTTAGTGATGTGGATTCTAATGCCATTTCTCCCAAGTATTCCATGTATATGTTTGTCATTACTGGTGATAATTGCGAGCCCATTCCTAAGCCTTTATCCTGTTGATATATGCCTGATCCCATTCCGATGTGTGTTGTTTGTGTACAGAAAGTCAACATCTCCATCAGGTTATCTATTGTTATACTGGTCCGTTCTCCTAGGGATTAGTCTGAGCCCAGTCTCTCCATGACTACAAATAGTGCCTTGGTAAACAAACTCACCACGTCCAGACTCACCATCTAGTTGGATTGAATGGGAGCATCTTTGATTATTTTCACAATGTGGGTGGATTTTCGGATATATGAAGGTGACATTCCTACTCATGAGTCAATCATATCCACAAGAAAACGACTTAAGTGTGGGGGCACACAACGCCTTGGTAGCTAACAAATGACCTGAGCGGAATACCGTCTTTGTGAATTTTATGGAGACAGTATATGTGATGTAGCTCGGTGTAACGCTGTGACAACTGTCTTAGGTGAGTAGTCCTTGTTCTTAAGATTTATGACAGCTTTCGTTCTGTTTTTTTTTGTTGTTGGATCTTTCTTTACTGTAGCTACCATTTCTAATGAGGTCTCCCATTTTTTCTTTATATTTCGTTTTGTCCATCACTTCAGTCGCATTGCTTTTGTCAGCTGGAAGTATAATAGTGTTTTCATTCCTCTGTAGGGCTCTGATTGCCAGCCTCTCCAGTTTCGTGATGTTTAATTTGGGCGGCTTGGCTTTCTCCAGTATTTGTCTCACTTTCCATCTTAGCTCATCCGAACGAGCCTGTGGGATATTCAAGGCTATTTCCTCAGTTCGATCCGCTTGATGGTTGTGGCAAAGTTGAGACCCTTGTTTAGTATTGACTCCAAAGAGGAACTCAGTTGGTGTTGACTGATGTTAGTTACTGCGTTCACTGGCGGGTGATAGACGATGTGTGTCACCTTCTAATCTTTCAATCTGTTTAATTTTTGTACTTGGCGGGCCTTGACTGTATCGAATTCGTGTCTGAAGGATTCATCCAGGGATGCTGGATCGGTCTTCTTCATCGATAATAGTCGAAGAAAGACTCTGGGAGATTGCAGTTTTTGTTTTAACCAGCAGTAGTACTGGATTTTGTTCTCGGACAAGAGTGTGTTCCGCTTTTTCTGCGACCAGATGACTCTCCTTAAATTCAGTTGAATGGAGATAACTGAGACATCCGGAAAAAGCATGACACGTGGAACTAGAATAATCTACCCTAGTGGACGAAATAAAGTATTCAGTTCGAAATTCCAATCAACTGGATAAGGCCGGAGCGTACAAATGCCGAAACGTCGTGAATAGGACAATAAAGATGAGGACAATAGTCCGAACAATGAAATAGTGTACGGTAATTGCTCCGATGAGCTGCTTTCGCTGGTTCCCAGGCCTCATGAATTTAAATGTCCTACGAGGCTGGCATCCCGTTCTAACCCCTTCACTGTTGAAACTGTTAGATGTAGACGTCTCTTCTACTCCAATAGCTTCATGTCTCGCACATCTCGCCTATGGAACTCCCTTCCTTATTCCTGTTTCCCTGACAAATATAATCTTCAACTATTTAAGTGTAAGGTCAATCCACATCTCCAGTTGCCTTGATCTATCCACTTCCATTCTCCACATCCTTTCCCCCTTTCACTCCTATCTGCTCTCGATCCAAATCTTCTGTAACCCCCGTGCCTTGATCTATCCTCTATCCTTCTCTACATCCTTTCCTCTAACACTCCTATTTGCTCTCGCTCCAATCCTCTGTAACCCCTTGCGTGCTAGTGGCTTCCAGCCTTGCTTCGGGGTGAAAAGCTTAAAATACATATATATATATATATATATATATATATATATATATATATATATATATATATATATATATATATATATAATACCTCATGTCTGAAATATAAAGAGAAAACAACTAAAATGAAAATGAGATGGGACCAAACATCCAAATTAAAGCTTTGATCTTTGTGATGTAAAACTGCAATAATCAATCTGCTACTGTTTTCCGACTGATCTCAAGTGTTGACGGATAAGAGAAAGATTTTATAAACTTACACCGATAGCAGTACTAAACTGTTCCGTCAAATGTTTCCCTATAGGGAAACACCTAATAGTACCATTACTACTACCAATACCATTAGAATGGCGTTAGGCCAGAAAAAGGGTAAAAAATTGATAACTATAAACCCTTGAAACCTCGGGGGAACTGATTTGACTAAATGTAATCATCAAAAACTCGAAGAAGAAGTCTTATATGGGATTCGACCTTCGGTCGCAGATTCCATTTTCTAAGCTAATAACCATCACGCCACTGCACATTTCCACCTCGGATAATAAAAGGTGTACTAAATGACCTTTTCAAAAAATCCAACTTATCTATCATTCACATTTTTCATGTTATTTATTTATTTATCTGTGATCAATAAATCAATACTCAATATATCTCGAACTCTTGACATGCCCAGCCAAATAGCAAAAGGCTCGATAGACGACGGCGAAAAACTTCCAGGGACACAAGTCGAATCGATAGAATTTATTGTTATTTACCCTCGACTCGCTTTCTCGGCAATTATCCTGTCAATATCTGACTGAAATCATTTAGTGATTACAGAGGAACGCAAGAATTATCGATCTGGACACAATTAGTCGAGAAAATGTCGTAACGACAGATCACTTACTATAATGGGATCGCTTGTTCAGTAATGGATGATCGAACAAGAACCTAATATTTCTGACTTAAAAGGACGACTTTAAAATGTTTTCGAATTTTGATCAAAGCCTTCTGATATCTCGAAACACAAAGCTGTATTATAAGCCATTTTATTGAATCACAGTGTTATCTCTAGTAATGTCTTGTGTGTGTGTGTGCGTGTGTGTGTGTGTGTGTGTGTGTTTGCCTGGATGTGTGCAAAGAAATACATCACTGTGCGACTTACGTATTTGCACTTAGCGTTAAGTATTAAGTGTCTACCAAAATTTCCAGCATCTTTCCTTTTTCATTCTATTAAAATACCGATTTTTCTTTCTGTTTCTATGTATTCAGTGAAGAGTTTTTGAAAACGAGAACGCTGAAGACCTTTGCACACTAATAATAAAGTCTATGATCCTGTGTTTTTAATCATTTCACATTCAAGTAAGGCAATAAAGCCACTAAGACCCAAGAGGTTACACATTGTTGGAGAATATGAGAAACATATACTATTAAGGAGAAAGGACAATAAAAGAAGAAGAATTTTTGAAGATCAAAGTTGTTTGGCTCGTAAGAAACCTGAAGAGTGTTCTACATGCGATAAGTTCGAGAAAAGGAAATGCTACTATAGAGCCTATGGTTACATCTAGCCATTTCAAGTGTAATCCTATGTGTTGTGGATTCCGGTATGAAATCCGATATCAATAACAAACGCCAGGAATGGATAAGGAAAATAAATGTATTAACGTAATAATACAAACTGATAATACGGTTAGTAGATCCAGGAATGCGGGTTAGTAACACTAATATATATACAGTCTTGGTATTGAAGTATCGCGGTATGACTCCTTACTGAGTCTACGTGCTCGCTAACTGTGACGCATGCCGCCCTCTCTGTGTGTGACTTACTCTACTACTACTGAACTCTACTACTCTTTTATCGTTCCGTCTCGACTCCTACTTAACTGTTTGGGTATTCACTGGTAGTAGTATATGCATACCTTGGGTGAGTCCATTTGTGTGAAAAGGGGAGACCCCTTAGCACTATGAGACCTTGCTACCAATCTAGTACTGCGTTTAAATTCATAAAGTCTACGTACCATAGAGGAAAGTAATATTTATTTAGAAAATACAAAAATGGGGCTCAAGTCCAAAAATTGAGAATAGGAGATGACTGATCTTCAATCTGTGTTATCTTAAACTTAGCTAGCAACAATTATTGACCCAAACATACAACAGTATTCCTTAAACCAAAACAACACATTCTTACTTACCATTCTTGCTACACCCACCATATTACCTCAAAGCTTCTATAAAGATCTAACTCGTTCCCATATGCACCAATTATCTGGGTGGGGCGGTAAAAATAACAAAGGGAAGTTCATCTGCCCAATTATCATGAATGTATTTATAGAAAAGGCCCATGGAAGCTACGTTACGGCGGTTGGAAAGTGATTAAAGCCGATGCTTAATTCGTAGATAAGTGTGTGGTTTTTGGCATGCAAACAGATAAAACAAACGAAATTAACATGGGGCAATGGTTAGCAAGCTAGATCCACAGAATATTACTACTGTAGTGAGGCCATCATCACCGAGTACTCCCAAAATTCTAGCCTTATATTTCTGTATGTAGACTTTTTAATGACTGAATTACTAAATCCCTTAAAACTAGATATATTTCTAGTAGTGTTTAACTCAATACGTTTGGCGCTATAAGGTCTCCCTTTAGCACACTAAATTTAAATTAACGTTAAAACATCTGGTTAGTAGTTGAGATAGTTGCACCTTTTTCTCTACAACATTGCCAGTGACGTGATTTCAGGTTTACATTAAGAGGAATGCTGACCACTAGTCTTACAATTAGTATACCAGTGTTTCAATCGCTAACTTCCTATGACCTAATACCAGTTTAATAAATTATTTAAGCTTAATAATAACCTTTAATAAGTTAATTAAGTTCATAAATTAATTAGTGGGGTCTTCAAACCTTCTCTTCATCCGTGACGAGATTTCCAGCATCCGCTTCATATAGGAGGTAAGATATTAGGTCGTAGTCCGACACACATTTCTTCGTTTCTAATGAGATTTTCTTATATCTTTATATTTGCTACATTCTGAAAAAACATGTTCTGATATTCTTACTCGGAATTCCTGTGCCACACAGTTAAATGTCTGCATATGCTTCACTTTAATGTCCCCAATAGGCTGCTCGCTTTGTCGGTAGCTTATTTTGTTGACAACAATTTTCTTTCATTTAATAAACCTTTTTTCTTATTTTCCAATCATATAGTCAATAATCCTGTCTTCTTCCTCAAGTTTTCTTTCTAGGACTGCCTTAAATACAGTGCCACATTTCTACCGATCACAAATTCTTATAATTCTTCCCGTTCTCTCAGGAGTGCCACGCTACAACGAAGCAATAAATCCGACGAGAAAACGCATCTTTGTCTTGTTTTTTTAATATATTAATCCCAAGGAAGGCGATAAGGCCACTAAGACACAAGGGACTACTGGGAGAGAAAGAAAATGAAAAATATGGAACCAGAAACTTAATCCTAAACAGAAAACAACGGATAAACATATGCTCCTGTTGAAAAAATCGGGCAGGAATGTAAACCGGACGATGGGTCAACCTATCTACTCTTGTTTGAGGAAAAATAATTAATGAATAAATTTCCGAGTTTAGACGGAGCTATTAGAAGTATAGAGTTGAGATAGATTTTAGAAGGAACCGGAAACACAACCCTAAACAGAAAACAATGTCTAAGCATCTATTTATGTTTAAAAAAATTTTTTTTTTAAAACTAAGAATTTTGAACCGAACAATAGGCAAACCTACTCTACAGGCGAAACATCTTAAAATGAGATAGTTTTGTATTTTCTTTTTAAAGTAAAAGGTAAATTTTCAGTAACTACAGTTTATTTGCTTTTAGTTTTCAGGCTTTCTCCGGGCTCCTCTTACTACCAAAAAGTTTGAATTCGTCTGTTCACAATACATTTTGATAAATTATGAATACTTTTTTATGAGAAACATATTTTGTTTTTACCATTAATCCCTCAGTAGATTTGATTAATGATTAGTAGATTCAGGCCAGGGAAATCATGAAAAACAACTATATCATTCGCTTCTGCAAAGACATGGTATATTATCTGGTTTACGAATAACTGGAAAAGTTCACAAGACAACAATCGAAAACTGTCTTCTGAATTATGCCGAAATGACCTCGAGTAAAAAAAAAGGAATTAAATTTTAGAAATGATGTCTTGGTCGCCTCAAACTTCTAACCACTTTTCCACTGAATTAGTACGGAGGAATTGGTTAGAAGAGTTCGAGGGAATACCTAAAGAGTGAGCGTGAGCTTTTGCAGTGCTTGAAGAACATTTATAAAAGACTGAAATCGACTTTCTTTTAAAAGCTGTTGGGAAAATGTGAAGAATTTGTAAAGCAGTAATTAAGTCAAATTGTGGTTTGACGAAAACAAAATATGCTGCTACTGTATTATCTTTTCTTTTCTTTTTTATAGTTATGCGATTATTTGAAATATAGTCACTGAAATTTTATCTTTTATTTTAATATCTTATTAATATCTTATTTTAAGTTGTTTTTTAAAGAAAAAAAAGGGGAAAAGCATAGTAGTGTAATGGATTGCAGTTTTCCTTAGAGATTGCATCTCTCGTAGGAGAGCCGAGTTCGAATTTCAGTCAAGTTCATTACATTCACTTACGTGTTAATACCCTTGGGAAAGGTATGAATTCATCTCTTCTCCAGCCAGCTATGGGTAAATGGCAAGACAGAATGGGTTCTATATCCTTGGTTGACAACCAGACTAGTAGAAGGAAAACTCTGAATTCAAAACTGTATGTAGCCCTAGCGAAGCACATACTATGCAGCTCGCATTGGTTCGATGATACCTATTACGATGGACTCCTCCCACCACTTTTTAAAAAGAAATTCAGGGTGGCCCAAAACTTTTTGCCTATCTACTCGTATTTCTAATGCTGTGCCTTCAGTGAATTAGTTCTCTATCCTCGGTCAGGCTGCTTGCTTCGAGTTGAGGTTGCTGATTACTCGAATAACATTCCCATAGAAAACTAAGCCTTTCTAGCTTCTCAAGTAGATCATTGTGTTGCACCTCCTCAAATACGTTTTTATAAAACATCCGGGATCACTAAGAAGTGAAGCTACTCTTGCTACTCCCAGATTGAATAATGGCATCTATTTATGTAGGGTGCTAAAAAAACTATGGAAACCTTTCAGCACCTCTTCTCTATTTGTCAGTAATAATGACGTATCTACAATCAACCAAATTCCTCTGATTCATTGTTTTCACTATAATAAAATAAAAGTGTCTATTTTTATATAACACATACTAAAACGACTTTGATATAAAATAAAAACGAATGAATAAACACATTATAAAGTGATACCATATGATGATGACGAGGGGGTGCTATGCTGATGGCCCAGTGTTCATAGTTGGAATAAGAATGATATTGAACAGAAAATATCCTCTATCAAGTGTTCCAAGATATAGGAATCAAGATAAACCTTTCCAAAACAAAAACAATGATCTTGAATTGGAATGAAAGCAGTGACGACAACTATCCTGAATCCATCATAAAAATACAGGATGTAGAAAATACTAAACACTTCAGATACATCGGCCTATGGGTCAGTTATAAGAAAGTAAGTATAGGAGAAGAAGAATTTGAACATAGAATAGGCTGTGACAGAAGTGGCCTCGTCCAATCAATAGTGAAAGATGCTTTGAATGAGTAAGACCTGAGGGTCTTGACAAAGATCATCTTGCTTTCAACATTGTGGACTGGCGCTACAGAATCACAAAAAGAACTGTACCAAATAACAGAAACCACATCACTTGAGGAATTCCAACAGCAGCAACAATTAAAATGGATAGCACACGTAATTCAAAGAGAAAATAATGACATAATCAAGATATCAATGTTCTGCACTACTTCAAATAAAGAACTGTACCAAATAACAGAAACCACATCACTTGAGGACTACCAACAGCAGCAACAATTAAAATGGATAGCACATGTAACATAAAGAGAAAATAATGACATAATCAAGATATCAATGTTCTGCACTACTTCAAATAAAGAACTGTACTAAATAACAGAAACCACATCACTTGAGGACTACCAACAGCAGCAACAATTAAAATGGATAGCACATGTACACTCGAAGAGAAAATAGTGAAATAATCAAGATGTTGAAATTCCACACCATTCAGATAAAAGCTAAGATAGGAAACCTCATCATTATTATTTTTCATCTTTAAAAGAATTAGATGGATCTGCCTATTGTCCTGTTTACACTCCTCCCAGTCTTTTGAACAGGAGTAAAGGTGTATCCATTGTTCCCTGTTTAGGGATGGGTTTCCGGTTCCTTTTAAAGTCTTTTCATTCTCTTTCAGTCCCAATAGCCCCATGCGTTTTAGTGGCTTTTTCGCCTTGTTTAGTGTGAATTGACTTTTTGAAAACATACTGGAAACAGCGACTTGAGAAGCCTGTTTTCCTAAAAAAAAAGAAAAAGAAAAGTGTTTTAAGAGAAAGTTTTTTATAAATTTCGACCGAGAATAGTACTGGTTGCTCGGTTAATGAATGCCAAATGTTTCCTTGTAGGGAAACGGCTAATATTACCGCTACAATTACCACTTGCTAGGTTTTACATCATTTGTTAAATTGTTCTTGAATCTGTTTTACAAGACACGGACGCAGATAGAAGGCATTTAAAAACAAGAAACGACAGTATTAGAAAACAGAAAGAAATAAAAGAAACTGGAATTCTTTGTTTCACTGCGAGAAAAGCTGGCGGATCTTTAAGAGATATGACAGGTGGTGTATTGAATAACACAAAAATGTTAGACAATCGTCCTATCAAGACCAGTCAGCGTGTGTGTGGTCGCCTACTGGGGGCTAATCATATTCCAACGAAATCCGTCTCTTCTGCGAGACACTTTACGTTCATTGACTCGTGCAAGACTGATAGGGACACGCCATTAGCATTAGTGCCTACTTTAGGCCTCAAGACGATGAAGTGAATCATGGGCTTAGGAAGATAGGAAAAAGCTTTGAAAAAACGAGATTAGGAAAGGAAAACCGAGGTCCTCGCTGAAAAAAATGGACAAGAAGAATGAAGTGCTTGTACAAATATGTGGGGAGATAAGAAGTATAAAAATGAATAACAGCCAGAATAAAGAAAAATCGGTCAAAATGTAGGAGAAAGGTTAAAGGTTACGCAAGAAATTATTTAAAAAAACGAAAATGGCAAAACTTTCGAGCTCTTTTTTAAATTATTCTTCTCAATTTTTAAGGCTTATGGCCATATCCCGTTGAAACTCCGATCACCGAAGTTAAGCAAAGCCGAGCTTGGTCAGTACCTAGATGGGCGACTGCCTGTGAATACCAGATACTGTAAGTTTGGATATGCGGAGGTATAATGGATAATGTCACGGAGGTATTAATTGCAGAGACGAGTTTCAATTTCAAATGGGTTTGTTAAATTCACTTACGTGCAAATACCCTTGGGAAAGGTATAAATTCATCTCTTCTTCCCCAAGCTATGGGTTAATTAGTTAGATGTAGCACAAAACCATTACTATCTTCAAAAATAAAAAATTCTTACAATCGAAAAATATTTTCTGGCTTTGAATAACCGATATCAGGTTAATAAGCCGTATAAAACGAATCAATTAAGACTGACTGATTTACAATACGTCTGAAAAACGACACTTTTGATTGGTTAAAACAATTCATGGCTGAAAAACGAATCAATTTGTTTTTCTTTTCGTGCATTTTAAGCCAGCTGTAATGCATGCACTTCTGCTTTTTTTCTCTTATTTGAACAAATTACTTACTGAAGATAGGATTTACTTTTTTCCCCTTTTTTCCAATAATGCTCACCCTGTAAAAGGCCTGAGAGTCACTCGAGGTAGAGGGTTACAGTTTTGGGGGATATGTGGAGAAGATAAAGGTTAACTCTAGACTTGAACAGGTTATGATTTTACTGATGAGGGAAGCATCTTCTTGGGAGTCGGTTCCATAAAGCAGCGGTTCGTGGGAAGAAACTGCTCGGGTGGGACTTAAATCTCACCAATGGAATACGAAGGGAATCTGCAACAATGTGTGGGTACATGGCGGCTCTTCTCGCTTTCCGGATCCCGTAATGTTGGGGACCTATTCCAGCACGAATTTTCTTGTAAGTGCGTAAAAAGCATGAATGTGTTATAAAGATATAGATCCCGGAAAGAAAAACAGGAAATGAACAAAACAAAAAAAAAACGAGATCCCATTCAAGATAATAAAAAGAAACAAGAACTACGCGTCGGATATATATGAAAATGAAAATGTCTCCATTGGTGAGATTTAGCTTATATTAATATTATAAAAACGTTAAGCAAAATTGATTCTGGAAAAATGTCAAGCTGAAAGAAATGTGGTGAAGAAGATTTTGCTGGAAAAATCTTCCAAGTGGGGAAAATCTAAGCATTTTTTTAAATCAGAATTTTTTAACACTGAAATTTGTTACAAAAATGTATTGCTGGGAATTTTTTAATTTTTTTTCTATAATTAAATTGAAGTTTTTAGCTTCTGTTTGTGAAACATGAGAACTCTTATGTAGCGATGGAATCATTTTTCTGTATTGAGCACTGTTTTTTTTTTAAAAATAAAACAAAAATACTAAAGAACTACGGATTATTAGCCTAACGGTTCTTTCCTATTTTCTATATATTTGCACACATGCACACACACACGCACACACACATACACACTCAAATATATATATATTTGTGTATTTAGGCAGCAATCCTTCTTTCATGTACATTTCATTAAAAATGACTGACAAGGTGCTTTTATTTTGTTTTTTATACAATTTCTCATGCGATCTAATAATGTTTTTCTTTTCGGATGATAAATTATATAAAAACTGTCCGAATGTTCTTTTTATCCGAGCGCTTTCGGCTATACATTTAGCCATTTTCAAGGATTATATTTTAACTGTTAAAATAAGAAATAGAAATAGTTTGTTATATGTACGTTTTATAAAATGTTTTATTTTTTTTTGTTTCAAAACACGGTCAAGATATTATGTCCATGTTCAAAGTTATATATATATATATATATATATATATATATATATATATATAAACATTTTCTCGGAACAAGAATTACCCCACTCAAATTTTTAGAAGTGATCATTTGGTCAGATGTTTGGTAGTGAATGAAGCCGTGAAAGTTTGCATCATACTCCCTATATAAATGCATTGCGAATTTTGTTTTTGAGTGGGGCACATAATCGTCTTTTGGCGTCATGTAATTTTTCTTTTGTCTCATTTTCATGCGTTCATTTGCATATTCTCTATTGGCTTTATTTATTTTTTTAATATATTCGACAGGTTGAAACAAGAAAATGGCTCTAAATATTAACAAAACACTTGCGCTGTACTTTAAACAAACATTTATTTCCGAAAAATCGCTGCAAAAATATACCAAAATACATACATACATACGCATAATACATCTATCTATCTATCTATCTATCTATCTATCTATCTCTTTCCATATATACATATATATATATATATATATATATATATATATATATATATATATATATATATATATATACGGTGCGATGGATAAATTGCCGTCCAAATTACGCAAAAATGAAAATAACACTGGCATCTCATCTTAATAGAAATATTTACCAAAATTACACAAATATATCTTGGAATACTAAACAGTAAATGCTCCTGGCGACATTGGAATCTCCTCCAACTCTTCTGGACGGTCTCCTTGTTTAATTTGGCGAATGCAGCCATAATACTTGCCTTCAGTTCATCTTTGGTTTTTACAAGGAGTTTTGTAGATTTCAGCCTGGGGAGGTAGGTGGCCAGATGTCAGGGGTGATGTGGTCGCAGAAATCGTCTGGCAGCCATGACTGGTTTCTCCTGCTTCTGTGTCATGGTGCAGAAACCGACGTACAGTCTTCCAGCTACCACTCTCTTAACCTATGACATCCCTACCTCCTCCAGGCGCTTGATGTAGGCATCGTGTTGAGTTTGATGTCTTGTTGGAAGATGAATGGAGGCACAGTGTCGCCATCGGTAGTGATCACTCCAAACACCTTCCTAAGCACCGTCAGGCTCATCCAACTCTTTCCAAATCCTCTGCACTGACCTCAGATCGACACCTAAGCATTCTGAAATGTTCGTATGTGTGATTCTGGTGCGAATGCCAAGCAGTACAGCATGCCGTTTCCAAATTTCTGATGGTCTGAATTGCGTCATGGTAATAGATAGATAGATAGATAGATAGATAGATAGATAGATAGATAGATATCAAGAAAGAAAGAAGGCAAGGAAGGTTGATGGGAATAGACTGAGATAGATAGATAGATAGATAGATAGATAGATAGATAGATAGATAGATAGATAGATAGATAAGATCTGTAGTACGAAACCTAGATCATTATTGTTCTTAGAGAGCTATTTTGCAATAGATACTTTGCATTACGTTGAATAGCATGGCAGTGAGTCGACCTGAGTCCAGCTGTGAATTCATCCACGCAGTCCAAGGATTAGAACTTGTATCATTGCCAATAAATATGTATAATCTTGGGATTTTCTATAAACACAGACGCTGGAAGAGCAAGTTCAATTTTGCATATTCATACTATGGAACGGCAGCACTTCTGCTCCTCACAAGAAATGACAAAGACGAAGCGAAAGCAAATCATTACCAGGGGCAAATGAAACACACACACACACACACACACGCACAATATATATATATATATATATATATATATATATATATATATATATATATATATCTTTCGGTTTAAGGTCCGCCGAGTTTCGTGTGCATTCCAACACCAAAAATCGCTGCAATCATTAATGATATAAGAGGACAAATGGAAAAAATCTCCAACACGTTTCGCCTTCCGACTTTTTCAAGGCAAAAAATGAAATTAACCAGAACGAGGCTTAGGAAGAAGCGTCTTTTATTTTAATTTTAATTTGGATTGTGAAAATGTGTAGCTGTATGGTCCTGAGAACGACTCTGAATGAATTGGTGCTATGTCTTAAATATATGAGGTCTGCACCGATTAAAAATATAATCTAAGATCATCTGAAGGAAATAAAAAAGATTATTTGAAAAATAGAAATTAATGATAATCTGTGTAAAGTCAGTGTATCTGCATTGCTTTTCAGAGTCAGAAAAATGCCTAACTTGTAAATACTTTTACATTTCTTTACTTATTATTTTTGTACCGAATAAAGAATTTTAAAACTATAAACCATATTTTCATGATTTTTATTGGCATTTGAAAGATGCTATATATATATATATATATATATATATATATATATATATATATATGCCTTATTTATGCCTTATATATATACATATATATATATACCTTATATATATATATATATATATATATATATATATATATATATATATATATATATATATATACCTTATATATGTATGTATGTATGGAGGGGGAATATACGTATACAGACGCATGCAGACAAAAACGCACTCAATACAAAAATGGAAATAGATCTAATAACATACAGGGGTCATTAAAATATAAGAAAACATATATCTTTCTCGGACCAATTTTAATTGTTTTATTACCCTTCAAGCAGAACTTTTCTCACTGCCAGTTCAAGGAAGACATTTGTGTCACTAACACACAATAAAGATAATGTTTGACAT
>OZ038505.1:42810255-42835255 GCA_964036315.1 Acanthosepion esculentum
GGATGAACAGCTAATAGAAACTACACCAGAATTCAAAGACTTACTTAAGGCTGAGGCACTCAAGGATCGGCATGATAAAAGCCGAAACTCCTCAAAAATACTTACTAAACAACTGAAAATTGCCGCACAAGAACTACGCAACCACCCTGACATAATCGTAAAAAAAGCTGACAAGACCAACATTTTCGTCCTTCTAAACAAATTAGATTATAACAAAAAACTTGACCACATACTCCATGATCACATAAAATTTAAAAAACTCAACAATAACCCGACCAACCAACTAAAATCAAAGCTTAATAAACTCATTAATGCTAATAATGCCGAACAGAACTCATTAAAACTCCCTAAGATTGTTGGTGATTATAGGCCTGGTTACATATACGGCAATATAAAAACACATAAACCTAACTATCCTCTCCGTCCTATCATATCACAAATTCCAACTCCTGTATATCAACTAACAAAATACATCAACCAACTCATTACTCCTTACCTTTCTAGTAAATATAGTGTTAAGTCAACATTAGAAGTAATCCAAATCCTAAAAAGTGAAAAACATGCCTGGCCGCATACACAATTCCGGAAAATCCTCGTCGTTAACACAAGTATACTTAAACATGAAAACAATAAACAAAAACTAAAAATTCTTGAAGCTATGTACATAAAACAGTTGAAACCTAACCTGAACAAAATAAACTATGAAATCTCCAAAAATATCCTTAAATGCCTATAATTAGTAACAGAAGTCATTGGTTCATACCAACGGCTTTCCATACTCAATACTCATCGGATTCACTCTCGCGTGGTCATGTGTGACGTCATGAGCTGTTGTGCGATTTTCGCTTTCAGCGTTTTATATACACGTGTTTATCGTTGCTTGGAAATCATCCATGTAAACAAACAAGACTATCATCAATTTCTTGTTCGTGTATTGCTTAAATATATTGTGTAATTGTCATCTTTGATAATGGCTTATGTAAGCCGAAAGCTTAGATTGGATTAAAAAAAATATGTATCAATATTGTGATTTTCTTTCATTGTTTAATGATAATGTTATTAAGCTTATCAGACTATATGAAAAAAACTTACATAAAATATATAGACAACACTTATCTATATTATTTAATGAAACATGTATTAATGAAAAAATGCTGCCTAAATACACACAATATATATATATATGTGTGTGTGTGTGTGTGTGTGTATGTGTGTGTGTGTGTGTGTGTGTGTGATGAATCAACGGAGTTATTTTTATATTAATTCATACCTTTTTATAGGGGATACTCCTTGTTTGAAATAGACGCCATATTTTTATTTATTAAACCGTTCTTAATGCGTCTGCACGTTAGAGAAATTTAGTTAAGAAAAATGCGTTCCGTAATAAACCCGGTAAAGAAGAGCTCCTTTCCTAAAATGGAAAATACATCCTCGCTTACTGATGCGTTCTCTTTGGTTGAGTAGTAAACACGGGGTCAAACTGTGTTTCTCCTTACCAAGAAGGTCGCAGTTTCCATCCCTTGCGGGGACCGCATTTTCTTTATTAAGATTTCTCGAATGTGCCAGGCGATAAATGTAATCAACATTGTTTAGTAAATAAAAAGCGGGTGTCTCCTTCACATACAGATATCCACTATATTAACATTTGAAGTATATATATGCATACATATATATATATATATATATATATATATATATATATATATATATATATATATATATATATATTGCGTCAATTGTTGCCCGCCGCCATATCTCAGATAAGCATACATCAAACACCGCATATGCTGTCACGTTTCTCTGTTCTGATATTCAACTATAAAACAATCATGTGACGGAAACGAAAGCCGCAAATATATAGAAAGAAAGAAAGCAACTTCATTCGAGAATTCTTTCTTCAACTTGTTTGATCTTCGTCCACTTCGAGGTTTGACACCGTTTTCCCGCTCCCAAACTCACAGGGGAAAATATATCTGTAATTTAAGACTTGCATCGTAAAGAAAATTTCACACTCACAGAATAAATCATCTCTTATCTAAGTCATTTTACGTTCGACGCTTGAACGAATCACGCCTCAACTTCCCAAACTGAAGCTCTACTTGCAATGGTATTATCGTTATTGTTACTACATCTACCGTTGCAAGAATTAACGCTTCGAATTTTTAAGACTCATGCAACAATTAATGAAAACAAGAAATCGAAGTCTATTACTATTTATTCGATTTAAAATGAGTATGGTACAATACTATCAAATCAGCGAATCGAGAGAGTATTAATGTACTTATAACACAATTTTTTGCATCTAACTTCATATTTGAGTCAACATCTGATTCCATCGATTAACATCGCCCAATTCGTAAGTGTACGGTCGATAGCACCACGATTCTGATACGTGGACCTTACATTCAGCCGGAGATGTGTGAGAGACTGACCAAATCCTCTCTCGATGCGATTCTTGTATAACCTCGTATATTACAAACTTTTCCTGGGATTGCAAAACCGGACGCTGGTTTTATGATTATTAGGTCATATGTTTCACGACTTGGTGGCCAGAAATAAACCGAGACTAAATAGCCGCTGCGATTGGTATCATTCTACATGAGACACTCTACCATCTCAAAGACGCCGTATTGATATTAAATAACCATAGTTTAGTTTGCCCTAATTTCAGAAAAACAGACTAGAACTTGTGGATTAGTAATCGGCCGTTAGACAGGTTTAATTACAAAGGAACTATTTTTAAAACGTTACGCATGAAAAGTACAATAAAACATAATAGAAGAAAACTGAAACAGTCTTCTTATATACAGTGGGCGATGGATAAATTGTCGCCTAAATTACTCAAAAATGAAAATAACACTGAAGTCTCATTTTAACAGATATATTTACCAAACTTACACAAATATATATTGAAATACAGTAAATTTATTCAATAAAATCGCCATCGGCTTCAACCACGGCCTCCAGAAAACTTCGGAATCTCCTGCGTCTCTTCTGGATGTTCTCCTTGTTTAAGTTGGTGAATGCTGCCATAATCCTTACCCTCAGTTGATCTTTGGTGTTACGAGAAGTTGTTTTTTATCTCTCGCTCAATAGCGACACACACATAATAATCAAGGGGGTTGCAGTCTGGGGAGTTAGGTGGCCAGATGTAAGGGGTGATGTGGTCGAAGAAATTGAAACAGACATGATTGGGTTCCCTTCTTGTGTAACATGGTGCAGAGTCCTGTTGCCGGACGTAGAGCCTTTCAGAAAGCGACCTTCTTGACCCAAGTCAGAACTACATTCTCAAAACACTTGATGTAGGCCTCGGCGTTTAATTTGAGGCCCTCACCAAAAAATTCGGGAGTTCTTTTCTTATCAGAACAATCATAGTGATTTTTCTGAATTGCCATATCATCCAACTGTTTCCGAATCCTCTGTACGTTACTTAGATTGACACCTAAACACTCTGAAATGTTCGTATTGGACCTTCTGGCGCGAATGCTAAACAGTATTGCATGCCGTTTCCAAATTTCAGTCGGAGTGAATTGCATCATGCTGCTTTATTTTTTAACACAAGCGGTGCCCAACTGACCCTACTATACTGTGCAATCAAAGCAACGCGCATACCCGAAATTAAAAATATAAATTGGCTAAAATTTCCCCATCGCACCCTGTATGCTTTGTCCCTTCGGGACCTGGTAATAATGGTTATCTACAGCTTCCTTTATAGCTCTTAATAAGGTTTGTCTTTTCACAAACACTTCTATGTACAGATCTATCATCCATTGACCCAAGGGCTGGCGGCCTCATCAGGTTGAAACATCAGTTCCCGTACGATCACCGAAGTTTATCTATCTATCTATCTATCTATCTATCTATCTATCTATATATATATATATATATATATATATATATATATATATATATGCAGAAATATAGTCTTAAAGTGTGCTATATTTATGGGGTAAAGTGCTCAATATCAGAGATAGAGCGTGTGTAAATATAAAAGTGGACATGTCCACTTTTATATTTATATATATATATATATATATATACATATATATATATATATATATAAGTCTGTTCATATGTATCTATCTCTCTCTCTCTCTCTCTCTCTCTCTATATATATATATATATATATATATATATATATATATATATAAGTTTCTTCATATCTATCTATCTATCTATCTATCTATCTAACTATCTAAGAATCTATCTGTCAATGTATTTTAGCTTGTTCAAGTGCACCTATTAAGCACAGTATCTATAATTCATCCATTATAAATAACTTATATATACAGACACAGAAAGACAAAAAGATACACACATATATATATATGTGTGTGTGTGTATCTGTGTGTATATATACATTAAAAATATATTTTATCATATACATATATATGTATATATATATACATTAAAACTATTTTTATCATATATATATATATATATATATATATATATATATATATATATATATATATATATGATAGTTTATTCATATTAGCCATTCGACTGTAAAATCGAAATATTTAAACTGCCTCTACTTATTCCAACGAAGTCATTTCAAGCTCCCAATTCTACATACATTCGTCTCTATATTCCTGTATAGACAAGAAATATATGATCAGCTCCACTAAATAGAGACGCGCACGTGTAGCGATTCTATTCAATAAAGAATGTCTTTATGGTCGGTTAGACTCTGTGAAATATTCGTGATTTTCTTGGGGAAAATACAACAAAAACCGGAAAGAATCGAACTTGATTCCTCGCCAGAAAAAGAAAAATATTCTCCTACAGATTTTCCATTTTGGTTGTTCCATTTATTATTTATTTTCATTTTTATTTTATTTTTTGTTTTGTTTTGTTTTTATATTTTTGTCTTGTTTTATCGTTGTGGGAAAGTAGAAGCTTACCATTAAGGCTTCGAATTTCGTTTTGCAAGAAAAGGAGAGGAGGGTGGGGAAGAGTTCGTGGTGGGAGGGAGGGAGAGTGGGAGGAAGAGTGAAAGAGAGAGAGTGGGGTATTTTTAGAAGACATTGTCGCTGCCAAAATTCACGAGCTGCTCAAGAGATCTCGATTGAAAGCCGATTCTGTGCGCGCGCCTGAATTTGACCTGAAATTCAAACCACCCACGCAAACAAAATTGATATTATACGCACACACAGAGTAACGCATAATTGCATACGCACACAATCTCACACACAAACAAAAACCCTAATACGCATTGATATGAGATCATGCGTATAAACTCACAGGTACACATCAACTGAATTCCGAATATATCTTTGAATATACCTATAAATTTCTCATTATCGATCCATCTACCTACGTATGCATACCTCACTGTCTTCTTACACACACACACACACACACATATATATATATATATATATATATATATATATATATATATATATATATATATATATATATATATAAACGAATTATACAGATCTATTTCAAATTTATATATTTTATACCTATATAAATTTCATTATCGACCGGTGTCTCTGTATGCATCTCCCACTTATTCTATATGTATGTACATATGCATATGTATGACTAACCCATTATTATCTTAAAAGAAAATTCTTACAATTTAAAAATATTATCTGGCTTTAAATAACCTGCAAATGTCGGATAAGCCGTAGAAAACGAATCAATCACTAAATGAAATACTGATTAGCTGCATATGTATGTCTTTCAGATTTATTGACACTCAATGTACTATAAATTTATAGAAAGTAGGTTGGCGACAAAGTGAGAGATCAGTTTATATAGTAATTTTAATGTAGAATTGATCCTCCTCTTTATATTCGCATTATAATCAATCAACACACACACGAGGGATTTGGATCCACCTCATCCCCAAGCTATGGGTTAATTAGTAAGACTAGTAACACTAAACCATTAATGTCTAAAAAATTTCTTGCCAAGAGTTGGTAATCCGTAGAATTATAATCAGTCAATACGCACACAGACACACACACAGATACACATACACAGACACGAAAGGCTTACGGAATCCACCCTTCTTCCCCAGTTATGGGTTAATTAGTAATACTAGGATCAGTAAAACATAATTATCTAAAATAAAAATTCCTACAATCTGAAAATATTTTCTGGCTTTAAATAACCCACAAAGGGTTGATAAGTCGTAAAAAAACGAATCAATCGCTATCAGGCTTAAGCATAAATAATATATCTAAGTATTAATATAATATATTTATAATCCGGTGTTCTTAATTGATATTTTTTATTTTTACAAAACAGTGCTCAATGTAAATTTACAGAGCATAAATATTATAAATTAACTGATTTAAAATATGGTTTCTTCGCTACACCGGAATTACCATGTTTCAAAAACCGAAGCTAAAAACTTCAAATTTAATTAAATGACCCATGTCCTTTGTGCATACATAAGAAACTATATATTACTAAGTTTATAAAAAAATAAAAATTTACTGAATGAAAGAAATGAAATAGCTATTCTTTGCCGAGATTATCAAAATTTTCCTTAAATAATTTTTTTTTTTTAATTGGGAGCTGGTAATATACATACTTATATTTGATATTTAATAATAATTTTTAAATAGTTTAAGTAATTCTATTACATTTATTTGTTTTAAAAAGAAATATAGTCTATTAGTAATTAAGAGTAAAAATAATATTTTAAAATTGTAGTTCAATATAACGTATTCTAACCCAAACACCCCTTTTAGAAAGAATATTTATGTATACAAGTACGAATTTAACGGGGCAAAAAATGCCGAAAAACTTTTTCTCGTGGTTAAAAAAAAACAAAAAAAAGACGACATGCGCTGAACGGATGTCAAAATTCGTTGAAAAATGCACTCCTACCCTCCCTGGACCTAACCTCTTTGTTGAACGTAACTCATAATTGATACAATAATAGTTAATAAAAATGAACACGCTACCACCCCTGTCTAAATGATTGGATTTCTGTATCCTTGGAAACAAAATATTATGTTATTGTATGTGCGTTTATAACTCAGTAAATTTAAAAATAAGTTATTCCAAAATTCGCTTGAAGATGAAACAGAACTAATGCTTTTAATTTAATTATATAATTAAATTTTAAGTTTTTAGCTTCGGGTTTTTGAAACATGGTAATTCCTGTGTAGCCAAGAAATCATATTTTAAATCAGTTAATATATATATATATATATATGTCCACTTTTATATTTACACACGCTCTATCTCTGATATTGAGCACTTTACCCCATAAATATAGCACACTTTAAGACTATATTTCTGCATATATATATATATATATATATATATATATATATATATATATATATATATATATATATATATATATATATATATATATATATATATATATATATTAAATAGTCAAAACATATGAAATTAGCAACACGCCAAAATAAACCCACTTGAAATTGGGTAAAGTGGTTGAAAGCGCTTGAAACAATGGCCAATTAGAACAATTTTTGCATTCACTTACACCCTCCAAACGGAAAAATGTACGAATGCTGGAAAAACTACATAAAAAATATGTCATATCTAACGAAAGATATTTAAAAGAAATATTGCTGCCCATATATACATTAATATATACCATAACAGTCTGGGTTCAATTCTTGTTAGTGGATGAGCGCTGCTGATGAGTCAAAAATATAGGACGAAACGGGCCGTCCAGTTCTTTCTACATTCTGTTGAGGTTTCTTTTAGACTTGATGAATTACTTAATTATGAATATCTCAAATCCTCCTAATAAATTCTATCATTATATACATATATATATGTGTATGTGTATGTGTATATGTGTGCGTGTCCGTGGGTGCGCGTGTTAGATGCAAAATTTAGGTAAGTTTACATAGACTTGAACAGATTAAAATTTATACATAAATACACACATTTTTAGGTATATATTTTTCGTTTATTAATCCGACATATTTTTATTTTATTATTTAAATGTTTACGACATTTAAAAAAATCCATTAATTACTCATATGTCTGTCTTCATATCAATCTATCTCAATCCATTCTTGTGTATTTCATAACATTATCTATCTCTATATTTATTTTAGTGTTTAAACGCTATTTTAGTGGATGTCCACATTTGAGTAGAGGCTCTGTTTATTTATTAAACTTTATATGTATTTACTTCTATCTACCGGCCTGAATATTCGAGAAAACTTATTAGAAAAATATGCACTCTCCGGCAGAATTCGAACTTGCGTTGCCCTAAGAGAAAACGTCATCAGATCTGACGTACTTTATCCGCTCGGCTACAAAGATCCTAATGTTTAAGCCACGTCAGAATAACACTTTTGAACACAGATCTTTACCAACAAATAGAAAGTTTTAGTTTGTCTTTGTTTACCTTAGGATACGAAACTGAGCCGAGATGAATATTTCGAGAATCGGGAAAGTTCTGTGTTCAAAAGCACCATTCATGATATAAATGTGTTCAAAAGTACTATTCATGATATAAACGTGTTCTAAACTACTATCCATGATATAAATGTGTTCAAAAGTACTATTCATGATTTAAATGTGTTAAAAAGCACTATTCATGATATAAATGACTAAAATATATTTTTACTGCAAGATAATGAACATTTAATATGTGGTATTTCTAAATTATTTATACATTAACATGCATAATTGAATTTTATTTATATTTTAATGTAGTATGTTTATGAAAGAGGACTATTTTCGAATTTGTAAGAAAAGAGTTCCAAGTTTTAAGTTTATTTTTTATTGTTTCTTTTGACTTTTTTCTTATTATCATTCAAACAGTTAATCAACAATAATAAAGAAAATAGCTTTGTACATATTTGACAATAATTTTCTATTTTTATTATACATATTTTTCTTACTTATTGATCGATTTCTATTATATATCATTTAAACGAAGATTATTTTAACGGTAGTAAGTGGTTCATTTTAAGACGAAATGCTTACCTCGACGTCCAGTGTAAAATATATGCATGTATGTGTGTATATATGTTTATTCAGGTAAGTTTTTAGTCTTAGTCCTGCTACAGGTAGCATGTAATCCAGTACAACTTGCTACATGGATGGGTGGTCGGCGTCAAAATCAGCTTTCCCGCCCGGTTTTCTGCTAGTGAAGAGTGGAGCATGACACCCCCCCGAACAAAAAGATCTGTCTACAGGCAGATGCGCTTCTTATGGGTGCCTATGCATATATTCCTATTATACGAGATTTGATGTCCAGATGCGAGGTTAGACAACTAAGTATGAGGGATCCCTTCTCCTTTTTAGGACACAATTGTGAGCGAAGACACCTTAGTTCTTTTTCAGACATCCTTCTCGGAGAGGGAAACTCGTACATAAAAAGCTGAAGCTCACTTGGTCATTGGTCATCTCAAGATTTTTTGTGCCCCTGTTACAATGGCCAATTGTGCTGGACAATTGTTTAACGCTGTGAAACATTTCGTCTACTCAAAAGATGAAGCTCTTAGACAATCACCCGTGAAATATTTGTTTGGGAGATATGACTCAGAGGATGGTCTTACTCGGTCACGAGCTGACTTCCACTATGTTTGTATGTATGTATGTTTGTCCTGAGTACGACGATAAACTATATCCGACAGATATTCTTCTGATCGTGAGAATGGAGGTTTTGAGGAGCCTGTAACCACCTCTTAATTGCAGTTGTTCCCAGATTTACCATGAGCAGGTGTTATGGCCCCAGTTATGGGTAAATAATGAACCTGGCGGACGAAAATCACTCATCGATTCCCAACGATATCAATATGAACCATTGGGAAGAAGAGAGAGAGAGAGAGAGATGGGGAAAGAGAGATAAAGAGAGTCCTTGTTAGGGCACCTCCCTAGCAAAAGGATGTAACACCTTTGGAAAACTATCAAACAATGATTTTCATGTTCTCTTCTCTTCAGATCTTCGCTTGTGTTGCCGAGAGAGTGGGATTGACCCTGTGTCACCTTTTTCACTCTAAGAATATTATATGCAAGCATTACACGATGATTTGTTTCGGTGGATTTTACTGAGTGGTGCTTATGGCTGACCGTAGCTTTAAGAGGCATGATTATTATGTTGAGCTTAGGAGTCAATTCCTTTCGTGGCACCAGTAAAACTTTACGGGACGTTATGTGATGGTCACTCTCGATAACGAGAAGGCGGCCATCATGTGCGCTTAGTGGAATACATATATATATATATATATATATATATATATATATATATATATATATATATATATATATATATATATATATATACCCAAGTATAGGATTGGTGTATATGGAATAAATTCCCAAAACCAACAATTACTATTCTTAAAAGAGTGCTCAATACAGAGTAGAGCAGATATAATTATTTATTTAAAACTTATAACATAAATATGTTATAAAATCACTACAAAAGTAGCCATTTTGTTTCAACACCTCCGGTGTCTTATCAAGTGATGATGTTGAATTCAACATCATCACTTGAAGAAGACACCAGAAGTGTTGAAACAAAATGGCTATTTTTGTAGTGATTTTATAACATATTTATATGTTATAATTTTTAAATAAATAATTTTATATATATATATATATATATATATATATATATATATATATATATATATATATATATATATATATAAAGTAAATTGTCGAAAATTTAAATCTTTTTTTATTCAAAAATAAGCAATAAGATATTTTTCGCTCGCCATCTCCTTCCTTCTGCTTAACACTCTATATGACATGCGTTTGTGTGTAAAAATAAAAAAATTAACCTTCCATACGAATAAACTGAATAATAGTATGAATATTTTATTACATATATTACTATCTATGCATGTGCGTGTGCACTCGTAAATCTTTAGAAAATATGTGCACGTGTAGAACAAAGATCACATGAGAAATCAAAAGAATGCCTGTATGTTCCGTGTGTACGTGTGTAAGTGTGTAAGTGTGTACAAGTGTTTGTGCGTGACGTGTGTGCAGGGGGGTGTACGTGCGTACGAGTATGTGTGTGTCCGTACGTATATGTGTGCAGCCGCGTGTTTGCGTGTACGAGTGCGTGTATTAGTATGTGTATGTCCATGCGCGTGCGCGCACGCGCGTATGTGCCTTGTGTGTGTGTGTGTGTACAAGTGTGAGTGTGTACAGGTGCGTGTTTAATTACAAAGAAAGTCAGGGAATAATTTGGGATACTGTCCAAACCATTTTCTCTACGTCCGCCTCCCTTTAACCGCTTCCCACCCCCCACACAAACATAAACGACCCCTGTAATATTCACAGTCGCTAAGCCGACCTCTACCCCCCACTCCAAAGAACCCCTGCTGCGAAATCGCAATCGTTCAAATTCTGTCTTCATCAAATGGCCAGATAAGATTTCAAAGTAACGGAAGATGTATTGCCACAAAGTGGCGCCAAACTGCAACGCAAATCCATTTTCACATGCATGCACACTGGGCATGCACGTGCTATGACACGGTGGGGAGCAGTCTCTCTCTACTCACTCCCTTCTCTCTCTATCTATCTATCTATCTATCTCTCCTTTACCTGGATACGACTCGTTCCTCTATATTGTTAACGTAAACATGCGAGGATTTTTAAAGGCTTTACAATACAGATAGGCAAAACGATTACTTTGTACTCCTATGACATATTCGCTTAAAGATGTTTGATGCTGGGGACGTTGACAGCTGACCTGACGGTTAAGTAATCGGTGAACCAAGTTCAGTCGTGGTTATAGTTGTCTCCCTTGTGCCTTAACGCCGTTGCGAAGCGCATAAGCCAATCTGTGGATCGGTCTTTTTAGTAGTGACTTCTGCCGTCGGCCTCATGTAATTCAGTGCAGTCGGTAGCATTTTATTTGGTGAGAAGTTAAGTACTACCAATTAAGCCATCATTGCCTTTGCTAATATCATCAAATATCTCGCATGATAACTCGGGGATCAATGGGTTAAGGAAGGTACAAGTCCAAATGGAAGAATTATTTTGATGAAAATGAATTCTTTAAAATTCCATATGATATATTGATCATGAGCTAGGATCGATTCTTGGCTCTATTTTTTTTTACTCTTGTTCAGCTAAGACCTAAGAGCCGCTCAAGGTAGAGGTTTAGTGAATGAAGTTATTGAAAGCAGATAACGGTTTACCTGAAACTTGAAAAGATTAAGATTGTAGCGATCAAGGAAGCATCCTCTCAGGAGTCTGTTCCATAAAGTAGCGGTATTTGAGAAGAAGCCATCCGAACGGAATTTCCGTCTTAGCATGGAATGGGGATGATTCGACCCTGTGTACGAGGCACGGTAAGTCTTAGCTGTAAAGGTCTGAACTGGTGAGAGTAAGGAATATAGCTCATCTGGCTCAAGTTGTAAATACGTAATAATCGAATCTGGATGGGTATGTACGCTATATTTTTATTTACTAAGTTTATCTTAGAGCCGGACAAGAGCAAACGAAGAAGTTAAAGAAGAAGAAGAATGCGTTACGCTAATGACTGAAGTGTGGAAAGACTATATGCTTGATTTTAAAACACGCATTCTAAATTATGGCTTTTATTAATCCTCTATTCCGGCCTTTAATAGAGTTCAAAATCTCTGACACAGTTTTGTGGGATTGAAACCAAATTAATAACTCCTCAGTCTATTTCCAACGCACGCACCATTGTCTATAAATGGTCTATCACTATTCACATAGAAAATATTTTCATGAGATCCATTCTTTACTTACACCAGTTCAGGCCTTTTCGATTAAGACAAACTGTGCAATTCCCACAGAATCAAATTGCTCTCATTTCTTCGCTGTTTCAAACGTAACAAATGGTTCTCCTTAGATTTTTTCAAAAAAAAATTCCACTCGAGCGTAGAAGCTACCATGAACACTGCAATCTTGACCCTCTTCAATTCGAACTAACCAACTTTCTTCTTTATCTTTATAATCTTACTGCGCATTCCCTTCCAATCATATCAGACATTCTATCGATAAAGATGCTGGGAAAATGTTTGGTCCCTTGTAACGACTCGGAAAATATCTGTCACCTTCTTTTATTTCTTTACTAAAGTCAGATCATACCAAAATAGAGTATAGTCGCCTATCTATCTATCTATCTATCTATCTATCTGATGTCTGTCCCGGTTTATTCACAACAATCTTTCTTGCCATCTTTCTTTCTTTCTTTCATTTATCTATCTATCTATCTATCTATCTATCTATCTATCTATCTATCTATCTATCTATCTGTCTGTCTCGGTCTATTAACAACAATCTTTCTTGCCATCTTTCTTTCTTTCTTTCTTTTATTTATTTATCTATCTATCTATCTCAGTCTATTCATTATCTATCTATCTGTCTATCTATCTCAGTCTATTCATATCTAACTATTTCAGTTTATTCATATCTATCTATCTATCTATCTATTTTCCACTTTATAACACCTTCCGCACAGACGAATCATAGGAGAGAATTCATTATCATTGCAATGGTTTGCGAAGTTAACCAACTAAATTTGACTGTACAACAGGTGTGTACGCTAAGTAGTTATTAATTAACTTGTAGATAGTTATTAATTAACCTGGCACAGGGCTACAATAATGGAGTAGTCAATGAGTGTTGAACTCATTACCATTAGCAATGGCCTTCAAGATTACTGCGTATATTTTTATCCAAAAAACATGTATTTAGGTAATAATCCAGAGTTCATTTAAACATGTTTTGTTAAATTCAAACGATTAGGTTTGTTTGTCTCCATTTTCTATTGATTTTTCCTATTTTTGAATTAGATGTATATCTGGATGAAATCGGACAGTTCATCTACAATTTTGATCGAAATGTACAGCGCCTTATTGGAAAATTGGAAAAATACAATAAAAAAGTAACCAAACAGAACATGTTTGTTGAATTAGATAAAATTTTTTAAAATAAAGATGCTTTCGAATATCGAAAAAAAATTGCAATTATAAAGGATCATTATTTACTAACGTTTACTTTGGGGAAAAGCCATGGGAATATTTCCCTTCTATTTATATTCGATTAAAAGTTTGTAAAACATTAGCCCCACTCTCGAGAGCCTTCTATTGATTTAGTAAAATACGACGTCGTTTTGAATTATTACGTCAGAAATGAACTTAGTAGGATTCCTTGACCAGCCAAAATCCCATTATAGTGAACATGTAGTATATCGGATCGAACACCAGGTGGCTGCCTCCCAGAGAATATCTCCCCCTCCAGCAAGGAGCTAGGGTTAAACCCTGACGCCTAAAGCGTCTCCAAATGAGAAAATAGCAAGAGAGCTTGAATGATTGTCTCTGGTCCCATGTTCACATGATACTACCAGCTTAAACTTGGCGCCTGGTGTAACACGCCTTTCAGTGAATGTAATAATATATATATATATATATATAAATATAAAAGTGGACATGGAAGTCAGCACTTAGAGGCGACAGTCTGTTTCATGCTAGTGCAATCGTCAGGCAACTTTATATATATATATATATATATATATATATATATATATGTATATATATATATATATATATATGTGTGTGTGTGTGTGTGTGTGTGTGTGTGTGTGTGTGTGTGTGTGTGTGTGTGTCATTGAATAATATAGATATATTGTGTCTACTTATTTTTATATTGATCCGTCTCTGACAAAAATGTAAATACATATGTTGGTCTGACGCCCACAACCTTACCAAGACGTCTTACACTCAATTTGTCGGATACAAACTCTATTTCACAGTATTTAAAGACACATTGCTGTCTCCCTTCAAAATATAGGGAAATACTGGTTGATAACACCAATATACTACACCACGAAAATAATCAACTAAGCCTTGAAATTTTCGAGGTCGTCTATATCAAAATCAACAAACCAACGCTCAACAAAATTTATTACGAATAAAGCAGTAACACATTAAAGTGCATATAACAAACACATAATGCCATTTTATATTTCTACCTATTTGCGATCAGCTCCTTTATATTGGAACGGTTGTTTTGCAAACAATTTCCTTACTGTAACGGATAAAGTTAAAATTTGAAATAACAGAGCGCGTTCACGCGTATTCTTGAAAATAACCAATGGAATGCAGATTTTATCGCAGTTACAATAAATTTGTCTTTGTAATTTACTCCTGAAGATGATGTTGGAGGGGATCGAAAGTACTTAGGTTAAAAAAAAAAAACTACAGCGCCTTCCTAAATGAGTTTCATCTCAACATCAAGAAACTGATCAGACAACTGGAAAGGATCAATATACAAATATGGAGACACAATATGTCTATATTATTCAATGAAATATGTTTTAATGAAGTTATGCTGCCTATAAAATTTAAACAAATTCTACTTCCTTCTTATTGTGAACATAACTATTTACCTAATCGTGTCTCTTCACATCTCGCATACTTGCTTGTTCTATCTATCAAGCTAGCTAGCTAGCTCATCCTGTTTACAACTATCTATCTTAGCCTATTCCTTATCTATCTATCAAGCTAGCTAGCTAGCTCATCCTGTTTACAACTATCTATCTTAGCCTATTCCTTATCTATCTATCTTAGCCTATTCCTTATCTATCTATCTATCTATCTGTCTGTCTATCTAAATCGATAGCCAGAGATGTTTTGCGCCCTTGTTTCCCACCTTTCAGATTTCCTAAAAATAAATGGATTGAAATAAACAATTTGTTCCCCAAAGCTAAACAGCAAAAATATATCAAATTGAAGCAAGAAGAGAAAAATGTAAATAAAACGATTTAAACGCATACGTGCTTATGCACACCACTCTTTACCCATAAATACAAACAGACGCATATATATATATATATATATATATATATATATATATATATATATATATATATATATGTAAATTAAATGATTAAATGTATGTACTAACATGAAAATAATAATATTTTCTGAGTTTTTAACCAAAATTATCTTATCAATAAAATGAGCATCGTTTAAATCCTTTGAAATATATATATATATATATATATATATATATATATATATATATATATATATATATATATTTAATTATTATTTACTAGAGAAGAGTGCTCAATTTTGGTAATACAGCTTTCTAGATATAAATAATAGCCACCTAGAAACGAACAACTACATGAGTATTGTACTTATTCTATTATAATTGTTCCTGTCCCTCCTTTTTGGGCCCCTGCCAATACGTCATAAATAATGGACTATTCCGTTTTGATTGCGCGGGAAAAATACATATCAACGACGCTACTTGGTTTCAATAAGAAAATGAAAGAAGCGATGATAGAAGTCTTTAACGGATTTTTTGTAGTAAGGTTCACTCTTTAGAAGGCCCGAGGGCCACTCAAAGTAGAGGATTATGTTAGGATGCTATTTGTCTGTATAGAAGTGGAATACAACGCTTAATCCTAGCCATGAACAGGTTAAGATTGTAGTAATCGGGGAAACATCCTGTTGGGATTCGGTTCCACAGGTCTGTGGTTCGCGGAAAGAAGCTGCTCAAGTGGAACTTATCACTAATGGAATACGGAAGGAAGGAGCGTGGTTTACTGACACGTGTCCTTGCCGTGAAGGTCGGAATTAGCAGGACCAGAGTTCGTCTGGGCAATTTCCGTGGAAGTAAAGATATAACAGCGAGAGGCTTGCCTCATCCCGCCTGTGGGAGAGAGGTTGGGGGGTGGAGAATAATTCGTTCACCACAACGGCCCGAAGACGCATTTGGCGTCTGTCATGGTTGGAGAGTGTGATTTGGGCAACTCCCGTCCAAATATGACAACAGTACTCCATTTTTGGCCTGATGTGTTTCAGTGAAAAAATATTATCAATTTCAAATCTTTTATATTCGTACCCACTTCTTAAAATAACGGTTATTACGTTTTTTTTCTAAGCGTGACTCAGATGTTGCGCAAGGCCGAAATTATGTTCCACCCAGTGAGGATCGAACTCATTATTCAGTCGTAATTAATCTAGTGAGACAAGCTTGCTAAACCATGTCGAAGTGCTTCAGCATTTATATTTATGATTGTTATTGTAATATTTTGTTAAAGTTGTTAAGCTCAACTATTTAACGAGATGATAGAGGAATTTTTTTGGCTAATATTTTATTGCCGTAGAACCTGCCATGAGCTTATTCAATCGTTAAGTATTAAGATTCATCAGAAGCTTTAAATAAGAAATTATCAAGCGTATTTATAGTCATATTGTAATTCTGCTTGTTTCTTTGTTAGTTCTGCTTGCTCTGCTTGTTACCTTAGATAAATGATGGACCGTTCCGTTTTGTTTGCGAGGAAAGACGGAAAAGACATATCAGAAACGCTGCTTGATGTGTTTAACGTCTGTTTCAGTGAAATAGAAAAAGTTGTCAATTTTAAATCTTTTTCATTTGCACTTTCTTACTTGTTATAATAACGGCCAGCATTTATGATTTTTATTGTAATATTTTATTAAAATTGTAAAGCTCAACTATTTAACGTTATGATAGGGGAATTTCTACGGATATTTTATTGTCGTAGAATTCGCCGTGAGCTTATTCAATCAAAAACTTAAGAATTAAGATTCATCTGAGAATTAAAATAGTAAATTCATGAAATTTCCATGGGCCTTTCTAGTTATCATTATTATTATTAGTAGTAGTAGTAGTAGTAATAATAGTAGAAGTAGTAGTAGTAATAGTAGTAGCAGCAGCAGGAGCAGTAATATTAGCAGTATTTAATACTCTTCAATTCATATTATCGCATATTCTCGTATATATGCTCCTGTTAACACAGAAGACGGTAATTGCGATGCTGAGATTCGAAGAAGAATTGGGATGATCAAAGACACATTCCAAAAGCTAGGCAGATTATTACGAAACAGAAGAAGTTCGTTGGTAACAAAGAAAAGAGTACTGAACTGCTTCGTGATATCTGTCCTCCTTTACGGCAGCGAATGTTGGACGATCTCGTCAGAAATGAAGAATGGACCTGACACAGCAGAGGTATGGCTCTAAAGAAAGATAAGGATATCATGGACCGAACATATGAGCAAGGATGAGGTTTTGGAAAGGACGCAAACAAGGTGGAAGCTTATACTTAACATCAAGAATAGGCAGCTGAAATTTCTGGGACACGTAATGAAAAAGGAGGGCTTGGAAAATTTGATACTCACAGGGTGGATTGAGGGAAAGAGGAAGGAGGGAAAGCAATGCGTGACATACTTAACGAGACTAAGCAAGTGGGTGGCTGAACAGGGTCTGTGATAAATAACAAAATGTCAAATGTTATCGAGAGCTACAAAGGACGGGGGGAATTGAGAGCCATGATCGCCTACGTCCTGAAGGGACACAGCCCATAAAAGGAGGACAAAGTATTAAAAAAAGTTCTCAGCCACACATGTAATCACTTATAGTTAGCATCATCTAACCG
Organism: Acanthosepion esculentum; assembly: GCA_964036315.1. Lineage (NCBI taxonomy): Eukaryota > Metazoa > Mollusca > Cephalopoda > Sepiida > Sepiidae > Acanthosepion > Acanthosepion esculentum. The sequence goes on from OZ038505.1 coordinate 42,828,626, forward strand.
AATTTAGAGACAAAAGAAAAAGGATGGGACCGAAACCATAAAAAGTTTAGAATTGGTTACTCTAGCACTGTGGCCATTAATGGCTAGAATCACCAATCCTTTATTTTATTTGAAATATAGCCCAGTTAAAAAAAAGATACTCAACAACAAACACTGAAGAAGCCTACAGGAGTAGTCGTGTATATTTTGTTACTTCCAAAATCTTTACCGTGGTCCCACATGTCGACGAATTTAAAAAAAACATACAATGGTGGCTGGCTCCTCGTATCTGAGTATACCTGTCTATTAGGGCGGTTAGCCAATCTTTATTGCAGACGCCTGCTAAGGCACATTTGTGCTTGTTCAACACAGAACCAACATGTGCCTTATACTGCAAACATGCTGGGCGGAACTTAATTACGGTTTCTGGAAAAGATCGCATTATCTGACATGATCAAGTCTGAACAAGATCAGCAGGATCAAACTATCGATAAAATGCGATTTCATGCTAACACAACCATCGACGGCTCCCATATTTCTAACACTAAGGCTCACCCTGTAAAAATCCCAGATTCCGCTCGAGGTAGAGATAACGTTAAGGAATAGTTTATATAGGTAATAGGGAAAGATAACGCTTGACTCTAGACTTGAACAAATTAAGATTGTAGTAATTGGGGAATATAGTCTTGGGAGTTTGTTCCACAAAGCAGTAGTTCGCAGAAAGAAGTTGTTTGAGTGAGTAATTACTTCTCGGAGAGAATGTGGGTGGTTTGTTACTATGTAAGTGGCATAGCGTGTCCTAGCCATGAATGTCGCTCGTCCGAGCACTTTCCATAGTAGTCGCGATAGAGCAGTGAAAGACTCGACACATTCCGCTAGGGAGAGAGAGGTTGGAGGTTGCAAAATAATTATTCTCCAACAAGGACTCGAAATCTTTCCATTTTATGCTCAGACTGCATATGTTTGTGGGTAAAGAGAGGACGAAGTCAATCGCCGTCCCTAGTAATTAAAGGACTCGGAGATGTTTTTGAACTCTATCAAGACTGGGTAGTGAGGACTGGGCAGCCCCTGCCCAAATATGGCAACATTACACCATTTTAGGCCTGACTTGGAAATTCTGGAATTACAAGTCAGGTCGAAGATGGAGATAAGGATAGCATGAGGAGTCAAGTATTTACAGGAGCGGTACAGCGAGCCGATCATTTTACCTGCATCTTTAGCGATGAATGGTATAGAAGTGTTCCACTTGATCTGAGGTGTGTGTTTGAGTTTCGATATTCTCTCAAGATACGGTGCCTCCTCGAGGAGACAACCTTTCCTCGTTACTTCTCCCAAATACTATTCATTTTCACTCACAAGTCAACACGTGGTGTGGTTTCCAAGCACTATCCAAATGTACTGCATGCTAACATCAAGAAGTCACCTTACTGATAAATCTATGGGATTTGAACTCGGGTCCCATAGTCGGAAAACGAATTTCCTAAACTCTCGGCGACGCACGCATTAAAATATACCACGCACATATTGCTCATCATTTTTATATAATACAATTGAACTGTATCAAATTCGGCAGTGAATTGATTGAATTGTTTGGATCGCTAAATAGGTTATAGTGGAGTGGTTTTCTCAACTGTCCATTTGTTCATATTAACAAAATAACTGACGTCAAACGAGTGTGCAGAAATAATTGATTTCATGCCTTTGCCCCAAAATTTAACACCAATTGAACATAAAATGACATAACCCATATGCGAACTTTCTTGGCCAAATGCACATTTAGATTCAAATTCTATTTCCTCTGTTGCGCCTGATTTTTCTCATGTCTCTGGAAATCTCATTTTCTGCCATTTGCTTCTTTCTTTCAAGGAGCTATTTTTCCCCTTAAGCTCCTCGATCAGAATGCAACAGCCCTTCATTTACCTGGTGGATATAAATATATATATATATATAAGCCTGAAAACCTCCAAATATTTGTATTTCTTGAGAAGATTGATCCGTCATCTCTCCTGTCAAAGAACCATATATAAATACTTAACACGAATGAATGGCAGATTATGGTAAACAAAAAAAGCAAAAGTACCTTGCCAATCCAACTGCAAAAACTATTAAACATTTTGCATGCTCTTCACAACAAAAGACGGCCACCAAACCTTAACAGGTTATTGATATTTTAATTCGATTCTTAGCCCAAGATGCAAACAAGGAAATGTAGACATCAAAATGACGCAACCGAAAAGTGGTTCTACAATGAAAAAATAGGAAAAAAAGAAACTATTATTCATGTCTCATTCATTTTTGAAGAAGCTGTCTAACTTTCACTGCCATATAGAGAAGCTGATATTATGTAACAGTTCAGTACTTTTGTTTTTTTTTCTTCTAGTGAAAATTTTCTGTTTCTTAATACTTTGCTTAGTTTTTGGAAGGCATCTTTCTCTATCCCAATGAGCCTTCATTGACACGTCATAAAAGCCAACAATCTTTCCACTACCATCCTACAAGTTTCCTCATTCGGCAAAAGAAAAAAAGAGACAAACAGAGAAGTAACAAAAATGGTCTAACAACGGTACTGAGTGTAATAGAATATCATTCACACAGACTCAAGCATTAGCACGCAGCCGAGATATAACAAAGGAGCTGGTCAGATGCTGACTTGTGCAGCAACCCTCCGACAATAGTACCCTGGTCATGGGACTTATGACGAGTGATGAAGGATTAACAACAATAATTAATAATAAAATAGTTCATCGGATGGATATAAGATTCGTCCTTTCTGTAGATCTTAACAAGGTCGGGATACAATTTATTTTATCGAGAACACTGTCCTTTGCAATGAAATGGGGTATTTTATGGCTTCTTCCGACATATCAGAATTTCCAGTGTCAATAATATTGCGCATTGGTGCCATTATTTAATAAAATTTATTTAATTCTAAAGCTGACAGTGTGTGACTCGGAGGTTCTCAACCAAAAAAAAATTCCTCTCAGGAAGAATTTCTGGGTTTCAGCGAGGGAGGGAAACTCTTTTACTTTTTCTTGTTTTTATTTTTTATTAACAGAATTTGGATCCTATCATGCGTAACAGAAAGCTGCTCTATAAAAAGTAATCTAAGTAAATGTATATGTGCTAATATGGAAAAGAATAAAAATTTTCAATAATATATGACATTCTGTCATATGAGATAAAGGTTGCACTGGGGAAGAATAAAAGGTTGAGTACCACTGGTGTAGCTGAAATAGCGGTACACAGAACCAGCGATAATAAGCCACTATAATGAGAGATTTTACCCTAGCCCCTGATGAAATGGAGTGATTTAATTGATGACATTGACCGTCTCTTTTTAAACGGAAATAGCGGAAAGCGAAAACGCTGATAAAGGGAATCAGTGAGTGTACTTTACTGCAAGAAAACTATTAGAGTACGTTTTCTCGCAGATCAATCTATTTTGGTTCCCACTATAAATTACAGATGGGGATTGATTGTTTTTGTTAGTTTAATGGTGAATATTAATGTACACACCGAGCAAGAAAATACGGATAAAACGCATTCTTACAAACATGAGTTTTTCATTATACCAATATTAGCATATCCAAGGCCGGTGAAAAGGTCTCGTGCCTAATCTATGATGTCCCCCACTCTATAACATCTGATAAGGTAGTATTCATATATAATAGAAAATTCATTGTAACCTATTTATGTACAATGATGGATCATATGCAATATAGGTGAACAATTCAACTAGAAAAATTGAAAATAAACAATGTAAGTAACTACAAATTAAAGACATGTCATAATAGATCATTCCATCTTAAATAATTAAAGACATGTCATAATAGATCATTCCATCTTAAATAATTAAAGACATGTCATAATAGATCATTCCATCTTAAATAATTAAAGACATGTCAAAATAGATCATTCCATCTTAAATAATTAAAGACATGTCATAATAGATCATTCCATCTTAAATAATTAAAGACATGTCATAATAGATCATTCCATCTTAAATAATTAAAGACATGTCATAATAGATCATTCCATCTTAAATAATTAAAGACATGTCAAAATAGATCATTCCATCTTAAATAATTAAAGACATGTCATAATAGATCATTCCATCTTAAATAATTAAAGACATGTCATAATAGATCATTCCATCTTAAATAATTAAAGACATGTCATAATAGATCATTCCATCTTAAATAATTAAAGACATGTCATAATAGATCATTTCATCTTAAATAAATCCACAATGTTTGCGGCAATTTTCACATCAACTTGAAATTTTTCATGTTAAAAAGCTGAATGAATTTTAACACATTCAACATTATGGATAAAAAAAAACAGTAATTTTTATATAATATTTTTATCACACGACTTTGAGGGAGCAAATGAAATTCACGGATTTGGACAAAAGACACCCAGAATGATATCAGAATCCGCGAAAACTAGTCAATTGTTCTAATTTAATTTGTAACGTATATAAATATCAGTAGAAAAAAGCAAATGTTGAAAAAATAGCGAGGATCCCAAAGCACTGCCTGGGGCCTCCAAACAGACTCGGTCCCCTTCCAGCCGTAAGGAACATCTCATCCGTAAAAAAAAAAAGTGTAAAAATTATTTATGTAGGTAAAGGTATTTTTGACAACAATCAAGATCTTTCACAATCAAATTATCACTTCACGGACTTCTACATAGGATCAGTGTAGTATATGTATGTTTTGCCTTACTTATTTGTTTCAAATTAATTTCACTATGCTGTTCATATATATCTGTTCATTTTTAGCGTTAACAAACAAGAAGCAGTCACACTGTCCATTATACGGATGGATTTTGCTTAATCCGCGCGTTGCAATTATGATCTGACGTTGCTTGTCACGTGATCAATGACATTTTCATCTGTGATATGATTTTCAAGTGCCCATTTATCACTTAGAATCTTTCTTAGGTTTCTTGAGTTTCCGTTCTCTTCGTGTTAGATTTATCGACTCGAAACAGCAACACAAAGAAGGAAAACTGTACAAGAAGTCTCATCTATGGCTGCAGAATTGGATGTAACTGCGGGAAACATCAATCAGGCGTTTGGAAAATAATTGATTCCAAAAGTTTCCACAACGAGGCGAGAGTTTGAAGGCCATGAAGGTTGTGGAAGGAAACGAACTTCTGATATCACATTTTAGGAAATCAGATAAGGCAGACAAATGCGCAAACGAACATGAGCTCGCCGAAAATGGAGGCACGAACAAGACAAGACTTGCGAGACGTTCACGTGCAACTGGGAAAAAATCAAAGCTCTTTGTATTACGTGTTTCTGACAGAAGGTCAACAATATCGGCGTTTCCGAAACGAGCAGTTGAAGAAGAAAAACGATACATTATTTGGGCGAAGTATAATATTTTAGGGAGGCACGCTGGAATAATGGATAGTGGCTCGGATTGAGGAATCGGAGAGCCGAGTTCGTATTCAAGTCCAGCTCCTTACATTCACTAAGAACCTAGGGAAAAGTATGAATCCTCTTCTTCTCTGCCCAGTTATGGGTAAATAGCAGGATAGACCGGGTTCTATAGCCTTGGTTGGCAGAAAGAAATGGCAACCTACTGCGGGAAAAAATCTGCCTCGTCAGTCATGTATCGAAAGATACATTATCGCCTAAGCGTATATCACGCATGCGCATAATAACTAATAATGTTTTATGAGAAGTTGATTTTCTATGATAATAGGAAAATGATCTGCAGGATTGTCCGATCGTAACGAAAAGCATATACTTAAGTAGCTGCAAAAACAATGACGCTACCACGTTTCAAGTTAGTGTCCAATAATATGAATTCATGTTATTTAAAAATAGTAAATAAGCGCTCTGTAAAGTTCGTAGCGCCGTCTTTTTTTAATCAAAAACCTGGACCTTTTATATGCCGTGTCTTTTCAGGGCGTGAACGATCATGACTTTCCACAAGTTCCTATCGTCCATTTCACATTCCTTCACCGTAGAAGTTTATCCCTTGTTTCCTGTTTAGGTTTGGGTTGCCGCATAAATTCAACCTTGTGCCACAACTAAGTTACGCGTAGAAAATCATCATAGTTTTATCTTACGGAACTTACATTCTATTCAATCACATTCATAATAACTGAGAAAATATATCAGCGAAGTCTCATGCAGAACATTTTTAGGGAAAAAACAACATATTACCTATGTCCGTCATCCCTCATCTAGTGTCAAGATTTAGATCACTTCGAGGTTTGGTAATCGCCGATAAAATGTACATCGATAATTTTAAAGAAAACTCTGTGAGCTAAGCAAATAGCATTACCGGAAGTGAAATTTACTTTAAAATTAAAATGGATGCTGGGATAATTGTTTGAGTCTCCAACGGGAGAGCGTTAAACGAACGTGGTTCTCTCGGTTTCAATTCAAATGGCTGGATCATACCTAGACAGACCTCGAAAAGCTGAAAAAAGAAATTGAGTCGAGAAACAAGGATTTCTACGAACCATATATTGTTGCACAATAGCTAACGCTTAACATCTTTAAAGCGTGTTCTTCTAAAATGCTCTGAGTTCTTTCATAAATTGAAAATCAACCATGAGTGTGGCAGAACGACCAAAAAGACACGGAATAAATATCGTGCGTTGAACAAGCTCCTAATTCCTACAGTA
>OZ038505.1:42837755-42845255 GCA_964036315.1 Acanthosepion esculentum
CTTTCTTTTCTTCCTTTCGCTTTTTATCTTCCAGTTTCTTTCTTTCTTTCCTATTTATTCAGAAATGTGTTTCTTTTTTTTCTTCGTTTCTTTTTCTCATTTTTCAGTTTTTTCGTGTTTTCTTTTTCTTTCCTCACTTATTTTTTCACTCTTCTTTTTTTTTCAAAACTTTTTCTTCGTTTTCTACGCCTTTTACTATTTTTTTTCCTCCTGAAAATTTCCTGTCTTATGGTTTCCCCCATTGTCAACATTCATTTCCTCAATATCTTTCTTTTCAGCATTTTCCTTTTCTTCCTTTCTCAGTTTCGTTCTCTTGTAATTTTCCCGACTTTTCGTATTTTTTGTTGTTTATTTATCATCATTCATATTTTTTTCTTTTTTTCATTTAGTCCTCTTCCATCCATTATTTTTTCATTCGTTCTCTTTCATTACACTTATATTCTTCCTCTCTTTCATTTCATTTTATCTTTCTTTCTTCAGTTCTCTGATTTCTTTCTTCTTACGTTCGTCTTTTTCATTTTTACTTCCTTTATTTGTTTATTAATTAAATAAATTAGTGCCACTTCCTTTCTGTGTTTGTTTCTTTTACTTCCTCTTTTGTTTTTCTTTTTGATCTTTGCTGATGTCTTTCCTTTCTTTGATTCATTACATCATCCATTATTCATAGATTATTCTTTCGTTCTCTTTACTTTCCTTTCTTTTCTAGTCTTTGTTTTTTCTTTCTTTATTTCTTTATTTCTTTCTTTATTTATTTATTTATCTATTTATTTATTTTCATTCATTAATTCCTTTGATTTTTTGTTTATGTTTATTTTTTTGCTTTGCCATTATTACCTTCTGTCTTTCTTTCTATTTTTGCTTTCTTTTCCTTCATTCCTTTTTTTTTCCTTTCTTTGTTTTTTCATTTTTTCTTCTCTTTCTTTCTTTGATTTGCTTTGCCATCCTTTCTTTCTTTCTTCCTTTTTTAACGACGCATCAAAACTTATTCATCTTCGATCCAAGCCGATCTCCCATTTTTCAATTTTCCTTCTTCGATCCCTGATCCATCTTTCAGCGTCTTCCGATCAAAATTCCTCTTACAACTCAACCGCCCACACCCACCACTTGATTCGATCACCGTTTCTCGTCTTCGATCATTGATTTCTCATCATCCGCGATCTTCTTCGATCTTAGTTTGTATTTTTTTTCGAATCGCTTTCATGTAATCGGAATAATAAGCAATTCTCTCCCTCATCTTCTCCCAAGACCCCTCTCTCATATTGTCCTCTTAATTTTTATACTAACAACCACCTCTTTCATATTCATATTACCACTCACATTCATATTTTCATTCATTCTTTATTCTCTCCTCCTTTTACTCTCATATTTACATGATGCACCTCCCTAATATTTTCATTGCCTCTCCCTCCTCTCTCTTTCTTTGTCTCACTCCTATCTCACTCTTCTCTTCATATTCATATATTTGCCTCCCCCTCGTTGTTTTTTCGTTTTCTCATTTTCACCCAAACTTTTTCTCCTAATTAATCGTCAAATACAAAATTTTCCTACTCGTCATATTTTCAGTATTTGTCTTCTATCTATCTATCTATCTATCTATCTATATATATATATATATATATATATATATATATATGTGTGTGTGTGTGTGTGTGTGCGTGTGTGTAAATATATATATATATCAGGTTGGTCAAATCTATCTACATATCCATCTATCTATCGATTTATCGTATTTTCTACGTATCTCTCTCTGTATCTCTGTATAAATCTATTTATCTATCCAATTCTTCTCGTGTTTATCTCTCACATTTTCCAAGTATCTATCTATCTTTATATATATATATATATATATATATATATATATATATATATATATACCGCATTCTCTTCGTATTTCTCTCTCTATTTATCAATCTATCCATCTATCTATCTATCCCATAATTCACTCTGTCACCCTTCATGATCTGCGTCGCAATCTCTCATTCTGTTTCTGCGTGCGTCTCTCTATCTGTATCTGTTGTTCCCTCTTTATTGTCTCAATCACTATCTCTACATATATATATATATATATATATATATATATATATATATATATATATATTATTACTATTATTATTATTATTACTTGTATTAGTAGCAGTATTGATCTTGTAGATGTTGTTTTTGCTGTTATTCATAAATAAAAACATTGTATCACACCGAATGTAATTCTGTCTTTCTATTTGTTCATTTATTCGTTCGTTCCTTTGTTTCTTTCCTCCTTTCATTTTCTATCTCCCTCACAATCTCTCATAATCTCTGTTGTTCATTTCTACCCTCTTACCTTTTTGCCATTCATTTTCTCTAAATTCCCCCCTCTCCCTCTCTCTCTCTCTTCATTTTCACAGACATATTATTATTATTATTATTATTATATGGCCTAATTCCACTCATTCTTTTCTTTCTTTTTTCTTTCTTTCTTTTTTTCCTTTCTTTGGATTTCTATCTGTCGACAATACAGAGAAAAGTCAAAGCTAATAGGATGTGTAGAAAATCACTCGTATTGTCTTCAGAAAGAATCAAGTGAATGCAACAGAAAATGATGAAGACGTCCATTTTGTATTTATTAATGATTGATCAGAATGCAGAGTGGTTTCAATTTTTTAAAAATCGTTTTCATACTGGAAGCACTCAACAAAATACGAACATAGAAATCGCATCGGATGAAGTTTTCAAATGAGACATTCTAATTATACTATAAATTATTCAGTCCAAAATTTCCTAAGGATCGAACTCTCAGCCATTTTTTCTCCTGGTTTTCAAATACGAATTCTTTATCAGTCTTAACACCGAGATCTCTTTCCACGGCGGTTTATTTTCTTCTGATTCTTTCATTCTAACATTGAAAAAACAGAATAACTGAATAACTGCCGAAATATATATATATATATATATATTAGGTTGGTGCAAAAATAATGTCGTTTTTTGACATGATCTTGAACGTCAAAAAACGACATTATTTTTGCACCAACCTAATATAAACATATATATATATATATATATATATATATATATATATATATATATATATATATATATATATATATATATATATATATATATATATGCGTATATTTTGGCAGTATATTTTCTTTGAGACATGTGTCACTGAAATAATTTAGGCAAGTTTTGTCTACTTATTTTCAATTGGATCCTTTCATATTCACGGACCAGCTTTCTGATGTTGTTATTGAAGGACGAGAGAAAATCGCTGTCTTGATACATATTATTTATTCCGAGTACTTTCGACATAGCACAATATTATCATCAGAGTGTTGACAAGACAAATATTATAGTGGTCATTATTTTGGAAGACAAAATTGTTGTGTTCATCTGAAAGTTAAATTTTAAATTTCAGATAAATACAACAATGTTGTCTTGCAAAACAAATATTGTAATGTTCTTTATTTTATCCCATGAATCTCTATTCGGACAGTTTCTCTCCAAGAGTCACTGCTTTGTGGAGCATTTTAGAAAATGGATTCTTCTTTGATCTGTCCAAGTTTAACCTCTTCCAATTATCATCTGTCTTCTTAATTCCTGTTCTTTTATTATTCAATCTTTTTAATAGAATTTTTTTCAAACATTGTCTAACATTCAGTAACTACTTGCATCATAGAGGCTAATTTGTCTTGCTTAGGATAAAATGATTTAAAAAAGCGTTATCTATCTTACATTTGCTCATAATCTCCATTTCTGTCGCCCTCTTCTTACGTCCCTCAGAAAATCATATTCAATATCTGTCTATATTTCGGAGATGAGATATTGTAACTATTTACACAATTTACATCGTTCGGGCTGTTGTCCTCATTTAGGAATACATGGCCCATTGGATAAAAAGCGTCGGTTAATAAATCAAAAAAGTGACTTGACCCAACGAGTTCAATACCTGGCCCCAGCAGAGGGAACAAAAACATAGAGAGTTGAGTTACTAAATGGGATTAACTGACGCCCCCAAAATGCATGACACGTAGAATTAGAACAAAGTGTTCGGTTCGAAATTCCAACGTATATAACCTAAAGACGGTCGAAGCGTACAACGGCCGAAACATCGTGGATATGACAATGAAAATGAGGATATCAGCTCGAAAGATTTAAATAGTGTAAACAATCTCATTCATTCATTTTCTATCTTGAGATGCTCTTGGGGTTTGTATTGTGGCAACAACAATGTAATGATCAGTACGAAGTGGCAGTAAAAGACTTTATACTTTCTGCTATCACCCCGTAAGACGATCCAATGAATCGGACAACAATATTGATGATTTAAATCTTAAATTAAAGTCTATCAATTCTTCATCAGTTGCTTGAAGATAGGTCTCTTAATAACCCTAACTTAGTTCTAGCTTAGTCTGATTATCTTCTTTTTTTCAGATAAAAGACAAAAATCATTCTAACTCAGAAAAAGAAAAGACACGCTATCATCGTTGGCTTAAAAGCAGAGCGTAGTGATTTAGAGATTCCCTCCTTCTTTAAAGTTTGTTGTCAAATTTCGCAAAGAACTGACAGCCGGTGACGGGGATTCTACAGCAATAAATAAACATAAAATGCCTGCTCCGTGTCTCCTGATACTACCGGAAACAACGAAATGTGTATGAAAGGCGCAGACAATTATCGACAAGATTCCCAGAAAGTCAGTTAACGCCATTGCTATGGGGTTCAAGGTTTCAAGAGATTTTGTCTAAAGAATTGTTCAAGAGGACCTTCGATACAAGTCATATGTGATCTGCAGTGACCAATTCATGTCTGCAAAGACAAAATATAACCGTCTAATCCGCACAAATCGCTTGTTGTTTAAATTGAAGCATCAAGAGCCTGGAAGGATTTGTTTTTTTTTCCTTGATTAGAAATACTTTGGCCAGAACCAAATAGTTAATCAAAGGAATGAAAGATTCTTATGCTGCAACCGAAAGAAAAATCCAACTATTATAGACATAAAGTGTCCGGCAACTGTGACAGTCTTGGGAATTATGAGCAACGAGTGAATTGTCATGTTTTCTCACTTCTTTCTCCAGGGCTTAAAGGCCAGTGATATTGAGTATAATGATGTGATAGAGAGGGATGCGAGGCCTTGGATAGAGAACACGAGCAAAAGAAAACCGTACACTAACCAATAAAAAGGACCTCAAATCAGTGTTTAACAGGGGCAGGAAACGGTTTGTAAATTTTAACGCCTCCAAAACAAAACTCTTTTCATTTAACCAGCATAGAGACCCATTTCTGCCTGCTATCAGCATGGTTGACGCTAGACTCTTGGAGAGCAACACACTGCGTCTTCTTGGCCTCACTTTTACACTGACTTTAAGTGGAGCGACTACATCGAATCAATGGCTGCATCTACTGCAAGGTAAGTTGATTCACTGTCAGAGCCCATCTTGCATATTTACAAATCTACCATTCGTCCATACACTGAATAGTGTTGTCATATCTGATCCTGTCCATCTATAGATACTAAACAAAATCTAAAGAAATATCTGTAATGTAATCAATCCTGACTTCTCATCTTAACTTCAGTCACTTTCTCAACGACGTGGCGTGGCTTCCCTCTATCTTTTCTACAAATATTTTCATGGCAACTACGCTGACAGCTTTTTCCCTGGTGCTACGAATATATGACTTTAAGTGTGATAACCCTTTTACTGTTGAAATAGCTAAATGCAACCACCACTTCTGCTCCTACAGTTTTTCTCGCACTTCTCACATGTGGAACTTCTTTTGGTTTACTTGCTTCCCTGATGAATACATTCTTAACAAATTTAAATGCAACGTCACTATCCATCTCATGTCCCTTGAATCGCATTCATATTTTGTCCTTTTCTAAGTCTTTTTCGGTCTTCTCTTTCCATTTCATTCCCCCTGACCACTTATGTACTATTGGTATTCCAAATTGAAATGATGAAACAAAAACAAAGAAACTCTGCGCCTTCTGATAAGGCCAAGAATCTTTATGAATAGATTCTATAACCTTTACAATCACGTCACTCCAAATATATTGCATTCTAGCTCTCCATGACTGAATACGTTTGACTATATATGGGGTTTAGTGGAGAGGAAAGTCAAGCAAGGCCTTTGTAGCACTATAAAATATCTGTAGTGCGCCATAACTAGCACAATGTCAAAAATAGATAAAGGTTATCTGATTTGGGCATCGCAACATTTCAAAACTCCTATTTTAAAACCGTTTAAAAACCCTATTTTTTTTTAAGCGTATCACCCCAAGCAAGACTGGAGGCCACTATCACGCAAGGGGTTATATAAGGGTTGGAGGAAGAGCAGATAGGAGTGGTAAAGGAGAGGATGTGGAGAAAGAGAAAGACAGTGGGTCGATCAAGGCAAGGGGGTTACAGAAGGTTTGGAGCGAGAGCAGATAGGAATGAAAGATGAAAGAATGTGGAGAAGGGAAGTGGATAGATCAAGGCAACTGGAGATGTGGATTGACGCTACACTTAAACCGTTGGAGATTGTATTTGTCAGGGAAACAGTAATAGGAAAGGGAGTTCCATAGGCGAGATGTGCGAGACATGAAGCTATTGGAGTAGAAGAGACGTCTACATCTAACAGTTTCAACGGTGTAGGGGTGGGAACGGGATGCCAGCCTCGTAGGACGTTTAAATTCACGAGGCCTAGGGACAAGCGAAATCAGCTCCTCGGTGCCATTACCGTGAAAGTACTTGTAAAAAAGGCAGAGCGAGGCAACATCGCGTCTGTGACAGACCCTATTTAAAACCCTAATTCAAGATGCCTATTTAAACAACTAATAGAAAAGAATATCATCAAGGTGCTAACATTCCACAAGAAAATGGTAGGAAGAAAGCCCTAGCCAATAAGGGTAAGGGCGATAGCTGCCGTATTAAGAGAAATGTTTGATAAGTTTGATATGAGAAATCAGAGAAGCGAGTTCGATTTCCAGTCGATTTCGTTGTATTTATTTGTGCGAAAATATATATTGAGAAAAATATTAACCCTACTATTTGTTTTCCCTAGCTATGGCAGACTAGTAGGGTAGACTGATATCTTTAGCCTTGATTGACAGTCAATCTAGGAGAGGAACAACTCTGAATTCAAAACCTGAGGAGGGTCTTATGCGCAAAAATATCTTCCGAAAAGTGTGTGGTTCCTGCACATGCCTTCACAATTATAATAAAAACATATGTGCAGGTAGTCCGGTTGTTCAGTTCAAAGTACTGACTTGGTGAACCCACACACGTTGAAGACAACTAGAGAATTCATTATCACACACACACACACACACACAATGAAAACTTGGAAATCACAAATCTCATGATTGCTGGTCCGGATCCGACCCGGAATGGTTTTAATTTGCTCACGGAATCGGCCTGATTCCAAAATAGTATGATATGTTAGGCTACGGCCTCTCGGACCAAAGTTGAAAACACGGACAATTTTATTTTGAAACACTGTAATTTGAGAACAGTATTTTTTTTCATTTGAACACGAGCTATT
>OZ038505.1:42850255-42867755 GCA_964036315.1 Acanthosepion esculentum
TAAGAAAATAAATGAACGAATACAAATGTTGATTTTAGAAAAAGACAGCAGAAACAAAATAGAATTACACGGACTTTTTGACAATACTAACTCCTAAACTATCAATTTATTAAAAATGGACGAGTGTAGAGAATGCAAAGTTGATAAATATAACTTTCGGTAACCAAAAATAGAAAGTAAAAATATAACAATCTTCAGGTTAGTTGTACAGAAACAAATAAATACTAAGACTGAAAAACTCGGTAATTGTGGAAAAAGTTGAATGAAATAATATATAATACATGTATAATTCCAAATAAGTATAATAATCATGACATGAAAATAAATAAAATAAATAATAATTACAAATTGAATTAAATAATTGTTCTTTTAAGCAATATTTATGTTTTCCTGTTAAAATTAATTTCCGTTAATTTTTTAGAGTTTCGACAAAAAACGTCATCATTCCTTAAGTTCGCGAATATATTTTGTCCTCCATATCATATCGATAGATGGATTATGAAATAGTCGAAACAGATAAAAATGGATAGAAACAATAGACACATTAATCGATAGAATCAATAGACATATAGATCAAGAGACCAATAAAACAAATAATACGTAAAACCCAAGCGTAAATGTATGCTATGTGCGTCTATGTATCTCAGTATATATATGTATATATATATATAATAAAATTGTTGTCTCAATGTGGAATGGCTTGCATGTCACTTGCAGTTCTCATCAGCCATTTAAGACATGATTAATGCCAGTGAAATCATCGGTATATTGGTAAAGGTATATGAATCTTACAGGTGGCCTTACTCGGCCACAAGTAGACTTGTACCATATTTATATATTTGGTGGAACTCGATATAGTGATTTTTCAAGAATGGCTTAGATATGGCACAAGGCCGAAAGTAGGGGACACCCAGTGAGGACCGAACTCACTACTAAGTGGTAATCGTAACCATTACACCACCCCTAGGTGCCCATGATTTTCCAAGCTACGTTTGGATGTGGCACAAGGCCGAAAGTAAGGGGCACCCAGTGAGGATTGAACTCACTACTCGGACGTAATTGTTTTAGCGAGGCAAGCTTGCTAACCATTACACCACCTCTCTCTCTCTCTCTCTCTCTCTCTCTATATATATATATATATATATATATATATATATATATATATATATATATATATATATATATATATATATATATATATATATATATATATATATATATATATATATATATATATATATATATATATATATATATATATATATATATATATATATATATATATATATATATATATATATATATATATATATATATATATATATATATATATATATATATATATATATATATATATAATATATATATATATATATATATATATATATATATATATATATATATATATATATATACAAACCATATTTTAAATCTATTAATTTATAATATTAATGCTCTGTAAATTTAAATTTACATAGAGCACTATTGTGTAAAAATAAAAATATCTATAAGAACACCGGATTTTATATCTTACTGTTCTTTCCTTTTTATTTATATATACATATATATATATATATATATATGCTAACATATACTTATATATATATATATATGTGTGTGTGTGTGTGTGCCTGAAAATACATAATTGCGAGATTTCATTGTATTTTCAGGCACATATATATAACAAGCGATATATATATCGAGGTGGTGTAATGGTTAGCAAGCTTGTTATATATATATATATGTGTGTCTTAAAATACATTGAAATCTCGCAACGATTTCTATATTTTCTTTATTCCTCCCAAAACATCATTTGAAAAGCTCGTCTTTCGAATAACAAAACTAAAGCAAAAATATGCCGTTCGTCACGCATTCTGAAATGCCGACCCCTACTTAAACGTAAATTTCAAATTACCACTTCCGCGCAAGTCACCTGTGATGCTATCTTTTGACGTCATAGTGTCACGTGTTATCTCTGAATTGTGAGCTAAGACAAGACAAGCAACCTGAACAAGCAAAGTAGGGAAGAACTCAAAGAGACGAAAATGAAAAATCAAACAATTTCAAAAACAAACGTTATTATTGCCCTAACTGAAGATCATTTCTGGTTAGGAAAAAGATAAATAAATAAATAAATAATTTTTTTTTTCGGGGGGTAGGGGTTCGTAATATTCTTCTGGAGATAAAATCTACTATTCAACGGCTGCATAAAATAAATTTCATTTAAAATCGAAAATAACATTTGGCAAAAAATACTTTTTAAAAATATTTACACAAAATCAAACTTTTATTTCACAAACCAAAGACTTGGATCTTGGAATAGTGTCTGGATCCCGGTTTTGGGGGTTAACTATTTTCCCGTAGCTGGGACCCTAACAGGTGCTACCACACCGGGTCAGGGTGGACCTGGGACAAACTGCAATTTAGAGGACGTTTTATTTTTATTTATTTATTTTTTGACCAAGTCATGCAGGTGTCCCCTCGGGTCTGTATACTTGGACCCACGGTGTTCCTAATTTCCATCAACAACCTTTCATATGTCATCAGTTCTCAATTCGTTATCTATGCTGGTGACACAACCATTTATCCCTCCCTTAACAGTAGGTCTGATCAGATCAATAAGGTCAAATTAGTAGCTTATCTCAAAATGACCTCCAATCTGCTGTTAATTAGGGGAAAGGAATGGATGGTTAATTTTAATGCCTCCAAAATGAAACTGCTTTTCTTAGCAGCAGACCTAGCGATGGATTCATCGCTAGGTTTACTGCTAGGAAATTTGTTCTCTCTGTCGTGCTACACATTTTTTCTCTCCAGAATCTATCTTACTTATATTCATCCTTGCTTTGAATACTACCGCCACATATGCTCTGATTGTCCTGCTGTATATTTACAGATTCGTGATAAACTCCAAAGAAGAATCTGCAATATCATTGGTCCTGACCTGGCATCTCGACTTCTTTCACCGCCATAAATACTTTAATGGTAATTGTTCTGATGAATTGTTCTTAAATCTATAGTACCTAGAATGTATGAATTTAAGCACAGTACCAGATTGGTAGCCATGGTTAGATGCAACCGTAAGTTCTATGCTAACATTTTCTTCTCTTGCACTTTTCGCTTATGGAACTCTCTTCCGGCTTCTTGCTTCCCAGTCTACTTTAATCTTCAAAAATTTGAATACTATTTCAATTGTTATCTTCAGTCATCTTAATTCTTCTTCTTTTATTATTTTCTCTCCTTAATAGCATTTTTCTCATATTCTTTAATGCAGAGTAACCCACTTGAGTCCTAGTCGCTTTATTGCCTTACTTGGGGTGAAATGAATTTTTAAAATACTTGACTTGTAAAACCCCCCGAGCAATCCGGTATATCTTTAGTTTGGTTTATTTTACATTCCACTACCATTCATTATGCTGCAAGGACAGGAAATAAATGTAATGTTTATATAAATACCAAGATTTCTCATCATTCGGATCCCGCCAGTGCCTTACTCATTAGGTCAGAGTGTATTCCCTCAATACCGTCAATACCTCTTACCCTCAATATGCCTTTGAGGGAGGGTAAGTTTTCCAAGACCTCCTTCCTCATTATGTGACTTTTTTTTTTTTTTACTGATTCTTCTTGATTCTGAGTATAAGTGTTCTTTTTGTTGCCATTTTATTTAAGACTTCCTCCTTGTTTACCAGATCCATCTATATAATTCTCAGCATCCTTCTGTAGAACCAAATTTCTGTTGTTTCAGATCGCGTTTCCATCTATGAAGAAATTGTCCAGCATTATCTGCCATATAAGAGGATGGATATCATGTATCAATTCAGCGTTCTTCGTTTTTAACGATATTGTTTCTGTTTCCAGACATTTTGCTTAGCTTTTGGAAGGCATCTTTCGCTAGTCCATCCTAATATTTTTCTTGTGTGAATATCATAGTTGAACATGTAAGTGTTAATTTCTGTCTGAATTTCTGGGATGATGTGTTATTATTTACATTATTTACATTCTGACTAATATCTTCATCTTTGATGTTCTTATCACTCCGTTTCAGCCATTGTACCCACCAGCAATCTACAGGTACCTATCGCTCCGAGTGACGCTTTTGGAATTTCGGACATAAATCTTTCTTGAAGCTACGGGCGTATATTGTTCTTGTTCTGCTATCCACATCTTACGCATTTCCAATACGACCCGGCTCACCGATTGAACTGACAATTACTATGTCAGCAGCTCCAAAATCAAACTTTTTATCCTCTAGTTCTTCTTTGGGTTTCATTGCTAAAAAAAGTGTGAAAACTTAGAGCGTGAATTACCAAGAAATTCACTAACAACGCTAAATATAGTGATATGCAAATGAGAAGATTTTTAGTGGAGATATAATGTGTTAGAGCGCAAGGAGGATGGATTCATGCCTTGGCTAAATTTAAAGATGCAGATTTCGAATTAATTTTGCCGGTTCTATTTTTCACGCTAGATGAAATTTCTGGATGATATATAGAATGGTAGCTTGGAGAATTTGACTCATAGACGTTATATAGTAGGCAAGAGCAGAAAAAAGTAACTTATTTAATCAGCTTATATGAATGAATAACAGAAAAGTGAATGGGAGCGACAGTAATGGTAATATTAAACATTTCCATATAAGGAAACATTTGGTATTCATTGACCGATCAGCCAGTACTGCAGTCGGTTCAAATTTATAAAATCATTCTCTTAAAACAATTTTCCAGTTTTCTGAAAGAATGCGAACATCTTGAGTATGTCATTATTTTCTCTTCAAGTTAGCAATGCTTCAGCAATCCTGATGAGGGGTCATGCTCTCAAAGAGGGACTCTGCCTTGAACATCTACTGAGTCTAAAGCTCACTCCCGAGTTCAAGTGGAAAACGTACATTCGTTTTATTAAGTATTTATTGTCGATTTCATAAGATCTTAAGAAAAAAATTATAAGAAAAAACAAATGAACGATTTAACAATGCCTTTCTTTGTTTTTTCTTTTTTTTTTCGTAATGTCATTTGATAGATTTACCGTGGAAAAATAAGGCGATCTTTAAGTAATGTTAGAAATTGTACTTTGAAAATATCAAAAAGTTGATCTCAATTCTCTTTTTATGTTCCGTAAATCCTGAATATTGAGTTGTATTTGTTGCTGCTTTTGATAATCCTCAAGTGATGTGATTTCTATTATTTGGTACAGTTTTTTTTTTTGAGATTCTGTAGCGCCAGTTCACAACGTTCAAAAAGGAAGATCTTCATCAGGACCCACAGGCATTAATCACTCAAAACACCGTTTCCCAGCCGATCACAGAAGTTAAGCAACGTCGAGCATGCATACTAAAGCCAGACAATAGGAACACGAGATATCTACCTGGCCAATTGTTGTGGTGTCTTCCCTCTAATGAGTCTATTGTGGACTCTTGCCCTCAATATAAAGTAGTAGGAAAGTAAGTCTCGGGGGGTGGAGGGACAGTGCTGTAGCCTGTTCAACTATCGAACTCTCTGTTTTTGGCAAAGCCTCGTCCGGGAGGTAGACAGGGAATATTTTTGGCCGAGCCTACGGGCTCGAAGAATCCACGGTAAACTCGGCCTTTTGCCACATACATCCCTCGTGGAGGGGAGCTGTTAAATATTAACAGTGATATAGACTGAACGCTGGTCAAACGACACATTCTCCCAAGTCGTGTAACACACATCTGTTGTATTTACTGTTCAATACACTATTTATCTGCAACCTCTTCTTTTGTTATTTCTTAACCATATACATGGTCACAACAGCAATGAAATACAAACAGCATATCGAAAAATATCCAAGTTTTTTCATTGCTAATAATTTCTGATTTAGTTAAAATCAGAATAGCGAAACGTGTTAAATTTCTAATGGTTTTCTTGTTCCTTATTCTATCATTAGTTCGAATGTAAATAATGTATATGAAAGTCTTTTATGCTTTAAACTACAACTTACAGGAAATACCAAAAAGCACGCTTAAGGCCACTTCAGGTGGAAACACCGGTTCTCGTACGATCACCGAAGTTAACCAACATCGTCCTTGGTCAGTACCTAGAGGGATGACCGCTTGGAAATGCCAGGTGCTATATGTTTGGATGTACGCCTGGTGTAATGAATAATGGCTTCAAATTGTTAATCGTTTGGTTTGTTTGGTTTGGTTTGTTTTACGGTATAACAACCTCAATGTTTTATTTAATGCCGACAAAATTTTTATTGCTACTAATATTTTGTTTTGTCAAAAATCTTTTTCTGGTAATATTTTTTTTCCTTCAAAAATCTATTTCTGGTAATATTTTTCCTTCAAAAGTGTACTGCTGGTAATATTTTTTCCTCAAAAATGTATAGCTGGTAATATTTTTTTTACAAATTGTTTCTGGTATAAAAACCTCTTTTTACACTTTTTATTGTTTTTACCCCAGTTCCGGGGTTAACTACTTGCCCATAGCTGGGACTGTAACATGTGCTACCACCTCGGATCAGGGTGGACCTGGGAACACTATCAGTTAAGAGGTGGTTCCACGCTCCTCAAAACCTCCTGATCAGAGGCCTTGCTGCTGGACGTAGTTTATCGTCTTACCCAGGACGCGAATGAAGTTTATCATCATACCCAAGATAGAATTGTTAATTGGGGAGCCGAGTTCCAATTGCAGTTGGATTCGTTATATTGACTTACGCGCAAATATTTTTGGGAAAGGAATGAATCCATCTCTTTTCAACATAAGCTATGGGTTAATTAGTAAGTCTTATATCATTAAATCATTATTATCTTAAAAAATATTTCAATCTAAAATTATTTTCTGACTTTAAAAAAACAGGTAAAGTTTTATAAACCATAAAAAGTCAATCAGTTTAATTAATCAAATCCATGTATGACCATGGATCTTAGAATGTTGGTATATACTTCCGACAATTCAAATATGTCTGAACGGGCTTGGTGTCATACATGACATTCATATGAACATCTCGAACTGACGAGACTATTTAAGAAAATGCCTCAGGTGTTCAGGCTAATGTTTTGGTTTTGTAGCAATTGGTGGTGTTGAGCGAAACTACCTCTACCGCTGCCTATTCTATGTTCAATTTCCTTTTCCTCTATATTAAATTGGTTATAACCGATCCATACGCCGAGGCATCTTAAGTGATTTAGCAAAGGGGACAATTATTATTTAGAACTACAAAGTATAAGAAATCGTGGAAAGCCACCAACTAAGACGAGAATGCAGCACATAAAAGAAGATCTAAGCTGTCTCTCGAAACTGACATTATTTGCTATTCTAAAAAGTTTATTTTCTAAAAGAAATCGATCTGATCGATACGAACAATAGTAGATTTAAATGTACATAAACTCATATCATACCACGTTTACAGAACAAATATCTAGGTGTGCCTCGTTTTTAGAAACACTTATATTTTTCTTGGTTTATTTTCTTCCTTATGTAATTTAATGCAGATTTTTTTAAATTTATTTTCCTCTCAATATAGTCATTGATTACCGGAGAAGTTTTACAACATTTTCTATTGTTTCCTCCCGTTTTAAAAGACTTCACTTATTTGCCATGCTTTAATTTCAGGAATTATTTTCTCGTGATGTTGTATCGTTTGTTCTTACTTAACAAACTGCCTACCTCTTACGTCATACGTCAGGTTTCTGTATACTTTCCCTTTCCTGGTCTTTAATTTCAAAGAGCCTTAAGAGATTTTATGTAGATGTTAGACGTGTGCTCAATTTGTTTAGTTTTTAGAAAAGTTTACCAGTAAAAATCAGCCTGTGAATTGATATTTTGAGAATGTATTTGATTGATTTTCATCTTCGAACGAGTGGGCGGTTCATTTACAATAGCTATTCTCACAGATAACAACACAAGATACGCAGATGGCACTGTGCTGTGGCAGTCACAGAAAGAAAAACTGAAGGAACGCCTAGACAATGCAGTAAAGGAAAGTGAGAAGAAAGGACTAAACATGAATTATAAAAAGACAGAATAATAATTTCGTTAGTAAGGGGGACATTTCAAAATGCGACATACAAACTGGAGATATCAGAATGAACGGCGTACAAAAACTTGATTATTTGGCAAATTTTATAACAGAGATAGAAAATGTGAAACTGTAATCAGAAACCGTGTTGGAATAGTGAAAGATACCCTACAGAACAGTATTTCTCAACCGATGTTCCACGGAATCTGCTAGAGATCGCTAGTTCTGCGAAAAACTGCTAAATAAGCTAATACATTTTTTGAGTATTTTTTTTATACAGTTGCGGCCAAAATGTTCAGAACGGCATTGTTTTCGTCAAAAAAGCAGGTATAAATTTTGATCAAAGTTGTTTTATATTCTATAATTTTCACAGGCTATAAATACGATATTATTTGTTATTGTCTGAGATTTTAGTATAATTTGAGGGGATAATACAAAAGTTATGGATGATTTAGGTCCGTTGGTTCTACAGAAGGATTTCATGAGAAACTTGTAAGAAAAATGGAAACAAAATGGATGCTTGCGATCCGAATCAGAAACATCTAACATTGTTGGGACACGTAACGAGGAAAGATAGCTTAGAGAATTTGACATTTACTGGTTATATTGAAGGCAAAAGAGGCAGAGTGACACATCAAGTAATTTACCTAATGCACTTATGTAAACGGATGACAGAATATAGACAGTGAGTGAGAGTAATAGGACAGACATTACGTAAAGCAACAAAGAGTAGGATGATGTGGAGAGCCATGACCGCCTAGATTCTGAAGAATAAGACGTTTCTGATTATTTTAACAGGTGTTAGGTGAAAGTAATGTTTCTCCAACCCATAATACAACTGTAGAAAAGGATGTAAAATTTGATGTTTATCTAATCTATAATAGAGCTATCCAAAAGGTTATAAAATTGAATTATCCAAGACAGTTTAAACTAGCCAAGGATCTTCTTAACAGCTTCGAATGTCCAAGTGGAAATTATCTGGTTATTGCGTAATAGAATATCTACGCAATCTAAATTTTATATATTCTCATTAAGAAAATTAAAATTACAGCGAATAATGAACTCTTTTATTTCTCGATTATAAAACACCGGTATCAGTACATATAAATTCGCCCATCACTATATAATGGATTCTTCCGGTGGCAAATATTGCAAATAGTACAAAGACAAATTTCTATTAGAAATATTGTGCTCAGGGAATTAAATTGGATTTAGGCTTGGTTTTAAATAAACATTTAAATATATCTTTAAATTTCTATCAAGGCAACAAAGCAAATGACCAATTATTTATGCAATTTTACTTTTATTTTAAACTATCTTAAAAGCTGCCCTATCATACGGCATTGAAACTACCTCCTACGGAAAGCTCTTGATTGGTCTTCATCAAAATAGGTAGGGAGGAGTAGATGCGATAGGCAACAATACAAAAAGAAAGAAATGAAAAAGAAAGAAGAAAGCTCATTCAATACAGGTAAGGGTGATAGCAGCCGTATTAAGAGAACAGTTTGATATGAGAAATCAGAGAAGCGAGTTCGAATTCCAGTCGAGTTCGTTGTATTCATATATGCGAAAATATCTATTGAAAAAAATATTAACCCTCTCTTCGTCTTCCCCTAGCTATGGCAGTCTATTAGGGTACACCGAAATCTTTAGCTTTGATTAACAACTAGTCTAGGAGAGGGACAACTCTGAATTCAAAATCTGGGGAGGGTCGTGAGGAAACATTGAGGTACACTATACGCAACAATATCTTCCGAAAAGTGCATGTGCTTCTGCACAAGTTTTCACCATTATAAGAAAAACATATGCGCAGCTTGTGTGGCTGTTCAGTTCCAAGTACTGAACTGGTGAACCCATTATCACACACACACACACATATATATATATATGTGTGTGTGTTTCGGAATGGATTAAATTCGACATATTTTTAATTTATTAGTTTGAAGGTTATTTTAAATGGATACGTAATTTCAGTAGATAATCTGTTTTTTTATTCATAAAGAAACTGTTAAATAAATAAAAACAGAGCATATACTCAAATATGAGTATCCATTTAAAATAACGTTTAAACAAATATATATATATATATATATATATATATATATATATATATATATATATATATATATATATATATATTCATTGATGCATGTTTCATTAAATAATATAAACAAGTTTTTCTATTTATTTTAAGTAAGTTCCTTTCATATTGTCTGATAAGCTTAATAACTTTATCATTGAAAGACGAAATGAATTCACCATATTGATAGATGTTTTAATCCTATCTAAGCTTTCGGCTTACATAACCGATTATCAAAGATGATAATTACATGTTAATATATCAAACAATACACGGACAAAACAATAATGATAGTCTGTTTTTGTTGCGTGAAAAATTTCAATGCAACGACAAACTTCGTGTATACGAGACGCGGAAGCGAAACTCGCATTGCAGCTCATGACGTCACACATGACCACACGAGAGTGAAAACGAGAAGTATTAAGTATGGGAAGCCGTTAGTGTGTATATATATATATATATATATATATATATATATATATATATATATATATATATATATATATATATATATATATGTGTGTGTGTGTGTGTTTGTGTGTGTGTGGTGGATTCTCCCGTCGTATTCAACATATGAGGGTCAAGCAGCTCTCTTCCTAGGAACCGACAGCCCAGACACCAGCACATATAATTTGATTATAGTAGTGAAGGCTTTGTGCAAAACCAATCACAATTTTTTGAAGGGCCGAATACAGAGACCTGGTGCACTACGTGCCACAAGGTCCCCCAACGACACCCCGCAGGTTTTGAATTCAGAGTTGACCATCTCCTAGGACATTTGACATCCAAGGCTATAGAACCCAGTCTGTCCTGCTATTTACTCATAGCTGGACGGAGAAGAAGAGGAATGGATTCGACTGGAATACATATATATATATATATATATATATATATATATATATATATATATATATATATATATATATATATATGTGTGTGTGTGTGTGTGTGTGTGTGTGTGTGTGTGTGTGTGTGTGTGTGTGTGTGACAGTTTTCTGTACATAGGTCCTTACTTTCCGTACAAACAATTATTTTCATTTCATATTTGACTTTTTGCAATTAATTACGATTATTCCTAAATTTATTTCCAAGTTATAAAATTTGTTATCGTACATAAAGTTCGTCGCAAAAAAAATAACGTAAAAATCGCCGAAAACAATGGCAGTAATGAAAACTTAGGAATCCAAAATTTCAGAATTGCGGATCCAGATTTTTTTTTAATTTGCTCACGGAGTCGGCCTGATTCCAAAATGATATGTTATGTTGGGCTACGGCCTCTAGGAGTAAAGCTGAAAAAGTGTGACACACTGTTATTCGCATTTATTATATAGACGCGTATTCAGTATGAATTGATCATAAAAAGACAATAGAGATCATCAAAATTTTGATATTATTGAAGTCGTCTAAAATGCTGTTGGTAAAACACCCATGGGAGAATGGTCCGAAATCAGAGAGGCCACGGTGCTGTCTTGTATTTCTTTGGACCATTGAACCATTAAGGAGTCGCGCATCGGCCAGTACAATTGCAAAATTGCTTAAATATGGCCTTATTTTTTAGAGTTAGTCTATCGAATAATTTTTTCTCATCCTTTCATTTATCTTTTATTGGGATTGTGACCAACGTTCCAACAAGGATTAACTCAAACTCTCGCCTTCGTGTGTCACTGGCAATTTCCTGTTACTTATTATCCTGTTACTAGATTTATTTTTTTAAATGTCTTACTATATTTTGCTGGAACAGTGAAATCGCCAACCTATTTTTTGTTTTTGTTGTTGTTGTTGTTGTTTAAGACAAAAGTATCTAGCTTTCTGAGTTTGATTAGTCGACGCGGTTCTAATTCAAAATTATAGAAGATTTTGTGTTATAATTCTCTGGGACAGATTCTGCACTGTAAATTTACCTTTGATTTGTATGGTGAAATGACACAGTTCCTAACGTCCCCAGTGGATCCGAATTCCTATCCGATAGTGCCTAGTTTTTGTATACTTTCTAAGAAAACTACATTCTATTATTATATGTTTTATTGCCACGTTTCTAGCTACGCAGCGTCTGCATTTGTTATTCCCCTGAGTCTTGTGGATCTAGGTTCTGTACTGCATATTATTATTATTTTTATTATTATTATTTACATTTTTCTTCCGCCTTCCGTTTTCTCCCTCGGTTTTTCAGGATGGTACTTTAACCTCTCTTAGTCAATGTGTCCTTTTTACGTTTTGCTTTTGCTGTTGTAAAGAACAACAAAATAAAAGAATACGCTTTATTCTTTTACATGTACTTCTCATGTTGAACTCTCTATTTAGAAACGAGATTTATATTGTCTTATCATTTAACATCTCGTCTCGTGCTGCCTCTCCCTTGCGATTTGAATCTAAGTACTTTTTAAAATACATATTTATTTAAAGACATCTTCAGCGTCCCAATTGGATTTTTTTGCATTGCAATAGGTCTTTCTAGCTTTCTCATTTTTTTATTTCCTTTCTATCGTCTGCTAGAAATTTCATTGTTCCTTGTTATTTATATTTGTATATATTTGTACACAACCTTTTATTCTAGAGACATTATTGATTCCTACCGGACGTCCATATTGGACGTATAATTGAGAATATTAAAACAATAGTGTCTTGTGAAGTTTGTTTATATGCTGATATTTATTTACATTCTATTTTAGCGAAAGGGATATTTGGTGGTGTTGGAGTGGCATAACGGTTATCGTCATGAAAACGGAATCGATGATCGAAGTTCGTGTTTCAAACTATACTTTTTGCTCTCACTTTCACAGAAAATCTTTAATGACAGGTATGAATCCACGTCTCCACACCCAACTACGAGTAAATAGTTTGTAACTTACATACGATACGGTTTAGCCAAGATACGGTTACTTTGACTGATAGGAAATAACTATGTAATGGCAATCAAAATGAGTGGTCCCTCGCTCGGAATTGGGGATGGTTAGATGTTGGGGTAGCGCCCGGTCTCTTAGATTACATTTATCAGATAACTAATTAATAATATTCCAATATCTCGTACAAAATGGGAACATGACCGACGTACTTTGTCGCTTGGAAGAAATCTGTCTGTATGTATCTGCACATAAATCTAATAAGGATGACATATTGTAACCGGCAATCTCCATTTAATCGCAAACTCCGCTAACCGACTTGAGTATCACCGACATTACGGGTCACCCGGCTTTATTTTCCTTTCTCGGTTGGAGCCGGTGTTGTCGTCTCGCTAAGGATGATTCGAGTTTCCCAAACTCTTACGATATTGGGCTTGACAGCGATTTCTAATGATGGACCAAAATATACGTTGTGTACCTCAGATAAAGAATGAGGAGTTCTCGCCTGCGACAGTGGTAAGTTGATTCTTTGCGTCTAGAATATCGTCGAGAATCAAGGCTGGAAGGCGATCTCCTTCAATAAAGTGGACAATATTTTTAATAACACTCACAGCGGGTTTATTCAATATTAAAACTGATAAATACAATGCCTTTATTACCTACCGAACGACTAAGTTCTACCTCGCTGGATGCCTGAGAAATCTAGTAGCAATTGTTGACTCCAGACTCGCCAGTCGTCTCTCACTTAACTCTTCTACCCTGCGTGTGTCTCTATCTTCGCTTCAACCACGGGAATACGGGTGTGTTTTTGTAATGACAACGACTGTCTACGAGGCAACTGGGGCAAATCTGAGACGGCTATCTGATTGGGTCCCGTAGGTCTTTGTTTATAATTTATAATTAAATTTAACTGCGATGCATATAATTTTTCAAATTTCGATCGCCCTATCTTAGGAAATATTTTCTTTAACCACATGGCTTACTTTGTTAAACTAATTAGGTCATTTTTTTTCTGTAAGAATATAATCGTTTTGGTCTAATTGTATTAATAAAATTAATAAAACCTGAATAATAACAAACCCCCAAAACTTCGGTCAACACATTAGTCATGTCTTCTACTTATCCGACGGAAGGGGAAATTTGGTTTTGCTTAATTTTACTTAATCTAATAAGGATGACATATTGTAACCGCCAACCTCCATTTAATCGTAAACTCCGCTAACCGACTTGAGTATCACCGACATTACGGGTCACCCGGCTTTATTTTCCTTTCTCGGTTGGAGCCGGTGTTGTCGTCTATTAGGTTGGTGCAAAAATAATGTCGTTTTCTCACATATGTTAGAACGTCAAAAAACGACATTATTTTTGCACCAACCTAATAATTAATTTCTGGGTTCGTTTTTATTTATAACCGTTCTCAAATTAATTTCATTTTTTAAAACATATTTATTAACTTGTTTCTTACTCCACGTTTCTTCAATCTGTTCTTCTAAGAATTTTAATAATTATTATCCAGTTAATAGTCACTGCAGATCACCTTTAAGCGATTTCATGCAATTAAATATTGAAGAGGGCCAGCAACATGTTACTGTAGACAAAAAAAAAACGAAATCAAGTTTCGGAAAATTACGACCTTATTTAATTTTCTGCTCTACGTAATTATCTTTATCTGTTCACTGACATATACCGATATTGCATAACACTTCAGCATACTTTTTTAAACTAAATTTTCCGTTTCACAATAGCTTTTTTCATTTTTTTTTTCTCAAGGCTTTTCTGCAGCTTCCAATTTGTGTTTGCTATCAACACTGTCATCTGCATATCTGAAGTCGCTAAAATGAATCCAGTAGGACTTCCAGCCTGTTCGCTATCACCTCGATTTAATGCTTGAATAGATCCGGTGAGAAGACACATCCTTGTCTTCGCCACTTTCTAGTTATGCGCATTTCTAGTTAAAATGTCATCAATTCAGTAGATTTTGAAGAAAAACTACAGGAGCTTAGAAAAATAAAATCTAAATGAACTCAAATTAAAAAAAATATTTAGCAACAAAAACTCGTTTCGATAATCTAAAATGAAGAAAATCGTAATTACATTGAAGACCGAGCGTCAAGATCCGAAAATAAATAATCCAAACGAAAAAAGGAGATAAAAAGGCAGAAGTTAACGATTGGCGTTGGATTTAATTTTTTGAAGATAAAAGTTTACTGGAAAGCAAGAAGTCAGAAGAGAATTCCACAAGCGATAGGTACGAGAGAAGAAACTGTTAGCATAGAACTTACGGTTACATCGAGTCATTTCAACTTTGAAATGCCGATTCCTTACAGCCAATCTTGCGCTTAAATTCATGAATTCTAGGTACCACAGAGGAAAGGTTCACCAGTAAAAATTACCTTGAAAATATCTGTAGAAAAGGGAGCGGGAAATCTATATTAAGGCGGTGGGAAAGTGACTGAAGGTGAGATATCAGGTCAGGACAGGACCAATAACATTGCAGATTCTTCTTTGTATTTTATCAAGAATCTCTAAATACAGACCATATGTGACAGCAACAGTCACTGTATTACGATTGAATATCTTATATAGATACTCGACTCTCCCGTCGAATTCGACGTATGATGGTCAAGCAGATCAGCTCCGAGGAAAAAACACCAGCACATTAGATTTGATTATATTGGTGAAGGTTTCTGCAGATCCATCCACACTTTTTGAAGGGCCGAATACTGAGATCTGGTGCATATATATATATATATATATATATATATATATATATATATATATATATATATATATATATATGCATGTCTGTGTGCTTTACTTACCAATGTATATCTTAATACCTAAGCTATTATATATGTACTATTTTATCAATTAGTACACCAATAATGGTTAATGTAATATTTTCTAACACAAATAATTACACACACACACATATATATATATATATATATATATATATATATATATATATATATATATATATATATATACACACACACAATTCATATATATATATATATATGTGGGCGGTGCGCGCGTGTGTGAGAGAGAAAAGAAATAGAGAGAGAGAGATAGAGAAACAAGTAAATGCGTATTATCTGGAATAACACTAAGGCAGATCTGTTTTCCTTCTTTTAGACTAGCTAACACGCAAGACTGCTAAACTATTTAATTCATAGCTGAGAGAATAAAAGGAGAGTATTTTCGTGGAAATCGACTTCATCACAGACCGATAATATTAAGTAACCGCTTTCCTGACAAATTTCCCATGGTGTGATACGAACCTGTGTCTCATAGTGGGAAAAACGAACATTTTAACCTTACCTACATAACCTGATGGCATGAATGGTTCATAATCTGTGATACTAGAGCTGTGAAATCTGACATGCTTTAATTTCATCTCTCCTTATTAATAACTGCATTGTTTCTTTCCGAGTAAACTGAGATTTTACTTTTCAAAGAATACTTCAAAAGTAACTAGTAGCGACTTTCTCTTGAAAATGACATCGTGGTGTTATCAAGTGCCGGCAGAAAAAATGTTTAGCCCGCAAATAACATTAGGACATGACACCCCAGCTGTATCAATAGTGCAAAAGTGGGAAGCTGAATTAAAGAAGGTAAGAAATGAAAGAGAGTTGAAGATGACACAAGGTCTGGACGTCCTGCAACTGCCACCACAGTTGAAAACATTGATCGTGTTAACCACAAGTTGCCTGACAACTGAGTACAAATCAAATGGCCAATACTATTAGCATATCCCGTGAGAGAGTTGAGAATATTCTGAAGAATGAACTTGGCATGACAAAGGTGTCTGCTCGGTGAGTGACACGTCTTCTGAGACAAGATCAAAAGCACACCAAACTGATCACATCACGGCAAAATGTCACATTGTTCGCGGCATATCCAACTGATTTCATTGAATGTTTCTTAACCCACAATAATTGTTGCGTTCATCCCTTTGAGACAGGGACAAAGAGACAATCCATGCAGTGGAAACAGCCCTTCTCACCAGCTCTAAAAAGGGCAATGTTGTTTTATATGCAGGGAAGACGATGGCCTCAGTTTTTGAGGATTCAAAATGTATTGTGTTTATTGATTATCTTCAGAATGGTCATACCATCAATAGAGAGTACTATACCAACGTGCTGAGGCAATTGCAAAAGGTTATGAAAACTAAAATCCCAGAAAAACTAACGAAAAGGATCTTCTCTCATCAGGATAATGCGCCAGTAGCCAAGTCCTTGGTTACAATGGCTGCTGTGCGTTCTATTGGTATTGAACTGGTTGATTACTCTCCCTATTGGTCTGCTTTGGTTCCGCCTGAATATAATCTGCTCCCAAACATGAATAAACACTTGGCTGGGAACCAGTAGCCAAGTGATGGTAACCTCATATCTGTTGTTGATGACATTTTGACCAGCAGTATGTAAGCTTCTTCACCAATGGGATTAAGCACTGCAACACCGATGAAAGATGGGATTATGCTGAAAAATAAACCTCACTGGTATCTTGGTCAGACTAGAAACTATTCAGCAGATCCTCGTACAATACTTACAAGTATTATATACATACATAATATATATATATATATATATATATATATATA
>OZ038505.1:42877755-42952755 GCA_964036315.1 Acanthosepion esculentum
ATCCGGGATAATCTTCCGATTGCCAGGGAACATTCTCTCGAGTCTGTCGACTACTCTTGCATGTGTTTCGCTACTGAACTCTGTCAGCTATCTCTTTTCCTTTTTCGCCCCCTCTTCCCAAGACTGCAGTATATTAGACACAATAGCTGACAGTATAAAAAAACAATTTTCCTCTATCCATCTGCGAACATCTTTGTCTTCGGTGACTTTAATGCTCACCACAACATGTGGCTGAAACATTCCAAAGGTATTGACGTTTGCCGGTATAGATATTAAAATTTTCCATTGCATAATCCCTCACTAAAATCGTGGACTTCCCTACTCGTTTCCCTAGCCAGACCGAGCAAGAGGCTTCTCTACTGAATCTATTTCTTGCCTCCTCTCCTCGCTCTTACTTCAAAATACTGCCCTCTAGGTAACTCGGACAACTCTGCGTTAGATATTATATCTCTTTCTAAGTATCCATTAAACAGGAACCCCCTATCCATAAGACCTCTCTCTATTACTAGCACGCTGATTGGGACTCGATCCGGGATTTTATTCTTGACGCCCCTTGAGCTGACATCTTCAACTTCCCAAATGGAAATTGCGCCACTGAGGTTTCTTCTTGGGTCAAAGCCGGCGTGGACGCTTTCATCTTTCTACCCCTTGTTAAGAAACTCCTAGAGGCCCTAATCAATGCTGAATTACTTCATAATCTCTCATCGCATGGCCTTTTCTCAGACAAGCAAAACGGTTTTCGTTTCTCCGGGTTAACTGCTGATGCACTAAAGATTAATGCAGTAAGAGTCTATTGTGGTCTAGATAAAAAAACGGTGAAACACGCGCTATATCTTTGGACACATCGAAAGCCTTTGACAGGGTCTGGAATTCAGGTCTTCTCTACATGCTGAAAAGTTACTGTATCTCTGGACACATTCATTCCTATCAAATCGTGAATTGAAAGTTATCCTGAACGCCCACTGGTCTACATCCTTTCGTACAAATGCCGGCTGCCCCCCAGCGCTCCATCCTTGTTCCTACAATGTTTTTAATATTCATTCATAATAATTTTATAATCTAAATAATTTTGCTATTCGTCCGGTTCACACTTCTCCCCAGTCTTTTGAACAGATGCAAATGTATATCCCTTGATTCCTGGTTCCTTCTAAATTGTACTTCCAACTCTATACTTCTAAAGTCTCCGACTAAACTCTAAAATTTTATTTATATTTATTTATTTATTTTAATCAATAGGAGTAGATAGGTTCGCCTATCAATCGGTTCACATTTATCTCCGGTCTTTTGAACGTTTTTGTAAGGTTTTTCCCTTGTTTCTTGCTTCGGGTGTGTGCTACCGTCCCTTCTAAAGTCTTTTCAATTTATTTCCCTTCCAGTTGCACATTGCGTCTTAGTGGCTTTATCGCCTTACATGGAGTGAACTGATTAGGAAGAAATTTCACATTTTCTTTCCGTGTAAAAAGACCACGCAGACACACAGAGTTCGATGAATTTTATTTTTGCTTAAAACAGAGCAGTATAATTAATAATCAAGTAAATCCTTTTACCTCATATGGGGAATAGACTACTTTTGACTGAAACAGTGAAAAGTGTAAAATCTATATTAGGTGTTTTCGGCAAGTTAAAGTTTAGCTTGATCCTTTAGCTTCCAATATCAGTTGCTCACAGTTAACTGCTACGTCCTGTTTCCTCTAACTTTACAGATGTGAACTTCATTCGACACCGGGATTGAAAAACAGGCGACCACTTTTGTATATATATATAAGTAACTAATAACTGATACAACAAAAGTTAATGAAAATGAACATGCTAGCACCCCTTGTCTGGATGGGTGGATTTCTCTGTATCCATGGAAACAGTGAATTATGAATTTTTTTCCGTGCCTTTAAAACTCAGTAAATTTTAAAATAAGTTACTCCAAAATTCGCTTGAGGAATAAATGGAACTAACGTTTTTAATTGAATTACAAAATTAAATTCGAAGCTTTTAGCTTCCATTTTTGAAACATGTTTATTACTGTGTAGCGAAAAAAAACATATTTTAAAACAGTTAATTTATAATATTAATGCTCTGTATATTTACATTGAGCACTATTTTCTAAAAATAAAAATATCTATAAGAACACCAGATTATATATCTTACTGTGCTTTCTTCTTATTTACATTATATATATATATATATATATATATATATATATATATATATATATATATATATATATATATATATATATATTTCGGCAGCAATTTTTCATTAATGCATGTTTCATTAAATAATATACACAGGTTTTGTCTATTTATTTTAAGTAAGTTCCTTTCATATTGTCTGATGAACTTAATCACATTATCGTTGAAAGACGAAAGGAAAACACCGTATTGATACATGTTTAAATCCAATCTAAGCTTTCGGCTTACATAAGCCATTATCAAAGATGACAATTTCAATAAATCAAAAAACACACAGACGAAACTACAATGATAGTCCGCCCTTGCTGCTTGAATAAGATCAAATTAACGACAAATTCGTATATAATCTCGTCGCAGCTCGTGACGTCACAGATGACCACGCGAGAGTGAAAAACGACAAGTATTAAGTATGGGAAGCCGTTGGTATAAACCAATGGCTTCTGCTATAAATTATAGGCATTTAAGAATATTTGTAGAGATTTCAGTTTATTTTGTTCAGGTTAGTTTTCAACTGTTTTATGTATATAGCTTCAAGTACTTTTAATTTTTGTTTATTATTTTCATGTTTAAGTATAATTGTGTTTTCAACAAGGATTTTCTGGGATTGAGTACGCGGGCCGGCGTGTTGTTTTAAATGTCTAAAAATGTTAAAGTTATCATTTAAATGTAGAGTTAAGCGCCGTGAAAGCGAGTTTGTGGTGTGACCAACATAAATATTATTTAATCCATTGGAGATACAATCTCCTATAGGGCATTTGAATTTGTAAACTATGTTGTTTTTTTGCAAATCGCTAACGGGGAGGGGGGAAGAATCATTGCGAATAGTTAAGTTGGACATACCAGATTTTGTGTAGTATATGATTAACCTATTTTTTTTGCTATGATCTGTTGTAGATATATTAGTATTTATTAATTTTTTTAGTATATTTTCATCTTGTTTATAATTAGTATGCATTTGACTACGATAAAAGAGATTAATATGTTTGGAATTAGTTGAAGCAGTATTATGTTCTATTTGCTTAGTATTAAGACTTCTAAGAAAGCATCTTATTTGTTCATCAACTATATAGTTTGGAAAGCTATTACTAATAAGTGTTTGTTTTATATTCTTTAGTTCACTGTAAAAAATCTGTTTTGTAGATGAATTAGTTTTGGCACGATGTATTAGATTTTTATAATTGCTATTTTGTAGTAATATGGGCATTCGCTTTTGTAGTTAAGTGTACAAGAATTTATGCTAATAGTTATTTTTTATGGCAAAATAGTAAATTTGTTATTATTTGTGTTTATCAATCTCAAGGAAGGGAATTTTATTAGTACGTGAATTTAAGGACAGAATTATCTTGAAAACGTTTTTGAAGTTGAAGTATTTCATCAGTATTTTTAACTAAAATAAGGATATCATCCACATATCTTAGAAAGATGGAAGGTTTTTTTAATATCTTATTTTCGAGGTTCGACATGTAGAAATTGCTAAATGTCGGACCCAGTACTGAACCCATGGAGACGCCATCGCGTTGTATATATATATATATTATTACTATGATCTAAGAAAGGGACTTCAGTAGTACAAACTAATAGTAGTTTCCGTAATATATTTGGATTAATTTTAAGTGAGAGTAAAAATGAGTTACTGAATATATTCCTTATAATTATGTCAATAGTTTCACTAACCGGGACATTGGTAAATAAGTTTTCAACATCCAGTGAAGCTATGATTTCATTA
This sequence comes from Acanthosepion esculentum, assembly GCA_964036315.1. NCBI lineage: Eukaryota > Metazoa > Mollusca > Cephalopoda > Sepiida > Sepiidae > Acanthosepion > Acanthosepion esculentum. The sequence goes on from OZ038505.1 coordinate 42,881,668, forward strand.
TTAGGTTATTCACATTTTAGGATTTGGATTACTTCTAATGTTGAACTAATGCTAAATTTACTAGGAAGGTAAGGAGTAATGAGTTGATTAATGTATTTTGTTAGCTGATATACTGGAGTAGGAATTTGCGATATGATAGGACGGAGAGGATAGTCAGGTTTGTGTGTTTTTATATTGCCGTATATGTAACCGGGTCTGTAATCACCAATAATTTTAGGGAGTTTTAAAGAGCTCTGTTCATCATTATTAGCCGTAATGAGTTTATTAAGCTTTGATTTTAGTTGGTTGGTCGGGTTCTTGTTGAGTTTTTTAAACTTTTTGTGATCATGGAGTATGTGGTCAAGTTTTTTTTGTAATCCAATTTGTTTAAGATGACAAAAATGTTGGTCTAATCAGTTTTTTTTTTACAATTATGTCAGGGTGGTTGCGTAGTTCTTGTGTGGGGACATCAGTTCATCGTGACTGGTGGTAGTTCGGGGTAGAATATTGATGCTGAGTTTGAGACACACTAGGAGTTTCATAACCATGACCTTGTACCAAAACTAGACTATTCTTAGTAAATAACTACCTGAACATATTTCGCATTGCACTTAAAAAGGAAAGATCAGAATCAATCCCTGATACCTGGGCATCGCGAAAAGGAAATAGTGATGGCGACTGAGCCATGTTGGCTCCTTCCTACGCGCATGCGTGAGGAGACGTATATTAAACCGACACTATGTCAATTTTGCCATCGTGAAAAAGCAGATAAGTGACCTAAAGGAACTTATACTTGCTTTGTTTTGATGTTCAATATTTTTTCTGGCCGAATTGCTCTTAAGGAAGCAAGCTGTTACATCCAGCATGAATAAATGAACTATCGTCTTTCTTCTGTCAAGTCAAATATTAAAACATGCAAGGCATCGATTATCCTTTTAAAAAAGAAGGAAAAATGAAACTGTTTTAACGCAAGAAAATATTCAAATCGACTGAGAGTAATGTTCAGTCACTTGAGTCAGACTCGCAGCACAAAGCTATATGAATCGAAACTTTGGGTCGAATATTCACAGTCAAGAGAAAACAGTGACCGTGACCAATCAATCACATGACCAATTGTCCGAATTTATAAAGACAAACATTTGAACATTCTTATATAACTAGAGAAGCATGAAATAATTCTTTTTCGTTTGACTATGTTACCAAAGGGAAACAGAAAAAGAAAAATATCTTCAATCGTAGAAAATGTTTTGCTGTATCAATCGATAAGATTTGAGGCTCCTTATAGTCTGAAAGTAACAAAAAATGGTTAGCGTTTTGTGTGTTTAGATCTTGGCACTGGCTGGAAGATAAGCTGCGGACAACCGGACAGGAAGTGTCCCAAAACAGAGATTATTGATGCGGAAAATAACTTTAGTGGAAAGAGGAAATTTTATCCCGTATATATATACATATATATATATATATATATATATATATATATATATATATATATATATATACATACATACATATATATATATATATATGTATATATATCATTCTTTTTCAAATATATATACATGTGTGTATGTCTGTGTGTTTCTGTATACGATAGTCTAACTAAAAAGTTCTCGATGCTTCTAATGTCTAAGAATCTGACTAGTTGACCAAACAGGAAAGGATTCACTGTCGGACGGATAATTTTACATAATCACTCATATGCATGAAAGTGAACATTAAAACATATACACACACACATACTTACGCATACAAGCATGCACATAAACACACACACACACACACACACATATATATATATATATATATATATATATATAGTTTTTTATGCCCCAAGTTTCTTAAGAACGAGCGCGATCCTGGCTCTTCACAGTTTCCCGTTTGTTGATAGCTTTAATCAGCGTTTAACCCTATAGCACCCTCTTTTTTCCTGCTCTGCAATTCCTTTGAGAGAAACCTATTATTCGGACCCTCCATTTTCATTCCAGTCAGTAAAACTTATAAAAAATACGTATAAAACATTTTTTGTTCGTCGCATTAAATGAAGCATAAAAAGTATAAAAGAAAGATTGCTGCCCAAATATGCAATATATGTGTCTGTTTGTTTCTCTCTGTGTTGCATGTGTGTGAATGTTTGTGTGCCTGTGTCTAAACTTAACATAAAATCTTTTACTAGTACATCTAAAACAATAAAAGACTTAGCCAATACGAATAAAAAAAATCTTGAAGGATGGATTTACTGTATCGCTTGTAATAATTGTCACAAAAATACATAGGAGAAACCTCAAGGAATCCAAATAAAAGATTATATGAACACAAAAGAGACATTTTACAAAATAATACATTAAATGCGTTGGTTGCATACTATAAGCAAACTGGTCACAATTTTGACATAAAAATGCTACTCTGATAAAAAGAGAAAATAATTCATTAAGGCGAAAATGTTTAGTGAGTGACTTGATCATCCACAGTAAACTTTTGTCCTGGTTTTACAACGTTTTTCCTTTCTTCGAAGATCTACTTTTATCACAGTATGAGGTATTTAATAACAAAGGGCTGGAAACATAAACCAAAACAAAAAGAAACTAACTGAAATCCGCTAGAGGATATACCAAAAACATATTTTAAATGAAAAATGAATTTAAAATTAAAAAATCGTACCTTTTAATTTGTCCTAGTTCCAAGCCTCGTCCGACGTCCGAGTATCAGTTATCTCCCTTTAACTCAACTCTCCAAGTTTTTGTTCCCCTCAACTGTAGCCGGGTATTGAACTCACAACTCTTAGGGTCAAGTCACCGGATTCAACAAACGCTTTTATCCACTGGGTCATGTGTCCTTAAAGCGCAGTGGATGAAAGCGCAGAGTTAAAGGCAGATGAAAAATGCCGAGACATCCAGAAGAAGGATGGCACGTGGAATTAGAACAATCTACTTCGGTGGACGAAATAAAGGATTCAGTTCGAAATTCCATTCACCTGACGATTGCCGGAGCGTACTACGGCCGAAACGTCGTGAATATGACAATGAGGACAACAGTCCGAAAAATGTAAATAGTTTAAATAAGAGCAGCTTTTAAAAAATTTTAGCATTTATTTGACAATGATTTGTATCGCTTTTCAATCAACGTGACAATATTTACGAGCGTTCCTATACCTAAAAATTTTGAAGAATCAATAACACTTTTGCTTTTGTATATAAATCCTTCTTACAAAATAAATTTCTCACATTTGCCTTGAAAACTCCCACAGATGACGAAACGCATCGGCTAAGATAAGTTTTTTTTTTACTTTATTCCTATATATATATATATATATATATATATATATATATATATATATATATATATATATATATATATAGTCATGCACAGACTGTTTCGCAGCTCGTCACTGTGACTAGACATCCGATTGCCTCAAACCGGGATCGAAACTCGAACGATTTAACATCAGACAGAGATTCTTCCCCCAATCTATCGTTGCAGAGCGGAAGGGAAATTTTAACGTTTTTACTATGCAAAAGACGTCAGTAGCTATGGGTGCTCGATTCGAGTAGAAGAGCATTGCATTAGCAGCAGCAGCCACTGTTTATAAAATCACCCCTTTATCTCTGCGATCTCTATCGAATATATATATATATATATATATATGTTTGTGTGTGTATGTATGTGTGTGTATTTGTATGTGTGTCGTCAGACGATAATATACACGAAATATATTTTCCATCAAAACAATGCGCTGATAACTGTACACGACTGAAAGCCTCATTTAGACGAAGCCAAAAAAATGGCAGACGCATCTGATGTCCACAAGTAATCCCGACCCCCTCCTCATTTCACGTTTTACGCCATTAGCAATTCTGAGTCGCCGTAACCTTATGTCCCATTTAGAAATGCAGTTAGCGTTCATTCATTCAACGTGATTTATTCTCGTTAAAATGAGACACTGAAAGACAGAGATTGAAAGAGAGAATTAAAGTCAGTGTGTGAGAGAGGGTGAGAGAGAGAGAGAGACATGGAGACACAGAGAGTATCACGAAGAGAGAAAAGGAGACTGAGAAATTCTGACTTTGCTGCTGCCTCTCTTTCTTTTCAAGCGCAAATCAAAAACTCCCCATTTCACTTTGAATTTCTGAAAACTGTGGTGAAGATCCAAGTAAAAAATTATGTGAACTCCGGAAGAAAACAAGCCAAACGAGCACCTCAGATAAAGTCCTATACACGATGTGATCCCGATAACACGATCACAATTTCCGTAAGGCATTAGGGTCGTAAGAGTAGTGCAACTGTAGCAGTAGGGCAGGTCGATTTTAGAAACGTGATATTGTACACAATTCGAAAGCTGAATAGGGATCCAAAATATTCTTTTCCAAATCGTTACAGTTTTTGAGGAAACAAGTTTAAAGATTAAGTTCAAAATTGTAGCATTGGAATTTCATTCTGGTGATCAGTGAAAGTCTTAGAGCACAGACTTATAAAGTTTATAATTTACTATGGCTTCACAATTTGTATATGGACAAGATGCATGACACGAGCAGATTATTACTAAATCATTGTGCTATAAACTAAAACCTTCATTTATTCCAAAGGGAAATTGTACTGAACAATTTAGCTATATAATGATATCATGTGTTACAGAGTGCAGTAATTTTAGTGTGATTTTCAATAAACAATGCAAAGTTAAAATATGTTTCTCATAATTTGTACACAGCAGTATTATGTTGTTACATACACTTTTATCTATATTTGTTTTTTTTTTATTAATTATGATCTAACACATAATCTGAAGTGTTGTTCATTGAGTAGCCATTTTTATAATCTTTTACAATTTTTTACAGTTTTTACATATGGAATAAAGTTTTTAAAAATGCATATTTTGCTTGTGTTGATTCATAATTAGAATTCTGCTTTGAATATATTTTCAATTCAATGTATGTAATACAAAATATATCAACTTTATTTGGATTTAATCTTGAAATAGTAAAATTCTGAAGTTACTTTGTAAGCAAACGCCAACGGAAATTAGATTATTTCTGAACATTCTTTTCAGACTGTGTTCAAAAATTGGTAAAAGCTATGAATTTAATGTTTGGTGTCATTGCTTATTATACCAAAACGCAGCTTGTACTCTGAGTGCTATGATGATTTTCTAAAAGGAAAGGGAAAATCAATCTGCCTTAGCCTAGCAGCAATGGCGTGTCTTGAGCAAAACAATATAGTTGCTCTAAAGTGACGTAAATCTTCGTTCGTGAAATAACTGCTGACATAATGATTTAGATCTACACGTGGTGTCTTATTGCTTGACACTTGGGTAGACAAATTGATGCTACATATATAGTGTGCTTAGCCTGATTAATTCGTATCCGTTGTAGAGCTTAAGCATATCAAAAGCTTTCATCAGCCGAGGTCCTTTGTCTTGTTAGTAAGGCATAGAAAATTAGGTTTTACACTCGGATAGGATTTTAATGGTTAGTGTTTAGGATTTTAATGGGTGAGTTTAGTACATGGTGCAAAAGGGTATATATATATATATATATATATATATATATATATATTTATATATATGTATATATATATATATATCAAAATGAAAGAACTCATTCATGTAAAGCAGTATTTTTCAACCTTTTAAAGCAACGGCACACACAGAAGCAAATGATAAGATCACGGCACATTTAGCAATCTTTAAAGGGTATATACATTTAAATATTATGAAATAAAACCATAGATTTAAAAATACACACCCACAAATATGAACTTACTTAATTTCAATGTTTCTATTCAACTATTTGTGCAGCCTATTTAGGGTGTAACCTGTGCCTGGTGTTTTTTCACGATTTCTTCGATATTTGGTCGAATGTGCGATAAGAAGACCTTCATTTCTTCTGCAGTTAAGCGTAGTCTTTCTCGCTTCTTAATTACGATGTTATTTAAGGTTGAAAAGCATAATTCACATGAATAAGAAGTAGAAAATTGCAATAAAACTGATAAAGCCTTTTTAGCTAATGTAGGATACAAAGTTGAATACTTATTCATGTATTCAAATACTAACGCTGTACCATTACTACTTAAACACACACACACACACACACACACAAACACGTATATGTATGTATGCATCATGTGACAATATTTCATGGCACATTTAAGACGATCGCGTGGCACAATAATGTGCTTCGATACGACGGTTGGGAATCACTGTTTTGAAGGGACCATTTTCATCCAACGCTTCTTCAGAAATCACCTGATATTTCAATTTCCAATCACCTGAAGAAAGTCGAAGCGTACAACGGACGAAATGTCGTGAACATGGCAATAAAGATGAGGACAACAGTCCGTACAATGTAAATAGTGTAAATAATTACTATAACTTATCTAAGAAATATAGACAGATAGTCTTCCTGATATGAATATTAGCTCTTCTCGGTACTTGGTTAAAACGTGGTGTTGAAATAGGCAGGTGTGAATTTTTATTCCCAGGTTAATAATCGGTACGGCTGGAATCGGGCAAATAATTGATGTCTTTTTTTAGGGATTGATTTTAATAAACAGAGAAACACGAATATTATTGATCGGAGAGTACCTTGTCTCATCCACCATTAATTAACGAAGAAGTTATAGGCTGTTAGTTAAAATGATTATATCACGATTTCATGAATTTGAACCCGCATTAAATTGGCTGCTAGGTTTCTTCTTACTGTTGAAATTATTAAATGTACACAGGTAAGTTTTGTTCTAATAGTTTCAACTCCCTTTCTAATTTCCTGTCAACAACAATGCAACGACAATCGTCATCTCATCTCTTTGTAAATTATGTTCATTTCTACCCATTAATACATTTTCTCAGTTCCTTTCATATTCAGTAACAGCTTGCGTTTTAGTGGCTTTATCCCTTGCTCGGGGGTGAAACGATAAATATAATTGTCTTGCATATCATTCTAAATGTGCAGAAATAGATCTTTTCATGGGAACGCAATATTTTGACCATGTGAAAAACCAATCTACATTTGCAAGCAGACTTTCTATCAATTTATACGAATTCATTCCAATAATCGTTCGAACTCTTGCTCTGTATGCGTCAAGTGCTTTCATGGCTTTGGCGAATATAATGCTCCACAGTCTCCTGTCTATTATCTTTCGCTATCATGAACTATGATTTACGTTAGTTTCCTATGATCTTCCTATGATCTTATGATAGCATTTTTTAATCATAAGCTCATTATCATGATCATTCTATGAACATATGCATTTTTCATGATCTACGATTATGGTATCATCTTTTGATGATTTAACACTATCCGTCTATAATTACAGGCTTATTTTCATAACATTTCTGTAACCTGACGCCATCTTTTGTGATCTATATTTTTATCCATGATATAAGATTGAAGTGAATGTTTGCAGAGTTATTTTTAATTTCTTTCTCAAAATATTTTAATTATATTCCAGCTTTGCATCAATTGATGCAAGAATTTAATTCGATATTTACCTCTTTTTTAATCTCTGACCAATGCAGTTTGAAATGTTTTCGAAATAAATAAATAAAAATATTCTTGTCTTTGCCTAAATACATGTAGAAGGTCTTAGAAAAGATCAGTCAGGGCATTTCGGTATGACCAAACCTACACCAAAATTAGAACGAAATGCAATTTGAATTATAAAGACTTTCAGTGTGTATATAATTCCCTTAGATTTCTATGCCCAGAAGTGAAATATATATTGACTTGATTGTGGAAGGATGGTTCTGGCTTTACGTTATTATTTTCTGAGCAATAAACCCACAACCTCGCGTTGGATTTCCTATTCGTTCATCAAGCGTTTAATATCTGAAACGATAGAAAGAGAGGCAATGTATTCCGACGCATGGAACTAGGTTTTCCGGAAATCAAATTAACGAGAAGGCATCATCCTTGCCAAGCTGCATGACTTCTCATGGCCGAGATTTTTCAAATCCTTTCCGAGCGCGAGTCTGATTGGATGAGTGGAAATAGAAAGAACAAAAACGGGGCCTGCTAAATGAATGAAGCCGTATGAAAGGATAAAACGGTCGGAGTTCTTCGGTCGGAACTTCGTCTTTTCTTTCCATAGCATTTCCTTGCAATACTTTTCACAATGTCTTCTCCGTCTTCAACAAATGGATGGATCGGCCGGGTTCTCCGCTGTGCAGCTTAGAAACATTCAATTATGAGTCAAACACACACACACACGCACACACACAAACACACAGAGATAGATAGATAGATAGATAGATAGATAGATAGATACATACATACATACATACATACATACATACATACATACATACATGCATACATACATACATTTTTTTACAATAAGATTCACTCTTTACAAGGCCCGGAGGCCACTCGAGGTAGTTATGTTATGAGGCCATTTGTGTGTATAAGAATGTAAGATAACGGTTAACTCTAGCCTTGAAAAGGTTAAGACTGTAATGATTGGGGAAACTTCCTGTTGAAGAGGCTGCGCGATTGAAATTTGCTTCTCACCAATGCAATCCGGAGGGAATGTGGGTGGTTTGCTACAGTGTAAGTAGCATGGCGTGATCTTGCTGTGAAGATTTGCCTCGGCGGGAGTAGGGAATGTAGTTCGACCGAGCATTTTCCCTGGAAGTAGCGATAGAGCAGCGAGAGGCTTGCCACATCACGCCTGTCGGAAGTTGGAGAATAATTCGTCACACACAAGGGTGGAGAGTGGGGCTTGGGCAGCTTTCGCCAAAATATGACAACAATACTCCAATTTTGTCCTGATCTGGCACTTATACAGGTAGAGGATATCAGGAGGAGCCAGTTACTTACTGTAGTGATAAAGGGAGCGTACCATGTACGAGTTCCAGTTAAAGTCAGGTGCGAATTTGAGGTCCAACAGGTTTTCAAGGCACGGTGCTTCTCCGGGAGAACCTCCGTTCATCCAGATTGGTGGTATTTGTTCGTGTCCTGAGTATTATTGTTTATTACCAAACTTCGCGTGATTATTCTTTATAGTAACCTTCCCTAGGTTACAACAGCTGATGGCACAAATATTTACTCCTATTTTAATAGCAAATTTCGATTAGGTCAAATTGGTAGCTGATCTAAAAAAAAAAAAATAAACATTGACATACATACTCTTGTTAACTGGTGCAAGCAATGGTTTCTTAATTTTAATTTTTGAATGTTTAATATCTTTCTAAATTCTATAAAGAACGCTTAATATCTTCCTAGGAAGATATTAAGCATTCTTTACCAGTAAAATGATGAGCGCAAAATGCGATTTGTCGGTCGAGGACATTAAATCAAGCAGGTGCGGAAGTTTAAATATCTGGGATGTGTTTTGGCAGAGGACGGCAAGTGCGACACTGAGATCCGAAGAAGTATTGGGATGGCCAAGGACGCATTCCAAAAGCTGCGAGATAGGAGGATTTCTTTGGTAACAAATGAAAGAGTCTCGAGCTTTTACGTGACATCTGTCCTCCTTTACGTCAGCAAATCTTGGATGGTCTCCTGAAAGATGAATAACAGACTCGAGGCAACGGAGATTTAGTTCTACAGAAGTACGCTGGTGATATTATAGACCGAGCGTGTGAGCAACGATGAGGTCTTGGAGAGGATACAAACAAGGAGGAGGCTAATACTTAACATCAGGAAGAGGCAGCTGAAGTTTTTGGAACACATAATGAAAAAGGAGGGCCTAGAGAATCTGATATTCACAGGTTGAATAGAAGGAAAGAGAAAGTAACGCATGGCATACCTGGCGGGCTTAAGCAAGTAGATAACAGAACGCGATCGGGCGAGGTGACAGAGGGAGAAAACTTATTGAGAGCTACAAGCCGCATGGGGATAAGGAGAAGTGAAGAGCAATGATCGGCTACGCCCTGAAAGAACACGGCACGCAAAAAGAAAGATGATCTAGCCGAAAGGTATCCACACTGACTCAAGTTTCTATTTCCCCAATAATATTTCTGCTTCTCCCGAAATATTTGACAGATCAGTGTGCCATGCGTGATACATGCGTAGGCGATCATGTATCTTTCAATACATGACTGACGAGGCAGATTTTTTTCCCGTAGTAGGTTACCATTTCTTTCTGCGGTAGACCAGTTGCCATCCAATGCTATAGAACCCGATCGGTTCTGCTATTTACCTATAGCTGGCGGGGGAGAAGAAAAGGGTTCATATCATTCCCAAGAGTATTAGAACGTATATGAATGGATCTGACTGGAATTCGAACTCGGCTCTCCGTTTCCACCCTGCTCGGTGGAGTAATGAATAACGGCTTGGACTGAGCAATCGGAGATTTTACAGATACAAATCCTTTCAGCAAACCTTTTATCCGACTTATACTTTATTTAAATATCTTGTTCTGATTAAGTATATTTGTATTTCTATCAACCTATTGTTCTAAAAGAGATGATATATTTTTCTTGATCGAAAAAAAAGAGGAAATATTTTTAATAAAAATGTCATAAATATTGTGCTAGTGCTGAAATATCTAATATTATTTCCGTTACACCAGAGATGCGATCAAACGTCAATTCTACCCTAGAGATCATGATATAGGAGGTGGTGCTTCATATTTTAATAATAAAACAGTTAAGTGGATATATCTTATCAGATTTTCATATCCATATATGTCGCTCAGTCTGTTCATATCTATTTATCTGAGACTATTCATATCTATATATCCATATATGTAGCTCTGTCAGTTCACATATATATATATATATATATATATATATATATATATATATATATATATATATATATATATGAGACTATTCATATCTATATATGAATGTATGTAGCTCCGTCTGGTCATATCTATCTGAGACTATTCATATCTATGTGTGTATATGTGTGCATGCCTAATCGCCGATGAGTAGATATCAAGTGCGTGACGTAAACGTTGAGACATAATTCATTTTTCTGATCCAACATATTTGTAACTGTATAAAATGATAAAAATCAGAAATCAAAGGAAGACAAAAATTTTAAAAAAACTGCGTCTATTACGATAATCTTCAATAAAATGTTATATAATAATACAGTGATTGTTTATTATAGATTTTATATTACAGACAACAAAAATCACGGCATAGATAACAATATAATGTATAAATATAATATAGTTGTAAGATATATTCATGTGCAGAATGCCCGGTATCAGAAATAGAGCGTATATATATATATGGACACTGAGGTCATCACCAAGTGGCGACAGTTTCATGCTACAACACCATATTCATGGCATAGATAGATAGATAGATAGATAGATAGATAGATAGATAGATAGATAGATAGATAGATACTAATATTTATATAGCTTTTGATTCAGATAAATATAATGAATCAAAATCTATATACCGCACTGGAGCGAATCGAATGATATATAAATACAAAAACTAACATATATATATATATATATATATATATATATATATATATATATATATATATATATATATATGTATGTGTGTATGTGTGTGTGTGCGTGTGTGTGTGTGTGGTGCGTAGTTTAAATTACGCAAAATTGAAAATAACACTGACATCTCATTTTAACAGATATAATTACTAAAATTACACCAAAATATTTTCAAATACTAACGAGTAAATTTATGCAATAAAATCGACATTGGCTTCAACTACGGCATCCATACGACTTCGGAATCTCCTGCAACTCTTCTGGACGGTCACCTTGTTTAAACTGGTGAATGCTGCCATAATCAGTTCATTCTTGGTGTTTAAACAAGTTTTGTTGTTCTCTCGCTCATCTGCGCACCACACATTATAATAAGGGGGGAGTTATCTGGGGAGTTAGGTGGCCAGATTTAAGGATTGATTTGGTCGCAAAAATTGTCTGACAGCCATGACTAATTTCTCCTGCTTGTGTGGCATGCTGCAGAGTCCTGTTGCCAGACATAGGATCTTCCAGCAGCCACCGTGTTGACTCCGGGCATCACTACCTCTTCAAATGACTCAATGTAAGCCTCTGTGTTGAGTCTGAGGTCCTGTGGGAAGATGAATGAAGGCATAACATCGCCGTCACTTGTGATCACACCAAACAGCATGATGTTGACTGGCTACATCATCCAACTCTTTCCGAATCCTCTGCACTGTCCTCAGATTAATACCCAGTCTCTGAAATGTTCGTATTGGAGATTCCGGAGCGAATCCCATGCATTACAGCATGCCGTTTCCAAAACTTCTGTCGGAGTGAATTGCATCATGGTAGTCTTTTTCTCACAGATGGTACCCAACTGAGCCTACTATACTGTCTAGTCGACATGTGTGAAATGAAAATACAAAAAAACGACAATTTACCCATCGCACCGTGTGTGTATATATATATATATATATATATATATATATATATTATAAATTAATAGATTTAAAATATGGTTTGACCGCTACACAGTGATAACCATATTTCAGAAATGGAAGCTCAAGCCCCTGAATTTAATTTTGTTATTAAACCAAAGACATTAGTTCCATTTCCTCATCAAGCGAATTTTGGAGTAACTTACTTTTTAAAATTTACGGTTGTTAATGGCACTGGAAAGATTCATAATACATATACATATACATATATATATATATATATATATATATATATATATATATATATATATATATATATATATATATATATATATAAAATATTCATGAATAAAAAGATGGACAATATGTAGGAGTATATATATATATATATATATATATATATATATTCTCCTACATATTGTCCATCTTTTTATTCATGAATATACCTTTATTAACCGCGACTTAGCTCTGTTGAACGAAGTTCGAAGCGGTAGCCAGCTCGTTTTTCATTTTTTTTCTTTTTAATTGTTATAATGAGTGATAATAAAAACAATTTTTTTTCTATTTATGGCGGTCATTAAGTTCGAAACCACCAATAAATATATATATATATATATATATATATATATATATATATATATATATATATATATATATATATATCGCTGAATATGATAAGGAAAATTTTAGGAACATTTTATTGAGTTTTTTTACTCTTAAATTTTCCGTTCGGGGAGCGTAAGGATGTGTAAAGGGTGTGTCCTTTGTGTCTATTGTCCCAAGGGTTTATTGTTTAGTATTTATTATTTTTTGTATGTTTGTCTTTTTTTAAATGTAGTTGTGTTATGCCTGCTTAGTAGTAGCATTTATTTCAAGGCCCATCCGTTCATAGTGCTGCCTAATAACCTTTTAAAAGATCACACTTCGTGATACATTTAGCCTATACAATTCTGTAAATAAAATCGTCTATTCTAGGAAGAGGTTAGGAATCTGTTTTGCTAAGTTTATTTACATGTCTATAGTCCATGGAAAATCTCATCGACTTGTCGGGTTTTTATTACCAATGCGTATGAAGCCCATTCGCTTTGGTATGGTTCGATAATTCCATTTCTTAACATATATTGGATTTCTTCCTTCATGAGCTTTGCCTTTTGGGGATTCAATCTGTACGGATATTGCCTTATTGGTTTGGCATTTCCTACATCTACATCTACACCGTGAGATGCTATATTTGTCTGGCTAAGAAAATAAACACTTGTAATCTGAGATAAGGGGAGCTAACTCCTTCTTCTCGATGTCTGACAAATGTCCTAACTTGCTATCGAGGTTTGCTAATATTTCAGAATTCTTAAGCTTATGTAAAGGATCTCTATCTCTGTAACATCCCCTTTTCCTTCTACGATGTCTATCCTCATAAGATTTTTGGATGGCAAATATGGGTTTATCATGTGTTCTTCTGTAGCATGACTTGATCATGTTTATGTGACATCTCTCTGTCTTTTTTTTGCGATCAGACGTATCCACTACATAAGTGAGATCGCTTATTCTCCTCCTAATATTGTATGTGACTTGGAATTTAGCTTTAAGCGGATAGTTATTTGTGTGTAATAAAATTAGAAATTCGTCTCCCATCTTGAATTTTTGCTCAGCATTTTACTTATCGTAACTCGCTTTTCATTTTGCCTTGAACATTTCTGAGGTGCTATCGAGCTAGTTTATTAGCTTCCGAGATTCGTCTCCTGGGTCTTTCCACATAATCTAACAGATGTTGAATCATCTTTTAACTATTTTCCTTTATCAGTTTTAATGGACGTCGTACCGAATATCCAAATACAGGTTCAAACGGACTAAAACCTAGAGATACTTCTACTAATTCACGAGCTGCGAACATTAAGAATGGAATACCTTCGTCCCATTCTTTCGTATTATGTAAACAATAAATCCTCATCATATTTTTAGTGAGGAGTGGAATCTTTCGAGAGCTCATTGTGATTGTAGATGATAAGCACTCGCTTTTATAGAAGTGATATCCAATTGTTTGACTATTTCCTGAAATAGCTTTGATATGAAACTGAATCCTTTGTCCGATTATATTACATTAGGCAAACCAAACTTAGTGAAGAAATTAGTGAGAGCTTTCACTATATTTTTGGCTGAAATATTCCGCAATGGAATGGCCTTGGGAAATCTTGATGATACACACATTATGGCCAACAAGTACTTATTACCTGATTTGGTCATCTAAAAATGACCTATGCAAACTATTATTACTTGACTGAAGAGTTCTTCAAAAACTGGAAAATGGTGAAAAGCTGCAGATGGGATTTTGTCGTTTGACTTTACCGCCATTTGACATATATAACAACTTTTGTAGAATTTCACTACATCCTTCTTGATTCCGGACCAATAAAAATGCCTAGACATCTTTTCGTGGATCTTATTTATTCCTAAATGCCCTGCCAGCGAAATATCGTGAGCCGTTTTTAATATACTATGTTCTTGGGATTACAATTTGCTCACAGGTTGTCCAGTCTTCAGAATTTGGAATCTGAGATGGTTTCTCTGTTCGCATTCATACCTCATTTTTTTATATAATAGGTCCTAGGTATATTATCGGCACTGCTCCCTGCCTTTGCTTGATTAAAGAGTTGCCTTAGTGGCAGTCAGACTGTTGTTTATTGATCAAGTTCCTTTTCAACATAGAGATGCATGAAGCAGTTTCATCACTCCCAACTCTTCTCCTTTCTCTAATTCTATTCAAGTCTGTTACACTAGCATCACAGTTCATGAAGGTTTGGGACAAATCTATGTGTCCCCATTCCTTCCCTCTATTTATCAATTTCGCTTGCGTACGAGTTATTCTGCCCGATACTACATTAGTTTTTCTAAGCTTTTTGTTTGATTTTTTTTCTTTCTTACTGGTTTTCTCGGGTTGGTTGGCGAAGAGGTCAAATCGTTTCCTAATAGCATTTCCACTTCGTTGATGGGAAGTTTGCTTACTATGCCCACGGTAATATTACGTTTGATTCTATGTTGATTTTACATAGCAGGATCTTCACAATTTGGCTTCTATATCTTCTAATATTTAGTCGCCTACCGGTGGTTGTCTTCTCTCCTCCCGGCAAATATCTTCGCAATAGAAGTGATTGCGACGCGTTGGTATCCCTCAAAATTTGAATCGGCCTTTGTCTTCTATACCCTTTACTGAAGAAACATATCCATCGGACATGAATGGTTTATATATGCCTGTTATTTCATTCGCCGATATAACTCCCTGCCGTTTGTTCAGTACTGAGCCATTTAATTTATTGTTCTGCCGCGTCCAACAGTTAGCTATGCTATGACCTGTCTTTCGACAGTAGTGACACGTTATCGGTTTACTTTCCCGCCCAATTGTCGGTCGGTATGTAACTGAGTGTTTGTGTCCCCCCCCACACACACACACACTTTTTTTTCATAACTTGCGTGTTTCACTTTACTCGGAGTCTGGATTCCTACATTAGATTTACTTTTGCTCCTTCTGGGATTGACGATATATTCGTCTGCTAATATGGCTAATTCATAAGCAGTTTTTTTTTTTTCGTCTATATGGACTTTCCTCGGTTATACAATTCTTGAACTTTTCAACAATGATTAACTGTCTAAGCTTTTCATATTCATTATCCACATTATTAGAAGTATGTTTCCTTTTCCCTTAAAAACTCCACATCAGTTTGGGCTTCTGCTTTTCTATGACTGCTAAATTTTTTGGCGGTACGATACATGCTCATAACTTTTCAGGATCACCGATCTTACTAAATCATAGTCTGCGCTGTCTTCTACCGTCTTTTGGGATTTCCCACATAAGACAGTTTGCAGCCACATTGGCCAAGCGCTCCTCTGCCTGTTTAAATTGATGGCTGTCTAGTACAAGCCAAACTTATCTTGTAAGGTCAAATCCTTACATCGCTATCCTGCCTGTTTATTTCTAAATCCCTGAGTCTAGTTTTTTTTTTAAATATAATGATCATTTGCTGATATGAATACTACTGGTGGGAAAGAAGAGGTGGATTCCTACCTTTCCTAAGATTATTTCCGCGCAAAAGTGAATATAAAGAACTCCACGGGAAATGGTGCTCGGCCTACAATTTCCAATGTCGAGTCGTTATCCATTACACCACTTGCTCAACCAAGATTACAACACCTGATATTCCTATCAACCATCTAAGTACTGATCAAACACGACGTTGCTTAACTTCGATGATTGTACGAAAACCAGTGCTTCAATGTGATACGGCTATAAGCATAGATAGATAGATAGATAGATAGATAGATAGATAGATAGATAGATAGAAGGATGTCATCTATAAAAACATTTTTTAATAATAATAATAATATTGAAAAGGTCTAAGTTGTGTCAAATATCCAATGATCATAAAGCGTCGGCCTCGTCTGATGTTCAAATCAATAACTAATTCAGGAAACGTTGGTTCCCAATTTGATTTTGGTTTATTGTTTGTCAGCCAATGGACCCCTTTGTGCAATACGCGTGGCCTGTGCTAGCAGACTGACGCCATCTTTTCAGAGGTTCAAGTCACCGTTTACTTGGCGACACATTGAAAATGATTCGACTCGCATCCTATCCCGAGACAAGACTCATTCACTTGACAGTACAGAATCTGTTTTAGAGACCCCCATGTCAAAATGATTTTTCTCAAGTTTTCAATTTTAGGGTCGGCAGGGGTTCTAGACGTGACAAGGATCACTTTGAGTATTTTCAAATCTATAAGCCAACGTTCCTTAATATATATATATATATATATATATATAATATATATATATATGTGTGTGTGTGTGTGTGTGTGTGTGTGTGTGTGTGTGTGTGTGTGTGTGTGTGTGTGTGTGTAAGTGTGGATATAAACCAAATAATTAAATATTAGCAACAGTATATGTGTGTGTTAGCGTACATACACAGATAAATAAATATTTACTTAGTTTTATATAGGAGTTAAATAAAACAGTGCTCAATGTGATTAGACAGAGAGAAGAGATATATATATTAATAAATATACATATACCTATGTTTGTAGTGCAACTTAAAGTTTCATGGGTTTCCCAAGTCGTCAGGCACGAACTGGTGAAAGAAATACTTATTACGGTTAATAATACTTACATATATATAATATATATATATATATATATATATATATATATATATATATATATATATATATATATATATATATATATATATAGTGAACTACTCCATCGTATTCGACGTATGAGGCTCAGCAACTCA
This sequence comes from Acanthosepion esculentum, assembly GCA_964036315.1. Lineage (NCBI taxonomy): Eukaryota > Metazoa > Mollusca > Cephalopoda > Sepiida > Sepiidae > Acanthosepion > Acanthosepion esculentum. The sequence goes on from OZ038505.1 coordinate 42,899,230, forward strand.
GTTCCTAGGAACCGGCAGCCAGATACAAGTACTTATGTTTTGATGATAAAGGTGAATGCTTTGGGGAGGGAGATACACTATTTACATTGTTCGGATTGTTGTCCGCCATCTTTATTGTCCCACCCACAACATTTCGGCCGTTGTACACTCAGGCCTTTTTCAGATAACATTTGTTTGAATTTTGAACCGAACCCAGAATTGTCAGTCTGTATGTTGGCACTTCTGATGATTGGTTCGATGACGTTTGTACAGACATTTTTCCCATTTCCATTATTTCCTGAAATGTGCTGACATAACATTCACATTTAGTGAGCCACCCAGGAATAAAAAAATATCACCCGAAGAAGGCTGGGGTGTGACAATAAAGATGGGACAACAGTCTAAACAACGTAAATAGTGTAAATAATTACAATACCTCATCTCAAATATAAATATATATATATGTCTATATTTCTGAGATAAGGTATTATGTACAGTATTTACATTAGTCGGACTATTGTGCTCATCTTTGTCGCCATATTTGTCAGATAACTGATAACTGACATCCATCAAACATAGCTCGTGGCACTAGAACAGTCTACCCCAGTGATCGAAATAAAGGGTTCAGTTCAAAATTACAACCACCTGACGAAGGCCGGAGCGTACAACGGCCGAAACGTTGTGACAAATATGGCGACAAAGATGAGGACAATAGTCCGACTAATGTAAATACTGTATATATATATATATATATATATATATATATATATATATATATATATTGCACTAGCATGATATATATATATATATTGCACTAGCACGATTGCACTAGCATGAAACAGACTGTCGCCTCTAAGTGCTGACTTCCATGTCCACTTTTATATTTATATATATATATATATATATATATATATATATATAGTAACCCGATATATATATATATATATATATATATATATATATATATATATATATATATATATATCGGGTTACTTCCTTTTAATTTTCGAAACCGTTTTTTTCTTTTATCGGGACAATGCTGCATCGCACAAGTCCTTGGCTTCAATGGGTGCTACACGTGACTGTGTCTTTGAACTGGTTGATTACACTCGATATTCACTTGATTTGACTATCATTGCTTTCACGAGTTTCCTTTGTACTAGTCCCCCAAATACATACACAGATGTCCTCAAGGACACACAGCCAAGTGGATAGCGTTGGTTAGATCCAGTGACTAAACCCAAAGAATTGTGAGTTCAATACCTGGCTATAGCAGTGGTGAACCCAGACTTGGAGAGTTAAAGGGAAATAACTGAGACATACGGGACAGGCGTGGCACATAGAACTGGAACAATGTACCTCGGTGGACGAAATGAAGAGTTCGGTTCGAAATTTCAATCACCTGAAGAAGTACGGGGCGTACAACATGAGGATAACAGTTCACATAATGTAAATAATGTCATATACGAGGGTCATAAGTTGAATGTTTCGGTATAAGGACTTCTAATACAGATAGAAGCTTACTCTTTTTTTAATTTTTTTGTTTTGTTTTACTTCTTTTTCACATGGATTTAATTTCTTTTGCAGATTAAAAAAAAACTTTGCGATTTTGGCGATTAACAAAGATGGCCGTCCAAGAAGCATGCTCCAGGATTGAACAGCGGTCAGTTATCAAGTTTTTGGTTGCTGAAGGGTGCAAACCAGTTGAAATTCATAGGAGAATGTCAACTGGGTATGGTGCCACATGTTTCAGCCAAAAAAATGTCTGCAAGTGGGATAAATTGCTTAAAGAAGGACGGAGCAGTGTCGAGGATGAAGACAGGCCTGGGAGGCCTACAGAAGCGTGACAGAAGGGTGACAGTGGATGACATTGCAAGGACTTTGAGCTTATCTGTTGGGACAAACGCAGCGGTCATCAGTCAGAAGGAGTCATCTTGCATCATGACAACGCAAGGCCTCACACAGCAGCCCAAACGGTGCAGACCATCAACGAGCTGGGCTGGGAACTGCTCCCTCATCCCCCTTACAGCCCAGACCTTGCCCCTTCAGACTTTCACCTGTTTGGTCCCTTGAAAGCGTTCACAAGAGGCACGAAGTTTAAAAGTGACGATGAAGTCAAAAGTGTTGCGAGCGACTGACTGAGACATCAGTCCAAAGATTTTTACGCTAAGGGAATACGGAAGCTTGTGCACAGATGGGAAAAGTGTTTGACAGTGCTGGGAGACTACGTTGAAGAAAAAAAAGTAAGCTTCTATCTGTATTAGAAGTCCTTATACCGAAAGATTCACCCCATTTATTGAATGACCCTCGTACATATATATATATATATATATATATATATATATATATATATATATATATATATATATATATATATATATATATATATATATATATAGGAAATACCCGTGCAAATATTACGGTTTTCCTAGTTGAATTTCTGAAGAATCATAATTCTTAAATTAATAATTTAATAAGCTTATTATGAGTTCCGCAACCACAAATCCTACTCTAAATTCCCTACTGCCACGAGCTTAATAACTTTGACAAAATATCCTATCAACAATCATATATATCAATGCATGTCATTATTTAAAGAATTAAGAGGGTACAAATGAAAATATATGAAATTGAAAGGTGTTTCTATGTTATTAAAGCAGACGTATGAGAGTATTATCGACTCCGCTTTCTTCTGTTTCTTTCTTGCTTTCTTTTTTAAAGAAAACGACGGAATGGTAAATATATAGAAAAATTTTGTAAAAAATTTATTTCTGAAATACATCTACAAAATTCTTTTCTCTGATGAAATAGGTTCATTCTCTAAACACGTCAAAATGTATGTTTTATAAAGTGAATGTCGCACGCACACGCATACACACACACACAAACACGCACGCACGCACACACACACACACACACATATATATATATTTATTAAGATACATTAAAAACAGGGATCATAACATTCATCTACAGGTTCGTGGGTTAATGTATCTTAATAAATTTGTTTGTAAAGATGTATTCTCGCCATTTATATCATTAACTTCACTATCTGCTTTTTGTATGAATGATTCATGTAATATATATATATATATATATATATATATATATATATATATATATATAGTCAAACCTAATGAGCCAGACACACCTACCAAGGTTTCACTTAGGCAGATCGTCAGACGATAGATAGATAGATAGATAGATAGATAGATAGATAGATATACTCACATCTCAGAGACTTTCCAAAAATAATACATCGAATTTATTTCCGCTAGAAATTCAACACATACAGGGAACGCAACAATACCTTTTGAAAGAACTGACTTTCGTCTAGAAAACACTTTTTTTTTCGTACCGTCCGCACCACTGTTGATAAGATGAAATGGAAAAGTCACGAAATTTTTATTTTATTTCATGGACCATACGAAGTGAAACGGTGCAATTATTTTAATTTAATTTCTTTTCTTCGTGTTAATGTAAATTGTAGACAGCCGTGTCTGAAAACACTTTGCTAGAACGAAGGTAATTGTCCAACTGCGAATCAGTTGGTTTCAATTTGATTGACTTTGCTGAGTTCACCTCAGACAGAAGGACGCATGTTTTAATATAATAAAGAAATTTATCAACCTATTTGTCCTTCTAACTCAATCTTTTCTTTTCTTTCTATCTACCGCAGTCTTTTACATTTCTGTCAGCCAATCTCCAATTATCCGCAGACACACACACATACATACGTGCACAGCTTCATCCACATACTCGCATAAATATATATTATCCATCATAACCAATATACGTATTTATATATTTTCCAAAATGTTTACATACATATGTATATCACTGCAATTGTCCTAAGAGAAGGCGCTACTAAATTGGTTCATCTTCTCTCAAACTTTACAACCAATGCCTTGCTTTCTCTTTAAAAATTCTTGTGAGACTTCTAATTCCTGGGTTCCTCGTCTTTTACCTCGTTTTGACGAAGTACTAGAGGATGTTGTATGTTGTGGTGTACTTCAGTGCTTCTCAAACTATCTGATATGGCGGACCGGCGTTTTTCTTTCTCAATGCGTCATGTACCTGTAATATTTCGTGGTAATATTAATTGATACCGGAAACGATATATATAATGAATATAATAAATGTTGACTATTTTTTATCTTACATTTATTTTGCAAAAAAATAATTCAATGTCAAAACATAAGTAATAAAAAAATAAAGTTTCAAATGATTCTTTAGCATGGCCTGGGCACTGGCCGCGTACCACCATTTTGAGTAACAAAGGTGTAATGGATATCGGCTTGGGGTGCGAACTCCAGTCGTGTTCGTTAGATTCACTTACGGACTAATACTCTTGGGAAAGCTATGAATCCATCTCTTCTCCCAGCTATGAGTTGGATAGCAAAACAGACTGCTTACTTTAGCCTTGGTTGGCAACCAGTCAGCCACAAAATAAATTGGCATAATACTGCGGAAAAAAATCTGCTGCCTCGTCAGTTATGTATAGAAAAATAGATGATCATCCAAGCGTGTATCACGTGCAGCATTTAACTGACTGACTCCGCTGCTTATGCATTTGACTTTGCACGGCCTTCTTTTCGGATAAACAAATGAAAGACTATATCAAGCTTCAGATAAAAACTGAGAAACTCGGGTTTGGCACGCAGGCCTAATTCGCAAGCTGATGGATTATGATACCTCCGGCCGACATTTTGATTGATCCAATCTTTCTTAAGAAATTGTCTAATAAAAATCTTTTTAAACATTGATTTTGTTTAGCGGTATATCAAACTCCATGGGTCATTTAATGCCAAAATTTAAATATTTCGATCATAATTTTATCTCTTCAGTATATTTTGAACACAATTCTATGCCTTCAATTACAGATATTGTTGGTCATTTTGCTATAACTATATATTTTTGGCCATTTAACTATAAAAAATATTTAAAACTTTCATTGTTTTGTTTTTATTTGGATGTTCACTATTTGTCCATAGCTGCGACGCTAACAGGTGCTAACAACAGCAATTAAGAGGTGTTTCCACTGTCCTCAAATCTCAAATCTCCCGATCAGAGACCTTGCTGCCGGATGTAGTTTATCGTCGTACGCAGGATTACCTATATGTGGACCAACTTTGTTTCTTATCTTCTTCAAAGATTTTCCTGCAGTCATCAGTTCTGAACTCGGTAATTATGCTGATGACACAAGTATTTACCCCTGCTATATTTTAGCCATTTTAGGAAAACATTTCACCTTCCGTTATATATATATAAATCCAGTCGAGAATCTGTGGTCAATCGGCAAGGAACAACATTGTGGAATGAACATACGAAGTTCTAACATGTATACTGGGATATGCTTCACTGGAAAATATGGACAAAAAAGTAAATAATAACGGAATTATTCGTTTTGTTTCAATTAATTTCCACAAGGGCGTAGCTGTCTGAAAATTTAAAAAGTATCAGCGCGTTTATAAATAACATCGTTGATTGGTTAATATAAATCAAAATGGGCCGATGTTGTGCATAAAAATGAGTTAATTTTTAATTTTTATAATATCACTTAAATCTATTTCATTTTTCTACAATCCGTTAATGGGTTCAGCATATGCATATATATATATATATATATATATATATATATATATATATATGCTGAAGTATATTATTGGTATAATTTAATACTTATTAGTTAGAATTACAAGTATAGGATTGGTATAATTTAATAATTATTAGTTAGAATTAATTCTATTTTAGTCTAATCCCAACATTGCGGCATTAAATAGTTATTATACCCTTAGTTCGTTGTCAAGTTTTTTGAATTCTTGTATACTTGTATTTTGATTGGTCATTCATTGCGAGGGGTGGTTAATTGATTTGAGCCTTTTAAAACCCTTTATTCTACATTCAACATCATCACTTGATAAGACACCAGAGGTGTTGAAGCAAAATGGCTATTTTTGTAGTGATTTTATAACATATTTATGTCATAATTTTCGAATAAATAATTATATATATACGCTCTACGCACGCAAACAAACGTAGGCACATATATATAAATGAGAAATGATTATGTAGCTCCAGTCTACTGATATATTACTTGTTCGAATCGATATATCTGCAGCGTAACAAGGACACATGGCACAGTGGATAAAGGCGTTGGTTAGATCCAGTGACAGACCCAAAGAGTGTGACTTCAATACCCGGTTCAGGCAGTGGAGAACTTTCAGAGGGAAAATTAGCAGGAGATAACTGATAACTGACATCCATCAAACATAGCTCGTGGAACTAGAACAGTCTACCCCAGTGATCGAAATAAAGGGTTCGGTTCGAAATTCCAACCACCTGAAGAAGGCCGGAGCGTACAACGGCCGAAGCGTTGTGACAAAAATGGCGACAAAGATGAGGACAATAGTCCGACTAATGTAAATACTGTAACATATTAGCTGAACTTTTTAAATTTTCACTGAATATTGTTTCAATAGGGCTTCATGACTGGATTAAGTGCATTGACATGGAAGACGATTATGTGAAAATGATGCATTTTGTATAAATAAATATTTTTTCATTATCTCATAGATGTACTGACGTAGTTAATTATATTTCATTAAGTACATTTCTACGCGCACACGCACGCACACATACACACATACAGATATATATATTTGACGGGGTACCTCGAGGCGGTGTAATGGTTAGCTAGAACAATTACTACTGAATAGTGAGTTCGATCCTCACTGTGTGCCCCTACTTTCGGCCTTGTGCCACATCTAAGCTACCCTTGGAAAATCACTATATATATATATATATATATATATATATATATATACATACTTGACGAAGTATATGTATGTATGTTTCTTTAAGTGTATTTCAATATATATACACACACACACACGTGTGTGTGTGTGTGTGTGTGTGTGTGTGTGTGTGCGTGTGCATTGAACTTTTGGCTACTATCTACTGATATCGAATAAGTCGTTTGATGTCAGATGAAATTTGCAAAGGAACTTATCAAAATTAGGCGTAATGTTCCGCAAGGTGATTTTAGTAGCGTTCCGACAAAATCTATTTCACAGTCACAGCATGTGAAGCAAAGTTCATTTCAAACTTCGGGTCGATAATAACGTAAACTCTCTACGGGTTATCTCTCGACTTTAACTTCTTCGCCAGAAAACTACCAACGATGACCATGACTACCCGTAGCATTATCATCATTACGGATAGTTGCTTTATATTTCATGATCTACATGATCAGGCTGATCGCGTATTTTACTGGCATCTTGAGCTGTAACAGTCGTTCCTGACCCTTGAAGATCTACCAAACATTTGTGAGTAATATTTTGGTGTTCTGTTACCATTCTTACTAACCGATATGCATCATGGCTGGAAACCATTCGATAAGCACCAGAATGAAGACGAGTCGCATGTAACCGTAAGTTCTATGCTAACAGTTTTTTTCTTTCGCATTTCTCGCCTTTGGAACTCTCTTTGGGACTGATCTTCAAAAATGTAAATGCAATGTCAATCGTTATATTTTGTTTTCTCGTCTTAATAGTAGTTTTTCTCATATTCCGTAACACTCAGTAAACTCCGGCATCGAAGTGACTTTATTGCCTTGCTTTAGGTGAAATGTTTAAAATTTCAGATTATAAGATATGTGTATGTTTGTACGGCATGAGTGTGTGTGTGTGTGTGTGTGTGTGTGTGTGTGTGTGTGTGTGTGTGTGTGTGTGTGTGTGATGGATAAAACGCGGACAAGAATGAAACATCCCTCTTTTAATCGTCTATTTTTGCCTGCCATTAGTATGGCTGATGCTAACCTTCATTAGAGTAACTCATGTCAACTTCTCTGGTTAACGTTTTCCGCCCACATGAACAGAACCGATTATAATTTATCAAATGCTTCGTCCTACTGCTCGAAAAGTTGATTCACTGTATAGGGCTAGATAAATTTCTCTCCCTGGAATCTACCTTACACATTTACAAGTTCACTTTTCGACAATGTCTTGATTGTTGCTGTAACATTTGGTCTGGAGCTTCTGATATCAATTTAGAGATTCTTGTTAGTAGACTTTACGATTTTTTTCGTTTTGATTTAAATTAAATTTAAATTTGAACAGGGGAATGATTCCTATCCAAAATATAGAAGGAGAAAGCTAGAAGATAGAGGTCACATCGGCAAGATCATTGAGTAATATTGAAATACATCGTTTTTCTCCACAAATTATAACAATGATTTAAAATCAATCATCATTTTCTTAAAAAAAGAAAAAAGCCAACACTTAATAATATTAACTACGAACATGGCCACAATGTGCAGTGTTTTGAAAATAAAACATCTCTATAACACTAAAAACATACACAAAACGCACACACCCAATTAAATTGAAAAAATAAAATCATCCCTAATAATGGCTAAAAGTATAGCCGAAAACGCTCGGAATTACAGGACATTTGGGCAGTTTCTACACACTCTGTTGTCCAGAAAAGAAAATACTTGTTCGAAGAAAAGAAAAAATTAAATAAAAAGTTTAATTGCACTACCTTGTCCGTCATTTTTAATAAACATGCATAAATGAAGGATTGCTGCTTAAATACATAATATATATATATATATATATATATATATATATATATGCTGGACAACATATTAAACGTATGAGCGTCAGCAACTCAGTTCCTGGGAACCGACAGCCAGACCCCAGCACATAACATTTGATTATAGTGGTGAAGGCTTTGTGCAGAACCAACCACATTTTTTAAAGTGCCAAATACAGAGACCTGCTGCAGTGTGTGCCACAAAGGTCCTCAACCGAATTGAGTTCAGAGTTGTCCTTCTTCTAGACCCGTTGCCATCCAAGGCTATAGAACCCGGTCTCTTCTGCTAATTACTCATAGCTGGAGAGAGAAGAAGAGGTTTAATACCTTTCCCAATTGTATTAGCACGTAAGTGAACGCAATGGATTCGATATATATGTGTATGTGTGTGTGTGTGTGTGTGTCTGTGTGTCTCTGAGTGTGTGAATGAATGAATTAAGCTCGATAATTATTTAATATATTTTCTGTTTTTATCTATAAGAAAATATAACGTATAATATATATATATATATATATATATATATATATATATATATATATATATATATATATACTGAACTACATATATAAATTAAAGTGTATATGTGCATGAATTAATTGTATTGTGTATTTGTTCAGAGAAATGTATTCAAATCACACACACAGGACATTATGCGTACACGTCTGTCTGCCTTCATTTTCGATGCAGTCAGTAATAATCTCTTCATTTGATAGTCTTTCCGAATAAAAGAATAAAAATCAGATTCCAGCTTCATTTCGGTTATTGGATCCGGCTCTTTCGATTCGTGGCTCTAATTCTTTTGTTTAATATTCCGGACTTCGTATTTCCACGTCACAAATTTCTTTTTCTTGTCTTGCGACTATTTCAGCTATTGTCTCACCAGTGTCGATGCCGTCAGTAGTGGCGCCAACGGGTTTTCTAAACCTGGCGACAACACAGTGGATTGAATATCTACAAAACGTAGAAATCCATAATAAGTATCTCTCTCTCACACTCTCTCTCTCCCTCTCTCGCACGGAGAAGCACGCACACGCAGACACACACAAACACACTCACATACACTCACACATATATACAAACGCGGATTATTTTATTGCGACAATTAGCAATTCAAATGAGTAGTTACAAAACCGATGTTAATAATGAAAACTATAAGTACGTAAATATCTGGACAAAGACGCACACAATCACACACACACACACACACACACACATATATATATATATATATATATATATATATATACTCGCGTATATATACATAATATAGAGAAAAGAGTATGTTTCAGCGTCCCTTTGTATTACTTCATTTAATATTTCATACGCTGGCTAGGAATAAGGACAAACATACGTACAATCACACATTAATACACATATTCAAATTTGCAATATTTATAAACGAAGAGTACTCGATTTCTGGAAGATATACAGACAGTGGACACACACATACACAAATACACATGCACACATAAACACACACACATGCACACATAAACACACACGCCCACATACATATATATATATATATATATATATATATATATATATATATATATATATATATATATATATATATATATATCCTGCCGGAAGGCCCATATGTAGACGATAATAAGAATACTGTTTAAAAATATAAAAACACACCGTCTACTCAAATATGGATATCCACTAAAAATAACGTTTAAGTGTTAAATAAATGCATTTATGTCTGTGTATATGCGCGTTTGTGTGTGTGTGTTTACAGAATTGGGTAGCAGAAATACTACCCCATCTACCGCCCAGAAATAGCTCCCACAAAATGGGATGACATTAATGACAAGGTTGCCTTGACCTGACCGTTATGTTGGAGGTATTTCCTCGAGGTACATATGGGAGGTGTTTCTACCGCACCCCGGTTAATAATCATTTCACTCGCAGTAAGGCGATAATGCCACTAGGACGCAAGGGGGTGTGGTCACTGGGAGTGAAAGAATGAGAAGATTTATTGATGAGAAAGAACAATAAAAAAAACGTTTTAGGAAGATAGAAGATGCCAGTTGTCGTTGAATTTACATTATTTTAAATTGTGTTAGGGAACCAAGTACTCGGAAGAGAGTTCCACAGGCGAGAAATGCGGAAAACGAAACAAGTAGAATAGAATTTACGGTTAAATCTAACTAGTTCAACAGAAAGATATGGTTAGATCTAGTTGCCAATCTCATGGTATGCTTAAATTTACACAAGCAGAGGTAAAAAAAAAAAGAAAAAGAAATGGAAAGCGATATTTATTCTGTTTAATATACAGAAATGTGGCACAAGGCCGAAAGGGGGATTGGGGAAAGGACGGTCTTCTTCTGTCTTAAATATAACTTAGCTAATCGCAAGCACTGACCCAATCGTACGAACAATATTCCTTACGCCAAAACAACACATACATACCATAGAAGAACGTGATATTTATTCTGTATAAATTACAGAAACGTGGCACAAGGCCGAAGGGGGGAATGGGGAAAAAGGACGGTCTTCTTCTGTCTTAAATATAACTTAGCTGGCCGCAAACACTGACCCAATCGTACGAACAATATTCCTTACACCAAAACAACACATTTATACATACCTTTCTTACTACAACCACCATAATACCTCACTGTCTCTATGGAAATACTAACTGGTCCCCATATTTACAATTCAGTGTCTGTGAGGGGAGGGGAATAAAATAACAATTTTAAAAACTAACCCCAATGAGTATTTACAATATGAATACAAAATATTTACAAGAAACTAAAGTAAAATAATATTAGTAATAACCCCCCCCCCACAAAGACTAAATGTGGAAGAAATACCAGTTCACTGGCCGTAATCAATGCGGAACTATAATAGTATAGAACATTCATTCATCCCAAGCACACACACTGACACGCACTCATTCAGACACAACAAATACGAAAACACTCACACGAAACGAAAGGCGCCCCGCATCCTACCTGCGAACTGACATCACTAACCACCTAACGAGGGAAGCGATGGGGAATTAAACTAAAAGAAAAATAGGGACAGAAAAAAAGGGGCCAAATGAGCATACATACCCTAGCTAAGTTAACTGGAAAAAGAAACTAAAGCATCAAAAAAAGAAAAGGAAAGCTCATGAGAACAATTATCATGAAAATATTTATAGGAAAGACAGAAGAAAGTTACACCACGGCCGTGGAAAATTTGAGATGCAAGTTGGGGACCTATAACATGACAGATTTTCTTTAGATTTTGTCGAGAATCTCGAGATATACAGCAGTAGCCCAAGGGCATATAATGGCAGTAATATTCAATGTTAATTTATAAATGTTCAAGATGGAATCTGACGAGAAAAATTATCTGGCCCGACACAGTTAACCAACTGCATATTTATAAATGTGTGTGTGGATGGTTAATGAAACAGTGCTTTTACAGAAAACACGTTTCGTCTCTGCCTGATAAGCGTTGTTAAGTGGGAATCGAGAGATAAAGGAAAGTGTTTTAGAATTATTATGAAGCAATAATAAATAACAACACACTTTATATATATATATATATATATATATATATATATATATATATATATATATATATATATATATATATATATATATATATATATATTATATTTATATATATATAATTATTTTTTTTAAATGATTCCGACATCGCTTGAGAATGAAACGGTCATCTAATGTTACGGTTTAATATTGAAATTAAACTTTAACACTTGTGGCCCAGTTTCGAAACATAGTAATTTCTGTGTCGCGATGGAATCATTTTTATAAAATTATAATTTTACGCCTTACTTCTGTATCGAGCACTGTATTTAAAAAATTTAAAAAATACTAAAGAACTTTTGATCATCAATGTAACTGTTCTTTCCTATTACATCAATACACACATGTTTGGTCCACGCACACACATTTATATATATATATATATATATATATATATATATATATATATATATATATATATATATATATATATATATATATATATAGTATTGAAACCATTAACATCTACTGGATTTTAAATTAGGCCACTCCGAGCATATTTTTCTCTATTGCTTCATTGTACTGCTATTGCTTTTGAAATTATTTTTTTGCTATATATTGTTACAGCGTATTTCTTGGCTTTGAATAGTAATATACAGAAAAATATTCGTGAATATGAAAGGATTATTATAAAAATAAGCAGACATAATGTTTGTAATTACACTAACTAAAAATGAAGATTTGTTAGATTTACATTAAAATATAAAATGCATATATATATATATATATATATATATATATATATATATATATATTATAATTAAGTAATTCATCGAGTCTGAAACCTCAACAGAATGCAGTAAGCACTGGACGGACGTTTCGGAGACGAAGAGATAGCAAATCAGACTCAATATAGCGCCGCTCGCTCGCAAATTCCGTGGTGGAACTCAACTGAGATTCTCTCTAACCATAGGACTGTGCCCCCGAAGCCACGACTACTATCACCAAGCCGCTCAAACTTGAGCATTAGAAGCCTCGATGAATTACTTAATTATAATTATCAAATCCTCCTAATAATTTCTATCATTTATATATCATTGCTTGAACCAGCTTCTAATGCTTTAGTTTGAGCGGCTTGGTGATAGTAGTCGTGGCCCCGGGGTCACCGTCCTATGGTTAGAGAGAATCTCAGTTGAGTTCCACCACGGAATTTGTGAGCGAGCGGCGCTATATTGAGTCTGATTTGCTATATCTTCGTCACCGAGGCCTGTTGGAACGGTTGGTATGATGTTTGCTTGACAACCTAACTGTCACGGTTTCAATTCTCGGTAGTGGATGCGCACTGCTGGTGATTCCCAAATATAGGACGGAACGTCCGTCCAGTGCATTCTACATTCTGTTGAGGTTTCAGACTCGATTAATTACTTAATTATAATTATCAAATCCTCCTAATAATTTCTGTCTTTTATATATATGTATATATATATATATAATGCTCGGTTAAATTTAGAATTGGACATTGCTATTTCAATTTAATTTAATCTCAACTGTAATGCACTAATAGATTGTAGTTAGGGTATATTGTCACGTTATTTTGAATACCATATACTTGTTTTCTGATTGGTCCTCATAGGTTACGTAACAATGCTTATTCTACTGAGCGGGTTTGGTTGAATTTTGTTCTCTTAATACTCCTTATTTTGCATTCAATACCATCACATGATAAGACACAAGGAGTGTTGAAACGAAATTGTAATTTTTGAAGTAATGTTATAACATGCATATGTTCTAATGTTTAATTAATATTATTTGCTCTGATCTTGAGCACCCTTTTAAGAATAGTGTTTTAGTTACCGGAATTTTATTCTATCTGTAACAAACCTGTACTTAGGTATATATATATATATATATATATATATATATATATAATATTGACAGCAACCTTTCTTTCAAACATTTTCGCTTGAATACGGCCGACAAGGAAGGTTGAACTAATTTTTTATTAAGTTTTTTCCAGCATGCTAACATTTTTCTGTTTTGTAGGAGTTAAGGAATATAAAAATTGTCCATAATTTTTATTGCCCCAGGCGCTTTCGGACACTTCTATAGCCATTTTCATGGCTGTTTTCTATCTAGTGTTGTTATTTTTTCCTCGATATTTGACTGTTGCAAATTATGTTTGTGTTGTTATTTGAAAAAAAAAGGCGTTCATTCCAAGCTTCCACATCCCGTGCGCCACTGGAATTCACGTGAGCATCTTCCTCTTTTTTATAAAAAAAAATTCCAACATTCCATTTCCACTATTAAATACACACACACACGTGTGTGTGTGTGTGTGTGTGTGTGTGTGTGTGTGTGTGTGTGTGTGTGTGTGTTTAGGCAGTATATCTTTATTCAGTTATGTTTCATGGAATAATCTGGGAATATGTTTATTTCTTTTTATAATGATCCTTTCTAATTCTCTAATCAATTTCTTGATGTGAGATGGAATTCAGTAAGGAAGGTGCCGTAGTTTTTTCTACTTACCAAAAATCATCTTCAGGGGTTAATTGCTAAGTCAAAGCTTATTGTAACTGCGATCGTTGTGTTTGTTTGTTTTTTTGGGGTTTTTTTTGTAAACACGTGTGAACAGTTAAATTAAGTATATATGAAATGTATCCTAATTTATTTCTTTGTCAAAAATCAAGTTTCGAAGTATTCCTTATACTGACTTATATACAAATATATATGCTATTTAATATTCTTAAATATTTACTTATATTCAATGATCCAACATTAAAATGATATTCATTATTTCTTATGTGCGTCATTTCAGGTTTTCTTGACGTCATTTCAGGTTTTCTTTTGAGATAAACGACAAATATCAATTTTTATTCTGTTGTTTCAAGACGCAAAATATTTATTTGTATGTACTTATCATTATTCCTCTGGCCAATTGAAATAAAAGACTTGATAAACCTTTCACTTTATAGAAACGAGACCAATTCTGAAGTAAAATATAGATCTCAAGAAGAAAAAGATTTGGATCTTTTCTCCAAGCAGTCACAACAAATTCTGTGTGACAAAAATTGCTACTAGTTAGAATAAGGAGAAAAATGAAAGAATCATTTTTAAGAGAAATCGGTCAACAAGAGAAAGAAAGAAATCGTGAAATAAGAATCTTCCCCAAATATCAGCTTAAAAGACGCCCTCTTATTCTTACTGTTCTCACAACAACCGCCTTCACTAACTGTTATGGTCCAATATCCTCGCACTACTGTTATGGTCCAAGGTTAGGACCACGGAAGAACAACACGAACACAAGAGTAGGAATAACAAAGATATATTAAACAGAATAATAATACAAGAAGTTGAAGGTGTTAGTATGACTGTCAGTCTGGTTTCGAGTGAACAACTATTGGCTCGACTCGATTCCGTCTCGACTCGTTCTATTTCCTACGTCTCTCTTGAGAGACGCAGTATTTATAGTGTCAGGAAGAGTTCATTGTGTCGTTACAGCTAAGATCCCATAACACTAACCATCTAATCTTAGATAGGGGGAATATTAGTTGGTTGGTTGGTTGATTTTGTTTAGCGGCATATCAATATCTCTATGGGTTCTTTAATGCCGAAATTTATATATTTTGAACACAATATTATGGCTTCAACTAAAAATGTATTGAATGTAATCGTATCTCTTCAACTACAGAGAAAATGTATTGTTGGCCATTTTGCTATAAAATTCTATTGTTTGTCATTTTGCTATAATGTAATCTTGGTAATTCTCCTATGAAATGACATGTCTATAACGAAAAACAATACCCTGTCCGGTGGTAAATGCTGCTGTCGACGCCAGGGGTGGCAGTACCGCCTTAGACAACGAAACTATGTTACCTCCCTTGGTTGGCGGTTGATAAGGCTAGGGTATCGCATGTGCTTTCACGCGTTGTATGTAGAAAATTGTTGGTAATTTTACTATAAATATATATTGTTATTAATTTTTTAAATATAAAAATGTATTGCTGGCATTTTTCGTATAAAAATGTATTTTTATACTTTCATAGTGTTTTGTTTTGTTTTGTTTTTTTGCTTAGGGTTTTTTTTTCTTTGCCCATAGCTTGGACGCTAACAAGTGCTACCACTCCGGGTCATTGTTGATCTGGCAACAACAGCAATTAAGAGGCCGCCACAGGCTCCTCAAAACCTCCAATCTCCCAATCTGAGGCCTTGCTGCCGGATGAAGTCTATCGTCATTCTCAGGAATGTGAACATTAATAATAAAAAAATACGATGAATAGCGATAATGTATTTTTAGGCGAATCGTAGTCATGTTGTTTATCATTAAAATTATTATTTTCTCTTATTGATACTCTCGTACATTTTCTTCTTTAGGATACATTCATTTTGCTTGAACAGTGCTGTTGTTTGGGACAGAAGAATGGCGGTTATTTTCTAATTCTATTTCATTATCATAATTATTATTATTATACTTAAAACCGTATTATAATTAAAACTGTACTAACAGGGTTTATACTGAGCTGATTGATTGATTCTTCATAGTATCCAATCAACTAACGGGAAATTCCAAAATGTGCACATACTACGCGCGTTTCATTTGCATGCCATTCATGCTGGCTTCATTTCATTCGTTTTGACGTGTTGATTACCACTACAACCGTTTTCTCAAAACAAGCGACCTTCGCACAAAGACTTATATTTTCTAGACTTCTTTTATTTTTTATACTTAGATACAATTTTTAAACATATCTTGAAGAATACAGGCCTACTGTCGAAACATTGTTGAACATTTTAAAACACAGTGTATTTTCACTTTTTAAATCACATTCTTCTTTAAGTGTTGAAAAATATGCGAAGAGTGACATCAACCATTTTGTTATTATTATTATTGTTGTTGTTGTTGTTATTATTATTATTTCCTATGATCTCTATTGTGTACACATTTTCTTCCAGGTCCCAATCTAAGGCCAGAAGTGACTTCATGACATTTTCCACAGATCATTTTTGATAAAAAAGTGAAAAATTATTATTATTATTATTATTATTATTATTATTATTATTATTATTATTATTATTTCACACAGTTCTCGTTTGCAACCTGATATCTTGCAATATATGTGCTCTGAAACAAGTCATACGACTTCAGAAAGAGAGAAAAAGTTTATTTTACAAAATATTTGCAATTCCAAGAAAAGCAAGTTTCTGAAGCGGTGGCTTATTAGATTCTGATCCCTGGTAGCACATGGAAGGGAACTTCTCACAAGTACATGTCACACATTACGAAGAGCTTTAGCAATGTAAAATATCTCTGATCTTATCCTGTTTTATTTTTTGTTTTTATGTTTTTTTTAAAAATGTTCAGTGAAAATGCCATGGTGCCATTTCTGAACTTAGGTCTCTGGTTGGGACCCGGAAGAAAATGATTAAACAACAGAAATCAAAGAAAATACCCGGGATCTCGTCAGTGAGTGTATCGAAGCATTTTCCAATCAAACCAAGAGATCCAACCACAATTGGAATTATTGATGTACTCATGTGCCATATTTGAGATTTTCTCTTCCAGATACTTGTATTGTGATAGTTTTTTGACGATATTCAAAGATATATTACAATAAGAAAACATTCTGTTTTTGTGATCTTTCATCACGATGTCTGGGCGATTAGCTTTGGTTGTTCTGTGGTTTCGTTATGGCTTTGTAAGACCGTTATAGATGAACTAATCCTTTGCTCCCTTCGGATCTGGACAGCTATAGGCGATCAATATCAGCCTTGGGATGGTGCATGTGATGGCAAATGAAATGCTTTCCTCATTTTTGAGTCCATTTGCTTCATGTCAGCTACAGTCGAATTAAGGATGTTGAAACTGTATTGCTCCACGGGTATAGCCAAGGTGTTTATGGCTGATATTCTGTGTTGTGAATTCAACTCGGTATTCAACACCAGGCGCACATTTTTATTATATTCTTTCCTACTTTCCATCTCCTTCGCTAATTCCTAGGTATCTATAGGTTTTTGCTTGTTCTAGATCCATAATCTTTGTGACAAAATTTAAATCTATTAAGTGTGTGGTTATTATTATTGTTATTATCCTTTGTATATGCTATGTTTCCTGCTTTGGATTTTCTTGTCATTTTCATTATTATTATTATTATTATTATTATTATTATTATTATTGAATGAGCGAGCTGCTTGCCAAAAAAAGTGACGCTGAACTACAAATATACGACGTTCAATATACACATCATGATACCAATGTCTGATAGGATTTTGATAATTCTTACTTATTTTGGTCTATTTTGGCCTCGTAGTCATTTTCATCTTTTCCGTTCCAAACATTAACTTTTCTCTCCCCTTTGATGATGGCTATTATCAATTCCTTCTTGCAATCATCTAATCATCTGCTTACATTAGACACCTTTCGTCCTTCCAGCAACAAAACAATTACCTTCCATTCTTTTCGTCAGTTATTTCCGATTTCTTTTTATTAGTCCTTTTCGGTAATTCTTCTTTTTCTTCTTCTTCTTCTACTTCTTCTTATTATTATTATTACTTTTGCTGCTGCTGAATCTGGTTTCGTGGTTAGGCTAGCTTTCATTTCTGCAGCTGGATGCGTCATGTGCAGGCGAGAAGACAAAAGAGAACACGAGAGGCTATAGAGCCATAGTGGATGGGAGATTAGGCTGGCTTTCCCCTTCGCTCGGACATTTTTTATACGCTTGACACTGCAGGCATGTAAACAGTGAAAATAATGGAAACATTTTTGAGCGACAATAAAAGCCGAAACGAGACAGAAAAATTAAGATATTAACAGAGACGCTTATGTACGCACATCAAAATGACAAACATATGATAAAATAACAGACACACATACAATGAAATGTCTAACTTTCTACATGAAGATACGCGGGCAGACCGATATATATATATATATATATATATATATATATATATATATATATATATATATATATATATATATATATATATATATATACATACATAGTCATCCACAGACAGACTGTTTCGCTGTTTCACAGCTCATCAGTGTGGCTAGACATCCACTTGCCTCAAGCCGGGATCGAAAGCCGACTGATTTGGTATCAGTCGGAGATTTTACCACTAAGCCATTGGTGCACGTCGGAATTTAGAAGTATTTCTTTTAAGACAAACACGCCAGTTGCCAGAGAAGAATCGGAGAACGAAGAGTCTTGCATCAGCAGCAGTAATAGTCACTGTTTACAAATTCATATATATATATATATATATATATATATATATATATATAGTAAGATTAATAATTTACAAGACCCGGGCCCACTCGTGGTAGAGGGTTACGTTAGGAGGACATTTGTGTGTACAGGAGTGGAAGATAGAAGTTAACCCTAGCCTTGCACAGGTTTTGTAGTTATGGAGGAAACATTCGAGGGAAGAATCTGCTCGAGTAAAACTTACTTCTCACCGTTAGAATACGTAGGCAATCTGGGTAGTTTGCTACGATACAATTGGCATAGCGTTTTCTTGCGCACAGTCGAAATAAGGAAACTGGGCATAGAATAGGTAGCCAATTCTGTGCATAATTTCTTTATCTCGTAGCAGTAATTTCCCTCAACAATGTAAATTTCTACAGAACAGAAATATCAACCTAAAATCTCAAATCGTGTATAGAGATCCAGATTTTCATGTGGATGTTATACCTGACGCCAAACTAATTCAGAAATATCTATACTATCAGCTGTATACAAAAGTTTTTTTCTGATAAACGGTTTTGAGCGGAGGAAAACTATAGGTTTTAGCGAGGACCATCATTCTTAGAAACATGTAGACTGAATCTATAGAATCACAAATAACCGTACCAAATAACTATATCACTTGAAAATTTTCAACAGCAGCAACAACTAAAATGGATAGCACATGTATCTGGAAGAGAAAATACTTACTATCTTCCAGATGTTAATGTTCCATACAACTTCAAACAAAAGATTAGAACGGAAGCACACATCAGTACCGGAAAGAGCAGTAACAGTGAACTTGAGAAACCTATTATTTAATTTATTGCAAGAACGGAAGAACAATTTTATATTTTTTATCCCCGATATTGAGCACTTTTACCCATAAATATACCAAACATTAAAATTATATTTTTATCATATATATATATATATATATATATATATATATATATATATGCTACAGTTAAAAAGCTTGTGGAAGCCTATGGCAATTTTTTAAATTGTCCCCAAAAGTAATTGTTTTATACTTTAAATAAGAGAAAATTATTATACATGGTTAAAAAAGTGAAACATGATTTTTTTATTATGACTAGAAAGGAAAAAATGCGTTTCATAATTAAATTTTGCTCTCGTCAAAATATCCTAATTTAGGCTTCATTACTGTACCACAAATATTTGGCATTTGTTGCAAAAGTTTCTCAAATTATAAGTTTTTGATTCCATTCTTTTTTCAATGACTCTAAGAGCTCTTTGCCAATTTTTTTTTTCACTCTTATATCAAGTTCAACCCATGCTTATTGTGAGGATGACTTCAAACTTCTGAACTGTAGTATTATATATATATATATATATATATATATAGAGAGAGAGAGAGAGAGAGAGAGAAAGTGAGTGAGAGATTATAGTCATCGACACAAATGCTGCCTCTTAATCTTGAAAATAAAAGAGTATTCATTGTTAGGAATTGAATAGTGCTATAACCAATAAAAAATAATTTAAAATTGCAAATTAAAATTAAAAATTTTCCCGCCCATCCTCAGTTTTATTGTAGTTCATATCAGTACACGAACATACCAATCCAGCCATTCACTGGTCTGTTCATGACGACATAACAGATAATTATATTCATGTCTGCGTTTGGAGATGGGTTTAGATCTTCTCAGCTACTCCCCTCGGGGAAGCACGATTTAATTTCTTCTTCACAAATAAAGTCTATTGAGACCTAACGTGTAAGTGAACGCCGCTTTTCCTCTTTCGTTTTCTTTTTTTCTGCTCCGGCGTTCACTCAAAATTGTTCTTTCGTTCTTGCATATATTTCGGGAGTGTTGTGCTTTTATCGTAGCAGCTGGTTGGGTGTCTCATAATAATAGAATTTATTTATTTAACAAGCTTATCGAAATTAATATAAGCATGAAATATAATAGGGTATAAACTCCTATTTAATAAGGCTGTGAGGAAAAATTTGGGAAAAATGCTTATTAATTTAATTGCCAATTACCAAATGAGTTGTATCAGGGAATATAATTAAAATGATATCGCAGTGTCTGACTGAAGAATAATCTATTATTAAATATTTCATACGGTTAATATCATTGATACGATTTACGCTGAAATTAGATTTTAAATGTAGCCTTCCTAATAATGTCAAGATGGATCTAATAAAGAATGTTTCATTAAGATCGATCAAAGTCAGCAGTAAATAAATCAGTGTTATTGGTGAAAATTATTTTATTTCTCTACTGGATCATGTTATTTATGTCATGGCAATTATGGATGAAAAATAATATCGCCCAAATGTCCGCCAAGGCTTCGGCGTCACACTTCGACTCGATGGTCAAAATTTTTGATGACGTCATAGTTGCTCCTCGATCTCACCAATATACCTTACTAATATCATCCTTCAGCTGTTAAATTGTTGTTGGCTTGTTGAAATGACCTCAAAGGAAGAAATGTAAAGGCGTCATATCGCACGATCGTAGTGGCCAATTGATTTCGCTGTTTCCAGATATGATGCAACCTGGGAACTTCTCATTGAATTTCTGTTTGAACGTCCATAATACAAAAATAGGCTTCGATAACTTTAACGGGTTGTTTGATTGTTAATCTTTCGATGGTTGAAATTACCAAAGACATAAGTTGTTAAATAGGAAAGAAAAAGGAAAAAAGCATTAGACCCTTAAAATTAATTCATATTTAAAATCGGTCCAAGTCATTGGAACACACTTTAAAACCATTTCTGTCACACTGCGTACATTAGAGATTTTGGTAATGTTTAGAGATGATAAAAAGTACACCAGGAAAATAAATTATCATTGCTGGACATTTTTCCACAATCCTGATATGTGACAGCATAAAACTATTAGAAACAAATAAATATACCTTGACGATTAAATTTAAGAAAACTTATTTGATTGAATACTTCATACTTAATTTTTTTGTTTTTTCTAAAATCCTTTAAAATTGTTATAGTTTCTACGTCTGTATAGTTCATACCAATTTCTTGCAGTTTTCCTTCCGTAAACGTTGCATATTTTCCAGTGCATATATTGTCCCGCTCTGTCACGTGGATTCAGTCGATGCTAATACCGTGCAACCTGATACAATAAATAAACATTATCATTATTATTTACACAACAGTGTTTATTTATTAAATATTAATTATTTGTTAAAAGTTAATATACCTAAAGGTTCATATTTCTGTATCTTTTGTGAATGCTTTGTGCACATGTGAATTCTTTTCTAAGTACGTGCCTAATTTATTACGAAATAACTATAATAAACTTTGAAAAGTGGCCTATAAATAATCAATATACTATCGATATTTTATTACGTCTTTTTTTCCAGTCCAGTGTTCATTACCTATCAACCCAATCTTCATATTTTATCTGTAAAAATAACAGCATTTTTCATGATATTCATAACAATTTTCATTCCATTTATTTATGACTTCCTGTTTACAAGATCTAGGCGAGATCAAGAACTCTTCCCAAACAGCATTAATTAATACACGACAGTTCCAACGTTTGAAGCCAGAATTAGCATGGGATAAACTTGACAGAAGAGTGAAACCTTCCCATGGAAAAAAAGAGCTCTTAGTGTCATTGAAAAAGGAAAGAAATGAGTTACCAAAAGTTGAGAAATTTTTATAAAAAGTTTGTGCTGCAGAAATCAAGGCTAAGGGAAGATATTTTGATGAGAGCAAAATTTAAACATAAAATTATTTTTTTTCTTTTTGTTTCAATACAAAATCATGTTTCATTTTTTTAACAGTGTATAATATTTTTTTCTTATTTAAAGTAGAAAACAAATACTTGGGGGGCCAATTTAAAAACTACCAGGGTATCCTCAAACTTTTGAACTGTAATATATATGAAGCATATCTTCGTTCAAACCTGTTTCTCTCGTAAGAAAATTTGTTGAGTGTTGATTGGTTGCTTTTGATATATATTTTGTTTATTACTTTCGTGGTGTAGTATATTGTCAACAAGTATTTTCCAGTATTCTGAAGGTGAACAGGATTGTGTTTTTAAATGTTATTACGAGTGTTTAAATGTATATGACAAACATGTAATTTTGTATTTCTACCAATTTCCGGTTAGCACCCTTCTATTGGGACGCTTGTTTTGAAAAATATTCCATAGCTACAACAAATAAATTTCAAGTGTTTTTTTAATCGCCATCACAACGAAATGCAAGTTTTATCACAGTTGCAATAAGTTTGTCTTTGTAATTCACCTATACGGATGATGTTGGTGGATATCTAAAGTACTTGGGTAGGAAACAGCTATGGCGCCTTCCTTGGTGAATTTCATCTTAACATCAAGAAACGGATTAAACATAGAAACTGTCGCCACTACTGTTGCAAGAGTTCAAGATTTGTTGTTTTTGTTATTTCGTATTGCTTTTTCTTTGTGATTTTAGCGCCTTTTAAAATATCTATAAGATTTATTGTTTAAAACTATTTGTAATCATTAATCTAACAAGACGCTTGAATACATATGATACTTTAGGTATTTCTAAATAAGCTGGACTCCACGAGTCCATATAAAACTCTAAATCAAACGAGGTTATTTTGGACTCTAGTCTTCACGTCTATATTTTGGAATTGTTGGATCATACGGATAAAGGTACCACCCCAATGTAAGCTATCTAGAGTTCAACCTTCTCATTTGTTATACTTCTTTAAGTACCGTGTCCCTTCAGGATGTAGACGATCAAGGCTCTCCACAACTGCCTGTTCCTTGTAGCTTTTAATAAACTTTGTCTTTCTCATATTTCTCCTAAACTTTGTTCCGCCATGCATTTGCTCAAGCTCAGCAAGTATGTTATGCGTTGTCTTCCCTATCCGCCTTATCTTCTATCTGTCCCATGAGTATCAGATTTTCTTAGCCTTCCTTCCTCATTATTTGCTCCAGAAACATCAACTATCTCTTCCTGAAATATAAATTTCCTTTATGTTTCCATTTTCTCTAAAACTTTGTCGTTACTAACATGTTCAGTTCATGGTATCCTCATCATCTTAAAGCTAAAACTAAGAGAAACATTACACAAGAAAAAATGTCAGATTAAGAAAGATGAAAAGACCGAAAGGGAAACACCGACCTAAGTAAATAACAGTGGACGATGATCAGCTTATCCAGACAGAACATAAAATTTTTCATAGCGTCAACCCTCAAGGAGATACAGCTCGAGTCGCTACTCAAGTTTCGCGCTCTTTGCGATCTTCAGACGACCAGAAAATTTATGAAAAAGCGTATTTGGCATGTATTTACTGATGGATTCATATTAATTAATATTCCCTTTTGATATTTCTTCGTAAAGCTAAGAGCGGACGTTGTCATGTACTTACATCAATAGTAATCTTCTTTGACCCCAAACAGCTATTTTCTATCAAAATACCTCATTCAAGCTAGTAAATTTTTCACTGTGTTATTGCATAACAACAGTATGTTCATTTTTCGTAATAAATTTCTCTGAATTCCATCAAAGATCAGCTTTTCTTTTCTAGATTCTGCTCCCAAATATCATGATATTACGATATACCTTTATAATATTATTTATATATGAAAGCCATGAAAAGGTCATTTGTACCTTCATTATTATCATGTCTGTTGATTTCTTGTTTTTATTCAAAAGATTTCGCCCTCTTCAACCCTTTCTCGATTTTTTGTTGTACACGGCAACCTTTTAGAGAACACAAGAATTTATTTAATCGAGCACGATAGATTGTTATCAATATTTTTCTCACATTCAGCGTCGTTCTTAGGCATTTCACAATAATTGTCACACTTCTTTCTTTTCTTCTTCTTCTGCTTCTTCTTCTTTTATGTGCTGTCCCTTCCTGATGTTGACGATTATGGTTCTCCACAATTTCCTGTCCATTGTAGCTCTTAATGAATTGACTTTTTGCTCGCTCTCCTAAACCTTGTTAAGCCATCAATTTTCTCAAGCAAATTCTTCAACTTTTATGTGCTGTGACAATTCTGGACGTTGGCGATTATGACTCTCCACAATTTCCTGCCCTTTGTAGCTCTTAATGAATGCTGTCTTTTTGTTTTTCTCCTAAAACTTGTTCCGTTATCTATTTACTCAAGCTCACTATATAGGTTATACGTTGTTTTCTTTGGTCTCTCTTGCCTTCAATCTGTCCTATGAGCATCAAAATTTCCAAGCCGTTTTTCCTCATTATGTGCCCTATAAATTTCAACTGTCTCTTCCTGATGTTATGCATATGCGACCTTATTCTTTCCATTTTCTCTAGAAGGTACGATCCATGCTATTCTCGACATTCTTCTGTAGAACCACATTTCTGTTGCTTCAAGTCTCTTCTTCATCTTTGTCCAGTATTCACTGCCATATAGGAAGATTAATATTACGTTACGGTTCAGTACTCCTTTCTTTGTTCCTTATGATTTTTTCTGTTTCTTAATAGCTTAATAGTTAATACTTATTAATACTTAATACTAAGGTCATACATTCTTTTGCTACTTGACCCCAGGAAAGTAGAACTTTATCCAATGAGGTCGTGACTTTTTGCACCTTAAAAACTAGATACTTTCCTTTCTTTCTCGCTGGTTTATATTAATCGCATTCTACAGGGTTTGGTATGTTCTTTTATAATGCAGTATTTGTTTAGCCAATTTATATAGCCTATACAGAGCCTTTATATTTTATAAAACGTAAAAATAGAAACAGTTGACTTTCAGAAAGTAAGCAGAATATCAGTTTGAAAATGTCATTAGAAACAATGAAAAGATCGCTAGACTGCTATGTAATATCCAGTCTCATATATGGCAGTGAACACTGGAAATGTCTTCATGAATGAAGAAGAGGCTAGTGGTTCTATCTGTGATTACTAAGAATTACATAATCCCTAGATATGAAAAGCAAGGACATTTAAGGGAAATAGTTACAATAAGTAAACTGCTGTTAGAAATCAGAAACAGACAGCTAAAAATTCAGGGACGCATAATGAAGAAAGAATGTTTGGAGAGTTTAACACTCACCTGACATACCGAAGGCTAAATAAGCGAAGAAAGCTCCGAGTTTGTGTTGACTTGTATTTCTGGAGTCGTTTTCAATTCTACGACCATTAACTAAGTAGCGTAGATCGGAAAGAATGAAGCTACCTTGGACAGCATTTGAACTCGCGTCCTATAACTTTGTTTTGTTCATTTTCCTGCTCAGCTTTAGTAAGTGCCTGCTTCGTGGAGACAATAAAGTATGCATTAAATGCGTCGAGGTTAAAACATTAGATGAACCACTGCTCTCGGGCCTATCCCCTGGTAACTAATATTATTTTATTGGAATCATTAAGTCTATTAAATTAATGATTATTTTAATTAGCAACACAACGAACACTCTCTTGAACACCGTAACGTTGCCTCTGTGTCTTTTCTATGAATAATTTCATGATAAATGTACGGATGAGATCTTCAGTATGGACTTTGAATTTAAGCGCAGTACTAGATTTACGTCGAGATCTCATCAATTGACAGCTGAGCTGGCTAAATGGAGCCGTACATTCTATGCTGGCAGTTTCTTTTCTCGCACTTCTTGTTTGTGGAACTCCCATCCAGCTCCATACTTTCCAGTCAACATTAATCTTCCAAAGTTTAAATACAATGTCAATTGCTATCTACTGTCCTCTGTTGACTCTTTCCTCTTCCCGATCATTATTAATGTTTCTGTTTCTAATTCTTCCCCACCCTGTAACCCGTTGTGTCTTAGGGGCTTTACTGCCTTGCATGGGGTGATACCGATTAAAAAATCGAAACATTAACGAAATCATATTTTTTGATCTGATTTTACGCTTTATAACAAACCCATTAAGTTAATCCACGCACTATTTAAAGTAAAAATAATCGTTAGGAAGATTGTATGCTCCATCCAAAGTTGCACGATTTTAGGTTCCTCCTTTTCTCTTCTCCCACCTTACGAGCTTAAATATTTTTTTTAATTTCTCTACTGGCTCTTAAACTTAATTGCTAATCCTATTAAACCGTTAATCCATCGTCCATTAGTAACCAATCTTTTTATGACTCTTCAATACTTTAAAAAATCCCTCAAAGAGCCCCATTGTTACTGGTCCTAATTCGATTGAAGTAAAATCAATTATTACCCCATTTTCTCTGCTGCTTCAACGGTGGCCAAGACGCCATATTGTCAGTAACGCCATCGAACGCCGAGAATATCGGGTAGTAAATAACGAGAAGTGTTAATGGCATAAGCGATTGCGAATCATTTTTCTCTTTCTTTTTTTTATTCTATCTTTTTCTTTTTCCTTTCCTTCTTTCCTCGATTCAGTTCCATCCTTCGTCATCTTTACTCCATGTCACTCTTCTTCTTCTTCTTCAAGCCGTGTCTTGGTCTTGTCGAAGCATTTCTATTTCGTTTTCTTATATATATATATATATATAAAATGAAGAGGTTATAATGGTTCCAACGAGAGAAAAGTGTGTATATTAAAAAGAAGAGAGGTACCGCAAACTTTTTTGGTTGTAATGTGGATTTTTTTTAAAAATATTATTCTTTATTTTTCATAATATCTATATATATATATATATATATATATATATATATATATATATATATATATATATATATATATATATATGAATCAATTTCATATAATTTTTGTTAATGCAATTTTCTTGTAGAGAATTAAGAATAGCCGAGTATTCCACCGATTCAAATTCCTTTTCCTGGTTAACTTAGTCCAAGACAACTAACTGATTACATTCTGCTTTTTTCTTTAATTTCGATCAGTTCATCTATTGTTTGAAGCAGATATCTTGTGGTGTTGTTTGTTTATGTATTTCATTTCCATCTGGGTTTTTGCTAGTCTGTCTATAATTTGAGAATAGTTCACACAAAGATGGGATACTGTGTGTTCAATGGAACGATTGCAATCTCGTCCTGGGAATGACAATAAACTAAGACCTACAGCAAGGCCTCTGATCGGGAGATTGGAGGCTTTGAGGAGCAGGGAATCATCTCTTAATTTCTGTTGTTCCCAGGTCCACCATGACCCGGGATGGTAACACCTGCTAGTGCCCAGCTATGGACGAATAGTGAACCCACACCCTAAAAAAACACCATGAAAGTATGAAAATATATTTTTTTTTTTGCCAGTAATACATTTTTATATTTTATATAAAAAAATTACCAAACATACATATTCATAGTAGAATTACCAACAATACATTTGATAGTAAAATGACTAACAATACATTTTATCTATAGCTGAAGCCATAAAATTGTGTTCAAAATATTTAGATTTTGGCATTAAATAACCTATAGAGGTGTTGATATGCCGCTGAACAAAACCAAACAACCAACCAACGATTGTAGTCTGAATATTTTATATTTACGCTCTGTCCCTGATATTGAGCACTTTAACTTATAAATATAGCATACCGTAAAACTATTTTTTAGCATTTATCACACACACACACACATATATATATATATATATATATATATATATATATATATATATATATATATATATATATATATATATATATATATATATATATATATGTATGAAAGGAAGAGTGAATACATGTATGTGTGAAAGGGTGCCTGTAACTGCAAAAGTGTGTGAATGTAAATGCGTGTGCAGGTTTGAGTGCGTGTGTGCTTGAACTTGTTTATATGCCTATGTTGAACAAGCCGTATTAATCTTTTTTTTCCTTCACTCCCTCTTTCTTTTTTGCTATGTCTCTCTCTATGTCTGTCTCTATTTCTCTCTCTCTCTCTCTTTTTCCATATATATATATATATATATATATATATGTGTGTGTGTGTGTGTGTGTGTGTGTGCGTTTCATTGAATGTGGCGGAGGGAGAGGGACAATTTTATCAGTTTTTTTATTTACTTTTTCAACATTTCCTCTTACAGTTTTTCTTTTATAAGGAATATGAAATGTTAGAAACTGGAGGCAACCCAACATAGAATGACATCTCTTCCTGTACAATGCAGCTTAGAATACGAAAACAAAAAGATATTAAAAACGAACCTATTGACAATAACCAATGAATTCACGAAAGCGTTTGAGACAATACAGTTAGTTTCTAGATTCTTTTAGTCCTCAAAAGGGAAAGGTCTATAAGAATACTAGAACAACTGAATAAAAAAATCTAATTAACACACAGCTGGAGGGAGAAGTGATGGATTCCTACCTTTCTCAAATGTATTTCCGCAGAAGCTGATATAACAAACACAACTGGAATTGGAACTCATCTATCCAAGCTCCAATTCAGAATCGTTCCTCATTACACCACCCACACAGGTCGCACACGTTTACTGTTGAAATAACTAAATGCAACCGCCACTTCTACTCCAGCAGTTTCTTTTTCGCGCTTACCACGAGTGGAACTCCATTCTGTTTACTTGTTTCCCTAATAACTACAATCTTCGAAAATGTTAATGCAACATCAATCGCCATCTTCTGTCTTCTTGAAACCCTTTCATCCCCGCCTTGCTTATCGTGAAAGGAATAAAAATGGAAGCGTACAGCCGTTGGTATTGCTAATCGGTTACCCATTCTAAGTACTGGCCAGGCTCGACGTTGCTTAACCTAGACAGAGAAACAAACAGAAAAATCCTATTATTCATTACTAATATGTGTATTTATTAATATTGTTGGATTCATTTGTGATTTTTATATGACGGCTTATTAGAGCTCGACGGAGGTTACGGCGAAAGAACCAGAAGTGTCAGATAGATAGATAGATAGATAGATAGATAGATAGATAGATAGATAGATAGATAGAATTCTGAACAAAGGAAAGACAATAGAATTTTATATTGGAAAAATATACATAATTTTCGAAAGAAGAGAATTTGTGCATGCGCTTTGCAACTGAAAATATTTCATTTACAGTTTTCAAAACGGCTATCATTTACGTGGCTTGCATTATGGAACGACGCTGGGAATCCTTCAATTAACCGACGGAAAGAAAGACGAACGATAACGGAAATGTGAAAATATAGAACAACTTTTGAACAACTCATATGTAAAAAACAGGTTTAGATACTCAGTCCTAGAAACACACAAACATATGTTTGGTTGAATAATCTATATATATATTACGTCTATTTATTTTTACCTTAATCCTCTCAAATAACCTTAAACATAACCTACTATACCGCAATCAAATACACCCTAACTACAATCAAGGTGAAAATATCCTAAACAAAAAAATAAGTATCCGTGAATTTGAGAGGATTAAAATACAAATAGACATATTTCTACATTATTCAGCCATACATGCTTGAATAAGGATATGCTGCTCCCCACGCACACACACACACATATATATATATATATATATATATATATATATATATATATATATATATATATATATATATATATATATATATGTAGAGAGAGAAAGTGAGTGAGAGAGAGAGCGAAAGATATGTACAAACTTAGGATTGGTATATGTAAAATCTAATATTATAATTTATATATATATATATATATATATATATATATATATATATATATATATATATATATATTGATCTATCTCGATAGATCTGAATAGATTGAGATATATATAACATACATAGATATATATTGATGTATATCGATATATAAAAAGAGGATAGATAGATAGATGAGGAGAATTCTGAACAAAGGAAAGACAATAGAATTGTATAATGCAAAAAATATACATAATTTTCGAAAGAAGAGAATTTGTGCATGCGCTTTGCAACTGAACAAAGATTATTTCAAGAATGGACAAAAATGAACGGGAAACAAATAAATACATTTTGAAAATCCTTTTTTGTTGTTGGACAACATGAAAAATGGCATTTCCTATTGGGCAAGAAAGAAGAGCGAATGCAATTCTTTCTCGAACAAAATGATAAAAATTTACTGTTTTCTGTTTCTTCATTATTTTTGTTGTTGCTGCTCTTCTTTACAGACTTTTTTCCACCCTGAAACTAATTTGATTAGCATCTTTACCTCGGAAATTTGGCGGCTTTTTCGTATGACGTAATTCCGGTCTTCCCAACTGCTTCCACCTCCACTCGTTTTTCCGGATGCGCTCAGGGCAAGTTCGGCCTCAATATTTCGACTTCCGATGTGTTTTAAGTGTGTTTGTTGCGAAACACACACAAGGGAGTTAAGTCCAAGATTGAAATTTATTTCCTTTGTATACGCGCATGTGTGGGGATATCTGCATCTGTGTATTGATGCATGGGAGGGGTATGCGCGGTCTGCATAGTGAGAAATGTCACGTGTTCGATACTCACCAGAAAGGAAAACAAAAATGGACGAGACGGAAATCTGCTGGTTTGAATCCTGTTCTGCTAAGTTTTAGTCATTTGAATATTTGAATAATTTGAATAATTTGAATAATTTCTCCGGAGAGAAATTTTTGAAATCACATTGCAATTTTCACTCAGTAAAATGTCGTCCTCCAAATGGCAAATATATGCTTCTCTTTCATTCATCTACATTCTGTTTAAGTTTAAAGACGTGAAATAAAAACGCTTTCTGTTAACGGAACATCACACTAAAAAGATGTAGAATAGCTAAATTTACAATAACAATGTAATATTACTTGGTGGTTTCGACAATAGTAGAATATGGACTTCTACAATATTAGAATTGTTTAATTTATTTATATAATAAACGTCATTAGAATGGCTTAATGTATTTATGCAATTAGGTTAAAAGCCGCACTCCGTGTGGAATTTTAAGTTAGCTCTTACTCCGTTGAGGGGATGGGGCTAATTGGGAATCCGGTCCGAAACGAAAGGGACCTCTGTTCAGCTTAGAAAACCGCAATGACAATTTTGAAGAAATAACTTTGAATTCCTCATTTCACTCCATAGAACTTGAAAACCTCACTTTAACTTTGATTCGGGCAGTAAGTCCAATTCTGACCAAAAGACCGATTTGGACCGAAACTCCGATTTGGGACGAAATTCCAATTCAGGCCGAAAATTGAGTTCTTCAAATCACAAACTCTATGGAACTTCCATTGTGTTGAGTTCTTCAAATTACAAACTCTGCAAAACTTCAAAACATCACATCACGAAACCACTCGCTTTAACTCTGATACCTTGGCATTTTGAAGAAATAAAACTGATTTCCTCAATTCAGAAAATGTTGGAGATATTTTAAACTGAATTTAAAACAAAAAATTTTAAAGTCGCAAAGTTTTTGTGTTACTTTAAACTCAGTATAAATTTAAACCTTTTTAATATCACTAATTTTTTTCAGTTATTTTAGAATTTAAATTTTTAATTGTTCCCTCTTTATCCCACTGCTGGATATCCAATCACCAGATGATGGGCAGGGTTTCCATTCCGGTTTCATCCTGACTCCAAAAAGCTATAATATGACTATGTAGAGCAATTGTGACCCGAGTTTAAGGGACTTCAGTCACACGGACGGACAGACAGAATGTACCGTTTATATATTTAGATAGATACGTACATCCCTTTTGATAGATCCAAATCAAGACTGGTTGTGAATTTGAGTTTTTATGAAGTACAATGTAACCGCCGACGGCTTGAACTTATAATAGCATACAATAAAATATAACGACTCCCTATTTCAATTCATCTTGATTAATGGTATGAATTTCGACTTCATCGAGTAAGAACTAATACAATGATATTATATAGCCAGTGTTACAATGACAAATAACAATATGCTTAGATTAATTGTAAAATTAACCGTTTATTTATAGAATCCTTTCAGCTATTGCGAGAATCACCTCTTTTCTTGCGAGGTGTGAACGTTTTTCAGTAAATATTTCATGGTTCCTGGTATGTTTGTCCCGCGAACAATAATTAGCGGACTCATGTATATCCGAGCAAATATAAGAAACTAATACATGGAATTTAAACAAACAAGTATTAATAAATATATTAAACGGACACATTACAAAAAGGAATATGAGAAATCAAGTTAAAAGAGTGAAGAAAAAAGTTCTAAGCAACTTTCAGTATGTGTATCTGAGGTACTTATATGCCGACAGCGGGAGAAGAGACGTCTTGTCGCTGCCAAAGTCAAAAAGGAAAGAGAAAGGGGCTTTCAAATCTCGCACCGGCTGTGATTATCGTCAGGAGGCGGGTAATCCAGTACGCCTTTCATTAAACGAAAACCGTTCAAGGAAGCAAAGGAAAACATATCCAGATAAAGTCTCGAATAAAAAAAGACAATACTGAAAAAAGAAAGAGAAAAAAGCCTAAAGACAAACTTACCTACAGAGTAAAGTGCTCGAAGCCTAGATTGCCAAGACCGAGCAAAAAAAAAAAAAACGATTACCAACGTTAAATCATGTAAAAAGATGGCTCTAGTCGTGATCAGGCTTTCACGCTCTCGCTATCTTCAGAAGTCTTGAAGGGAAATGAAAGGAAGGGGCAAGCTTTATATAACCCATGAATTGCCCTAAAGCATCACGGAAAAAAATATTTATTAAATAATATAGTTTGTCAGGAAATAAGATTTCTGAAACTCCACTAAATATTATAGATCACTTCTATATTGATATGATTTTTTATATTCCAAATCATTTGTATTTAATAATTTGGAAAGTTTGATTATATCATTATTTTCTCATTTTCTGTCGTTGCTGCTGTCGGAAGAGTTCAAAATGTTTGTCGTTGTTATTTCGTATTGATTTTCCTTTGTGATTTTTAGCGCTTTTTAAAATATCTATAGGATTTATTGTTTAAAACTATTTGTAATCTTTAATCTAAGAAAACGGATGAATACTGATGATACTTTAGGCATTTCTAAAGAAGCTGGACGCTACGAGTCCATATAAAAGTCTAAACGTCACGAGGTTATTTTGGACTCTAATTTTCAAGTCTATATTTTGGAATTGTAAGATCAAACGGATAAAGGTACCACCACAATGTAAGCTATCCAGAGTTCAACTTTCTCATCTGTTATACTCCTTTATGTACCGTGTCCCTTCAGGGCGTAGGCGATCAAGGCTCATCATAACTTCCTGTTCCTTGTAGCTCTTAATAAACTTTTCTGTTAATTCTCCTAAGGCCTATTCCGCCGTGCATTTACTGAAGCTCACCAAGTATGTTATGCGTTGTATTCCACTATCTGATTTCTCTTCTATCGTGAGTATCAGATTTTTCAAGCCGTCCTTTCTCAATATATGCCATAGAAACCTCAACTGTCTCCTCCTGGTGTTAAGTATAAATTTCGTTTTCGTTTCCAATTTCTCTATAACTTTGTTGTAGCTGACAAGTTATACCCATTATCTTTCTGTAGAAGCTGTTCAATACATAGTGAGGTGACCTTGAGAATAGCAGGTGGTGAAAGCTCGGATATGCGGTTAGTATGGCTTACGACCACATTACGTGGATACACCGGTTCCCGTACAGTTACTGAAGTTAAGCAACGTCGAGCCAGGTCAGTACCTAGATGAGTGACTGCTTGGGAATACCAGTTGCTGTAAGCTTGGATATGCGAGTGCTGTAATGTTTAATAGCTCGGAATTTTTAATCAGAGATCCGAGTTCCAATTCCAGTTGGGTTCATTATGTGCATTTACTCACAAATACACTTGGGAAACGTATGAAACCCACACACCCCGAGATATGGGTTAATTAGTAAGACTTGTATCACTAAACCAAAAAATAAAATAAGTTAAAATTTTCACACTCTAAAAATGATTTCTGGCTTTAAATAACCTGCAAATGTTTGATAACCCATAAAAATGAATCAATCAGCGAAATACTGATTAGCTACAGAAACATTTGTTTTGGTTTTATTTACATTCCCTGGAATATAAATGTATAGAAACTAGCGTGGCCAAAAATTGAGGGATTAATTTATATAGTGAATGTAATAAATAAGTGACCCCTCCCCAAAATACTATATCTACATTACATTTTCTTGTTTGTTATTAAATTCTTATTAGGCATGAATCCACCTCTTCCAGCTCCAACTATGGATTATTATAAGACTATGGATTATTAAGACTTGTATGACTGAATCAATATTATCTGCAAAATTCTTACAATCTAAAACTATTCTCTGGCTTTAAATAACCTGCAAAGTTTTGATAAAGTTTTCATTAGAAAATGAATGAATGAAGCAATGACTTGTACACCGATTTATTTGAAGTGTTTAGAATCTATCAATTCCACCTTCGGAATTTTAATTATGTATTTAGGGTAGGCGACATAAATTATATGCTTAAAGCCACCTTGACAACAGTAAATTTGAAATCATTGAGCTGAGATTTTAAACGCTAATATTTAAAAGACACGACGTTTCGATCATAGCAAAAGATACTTGGTATCATATGTATATATAAACAAAAGAATTTGTAGTTAACTTGACGATTGATTTTCTTGAAACGCATTGCAATTTTCAACAGATAAACGAAACAAAACATTTACTTAGAACTTCCGTTCCAACAGGTGCGTTTTCTTGTTCACATCCGGAAGAGAAACACTGCTTTTTCCAGAAAAAACATTATTGTTTTCCAGGCTAAGTGAACGAGAAATTTTACTTTTCATCGTTTCTTCGATCGCAAAATCTTGATGCTTCCTTAACTAGAAACAAGCAAGAAAGTAGATCGCAGAAAAGCGGATACGAAGCGAGGATTTCGTTGCCTTCTTGCTTTCGATTGGAGACTTAATGTTCGTCTCCGTGAGTGATTTTTGGTTTCTTTGTTCTTTTTAGCTTTATTGGGTTGAGTTGTTGATCTTCGAAAATACTCGTAATCGCTGCATTTGAAAGGAATAAACAAAGTGAAAGGCAAATCAAAAAAACAAATAATGAAATAGGTTAGAGAAAAGGGAGAGGAGAAAGATAAGGAATGATTAGAAGAAAGAAATGAAAAGAAGAATGTAATAAAGTGTAGAAGAAGAAGAAGAAGAAGAAGAAGAAGAAGAAGAAGAAGAAGACGAAGAAGAAGAAGAAGAAGAAGAAGAAGAAGAAGAAGAAGAAGAAGAAGAAGAAGAAGAATATAGATATGGAGGGCACGCCAATGCACAGGAGAAGGAGAATGAAAAGAAGGAAGAGGATGAAGAGAAATATAATAAGGAGGAAGCGATAGATAAAAGACGGAGAAAGAGATAGAGAATAATAAAGTTAAGCAACGTCGAGTCTGTTCAGTACCAAGGTAGGTGACCGCTTTGGAATAACAGGTGGAGTAAGATGGAATCTGAGGAGAACATAAAATGAAGAAAGGGAAAATGAAAGAAATGGAGAAAAAAACGAATTCACAAATATAGAAAATGGATTAAGACAAAGATGCGTTTATTTTCACCGGATTTGATTAACCTATACAGCCTGACGATCCTAAGAGATCCAGAATACCTAGCAGGATTTACTATGGGCGGGCATAATCTTAACTTAGGATACAAAAATGACAGTGTTGAATGCTAACTATCAGGAAGGAAACTAAAAGAACTTTTAGATAAGATAGTAAAGGACAGCAAGAAGAAAGGACTAACTATTAACTGCAAGAAAACAAAATGTATTACAATCCGAAACAGAGATAGCCCCGTGTTTTGGCTACGTAGTGAGAACCTGAAAACTTAAAAAAGGGCAGAAATTTAACTAGCGTATTAACAAGAATATAGTATTGAACAGTGACAAAGGAATAGCGAAAGTTAGCTTTCGGAAACTAACCAAAGTATTAAAAGATAGGAATATTTCGTTAAAAACAAAAGAAAAAAAAGGAATTAGTGCTGAACTTCGATATACTGGACAATTTTTTCATATATGGAGAAGTGGCTGATAGCGCCTAGGAAATGGTTGTGCGAACGTATGCTGTGAATACCACAGACAGAACATGTGCGAAACGAAGACGTCTGAAGTAAAATGGGAGCAACAAGATCAGCTATTCTTACAATTAGAAACAGACTGCTGACATTTCTGGGACACATGAGGAAAGAGGACCTAGATAATTTAACACACACAGGACTGAAGTCAAGCAAAACAGGATAAGTACTCGATGAAAATGTGTGAATGGATGGTAGATGATGCACGAAAAAGGACAAAGGTTCCAATGGTTACTAAGAGCAACAAAAGACAGGAAGATGTGGAGAGCCATGATCATAGCGAGATGAAATTGCAAATGAAGATACTGTTTAGTAGATATTCTGGTATAATTTTAAAGTCTTCGGCTAATTCGTGACTTGTTAACACAAATGCGAGTGCATCGTCCGTCTCTGAGATTTAGACGATGAAACATTCTACAATATATGCTTTTTCACCGGACTTATTCAACCTATATAGTGAGGCGATTCTAAGTGAACTAGAAGTCCTACCAGGATTCATTGATGGCGGTAACAATCTTAACGACGTAAGACATACAGCTGGCACAGTGTTGAGGGCAGACACAGATAGAAAACTGCAAAAACTCCCACAGATGGTAGTGAAAGGAAACGAGAAGAAAGGACTAAACATCAACTGCACCAAGACAGAATGGATGAGATCGGAGTGGGAATTGAAAATCGGAAATAGCAGAATCAAACACGTACAAAAATTTAAATATCTGGGAAAGTGTGGCACTGAAATCCGAAGACGTATTGGAATAGTCAAAAAAGATGATAAGCAGAGTACTAAGTTATAGGAAAATTTCGCTAGAAACAAGGAAAAGTGTACGAAACTCTTACGTGATATCTGTTCTCCTGTATGGCGGTGAGTGCTAGACAATATTCACAAAAATGAAGAACAGACTTGAAGAAACAAAAATGGTGTTCTACAAAAAGATGCGGATTATACCGTGAACATGTAAGCAACAATTGAGTTTTAGAGAAAATGGGCTACAAAAATAAAACTTATACTTAACATCCTAAGAAAGTCACTGACCTAGACAAAAACCCCTTAGTTGTCCTTAAGAATATCAACCCGGAACTATCCTCAGTCTTAGCGAAATTATTTAAGGAATTATTTATGGAAGGTTCCAAATGTATGATCCGTTTTCAAGAACGCATGCGAACACTCATCACCCTCTATGTATAGACCCATCAGTCTCAGTTTTATTAGCAAGCTCTTTGAGGCTATAATCAACAAGAACGTTGTTGATCACCTAAATAGGATCAATCTCTTGAGAGACAAACAGTAATTGTTTCAATTGACCCCATCCACTGCTGATGTCCTAACTGCTATTACTCAGAGAATCAGACAACAAATACACCTCAAGGACTATCGTATTAGATATTTGAAGTGATATTGACAAAGTGTAACACAAATGATTACTGCACAAGCTCTCTAGCTACGGAATTACATGAAGAGTCTTTTCAGTTATGAATTCCTTCATAATGGTTAGGTCCCTGAAGGTAGTTGTTAACCACCAGTTCTCCGAGGCCCTAGCAATCAACGCAGGCTCACCCTCCCCGAGTTCGCTTCTCAGACCAACCCTCTTTTTACTTTACATAAATAATCTACCTAAAAGTATACTCCGACCATTTGTGATTGGCAGCTGATCTCCTCTCTGACCGAGCTCTAACATCTTAGTTGGGGTAAAACTGGCTGGTAACATTCATTGCCTCGAAAACCAAACTAATTACATTCCATCAACGCAGATCGGACTCTGAACTATCAATTATCACGATGAACGGATGTTCCCTCAGGGAGACACCGTGCCTTGAGCGCCTATTGGAATTTAAACTCAACCCAGACCTCGTGGAGCTCGTACATAAGATCCATCGGTAAAGATGCTGGAAAAATGGTTGGTTCCCTGTAACTGCCGCAGTAATTACCTGAAACCTCCTGCTTATCTTCTAGCTTTACAAGAGTCAGATCAGGCCAAAAATGAACTAATGTTGCCCAATATGAGCAGGAGCTGGCCATTTCCGCTTTCCAGTCTCGATAGAATCCAAAAGTGTCTCCGCGTCCTTGTGGGATACAAATTATTTTCCACTCTGCAACCACTTCTTCACAGATGAAACATCACAAGCGTCTCACTGCTATATCGTTATTCCCATGGAAAGTGTTCAGACGAACTACACTCCTTAGTTCCAAGAGTTCTAATCTTCACGGCTAAGACCCGCCCTTCTACGCATATTAGAGCGAACCACCCTTATTCCCTTCGTAGCTTAGCTTCTTCTCACGAGCCGACTCCTAAGTGGATGCTTCCCCGGTCACTACAATAGTAACCCGTTAAAGTCTATAGTTAACCATTATCTTCCCAACATATCTGGATAAACTATGTCTCTTACT
Organism: Acanthosepion esculentum; assembly: GCA_964036315.1. Taxonomy (NCBI): domain Eukaryota; kingdom Metazoa; phylum Mollusca; class Cephalopoda; order Sepiida; family Sepiidae; genus Acanthosepion; species Acanthosepion esculentum. Next base: position 42,938,707 of record OZ038505.1, read on the forward strand.
CTGTAACCCTCTACATTAAGTGCCTCTCATGCCTTGCACAGTTGAACATCATTGTAAATTTTTTTTAAATAGTTACAATGTATTAATATGAGATTTGATTATTGTGGATATATTTCTATTATTTAATCTTAAAAACAACTACAATGTTGCAGTTTTATATTTCCTCAGCTCAGGAAAATAAAAGGAAGATTTAAAAAAGAAAAGAAAATATATTTGCCGGAAGAAGACAGAGAATAGGAAGAGAAATAAAAACAAATAAGAGAGAATTCTGATGAGGATGAAAGGAAAAAAATATTGGAGGAAAACCTTAGGAAACCTTAGGAAATAAAAATCACGAAAATGGAGCAAAAGGAAAACGAAGAAGAAAAGTTTGAAGAAAAATAAAAGGGGGGACAATTTTAATGGAAGATAAAAAAAACGAAGAGAAAAAAAAATAAAATAAAATAAAATGAAAATGAATGGGGAAAAAGAGAAAGTATGGAACAATATAAAAGGAAAGGAAAACATAAAGTTAAAAAAAGAGAAAAAAGGAAATGAAAAGTAAAGACAGTAAGAATGAAGAAAAGACAAAAGTAAGAACAAGATGCAAAAGACGTCGAAAGAAAGAGGAGAAATAAAAAAAACGGGCAAAGATAGGAAAAGAAAGAAAGTAAAGGAATAATAGAACGACAGGCTGGAGAGAAGAAAAAGAAAAATAGAAGAAAGTATAGCGAGAAGGAAAATGAAGACAAACAAAGGAAAAAAGAATAAATGGAAATAGGAAACGTTAAGATAAGGGAAGAGAAGAAGAAATCAAAAAAGAAATAGAAAAATGAAAAGGAATAAGAGAATGATAGGAAAATAGCAGAAAAAGAAAGAAAGAATGAAAAAAGAAAGAATAAACCATAAGGGAAAAAAAGAATAAGCGAAGAATTGAAAAAGTATTACAAAGAGAAAAATGAAGATAAAGTTGTAAAAGATAAAGAAGAGAAAAGGGATTAATGGCAGAAGGGGAAAAAGAGAAAGAAAAAGAGAAAAACGAAGAATAACATTAGAAATAATTATGAAAATAAAAATGGGTAGAAAAACGCAAACGAAAAAAGACACAAGACATGAATGATAGGACAAGAAAGAAAAAATGTAAACAGTCATAAGTGAAAAATAGTAGAAAAGGAGAAAGAAAGAAAAAAGAGAAAGATAAAGGAAAGAAAAGCTTGCCACTACTATCACCACCACCACCACCACTACCTATAAAAAAAAGAAAGAAACTTTTCGTAATTATGATAATGGTCAAAGTGATATAATATGAATGGAAAATATTGATTCGAAATCAACAAACAAACAAACAGTAATTGGAAAATGAATAACAAGGAAAAAAAATGTTTTATAAATCGCCACTGAAATGAGCATTTATCCATTTTGAATTTTTTTTGTTCTTACCTTTGATTGGAGAATCAGATCTCTGACGTCACAAGTCTATCGACCTTGATCGGATTCATCCGGAGGCGAGAAGCCAAATTAATGTGCTATAAATAGTTGCATTCGCGTGCAGAGTATTTACACATACGTACGCTGAAAATAGAAAAATAAATGAAATGAATTCGTGAGACTCTTTCTTTCGCAGGCAATTCGATTGTGTTGACATCGGATTTAGAAAACCATACCTGATTTATAAATGTCTTCGACACTTCCTGGCAGTTAATTTATTTAATCAAATATGGATGAGTGATTGGACAAATCAAGATTAATTAAGATAGATAATGAACAGACTCAGATTGATTGATCGTTGGCTATTGACAAAGAGATGAACAGACTAAGATAAACACAGACTTCGAAAGAATATAAACAGATAAACAGATTATGGATGAATATATATATATATATATATATATATATATATATATATATATATGTATGGCTTTCCATTCGGACTTGTAAATGCACCTTATTTGTTAAACTCAAATCGTTCCAGCAGTTTTATTCTCTGGTCTGCTTCAAGCGCGTATTATTTGTAAACAGTAACGTTTTCAGAACCGAAATCTTAATTTAATGCAGGTTTTTAGATAATAATCTAGTTTGATTACCAGGTATATAGCTGTCTCTTTCACTGGAACTTGTATTAAAAGATATATACATATATATATATATATATATATATATGTATGTATATATATATATATATATATATATATATATATATATATATATATATATATATATATATATATATATATATGGTAGAGTAGAAATATATCGCTTCCAGAAATATCTCCCAAAAATGGTAAGTCATTAGCTAGAAGTCTCCATTACCACTAAAGTTTCATCATTATGTAGGAGGTATTTCTAGAAGGTATTTTGGTGCACCCTATATATATATATATGGATATATATGGATATGCAGTATATATATATATATATATATATATATATATATGTATATATATATATATATATACATATATATATATATATATATATATATATATATATATATATATATATATATATATATATACATATATATATATATATATATATATATATACATATATATATATATATATATATATATATATATATATATATATATATATATATATACATACATACATATACTGCATATCCATATATATATATATATATATATATATATATATATATATATATAGGGTATACACACATATATATAAATATATATGATGGACTCTCCCGTCGTTTTCGACGTATGAGTGTCTTTCAGTTCAGTTTTTATGTTTATGTTTCATATGAGACAACAATCCTGCACGGGACTGCAAATAAATACTCAAGGGTTGACTGTCATATGGGCTGATGTATTAGCCCAAGATTTAGCATTAATTCTTAACTCTCTCAGATGATTGAAACGATTCTTTTCAAAGTTAGTTATACCTAGGTATCAGGTATTTCCCCAGTTGGAATTCCTCTAGAGGGATATTTGCAGCAATTAAATTGTATTTAAGTTTATCCTTGAATCGTAACCAAGGACTGACTATGTTGGTTATACATGAGAATTTTCGACATCCGATCATCACTTATTCTGATGACATGACCAGCACATCTGAACTGTGATTGCATCAGAAAGTATTCGATACCACCGACACGACATTTGATGAAAAGATCCGGGTTAGAGATTTTGTCCTGCCGTGTGTAACCGCATATTGAACAAAGACAGCGTTTATGAAAAGTATCAAGTTGATTGATGGTTGTCCTGTATGGCGTCCATGATTCTTGACCTATAAAAAAGTGTGGTCAGAATGACTGCTCGATAGACACTGATTTTCGTTATCAGTGAAATCCCATGATATATAAAATATGGTGTAGCATGACAGAAAAGAAGAGAGTGAAAAGTACAGGAGCCATGACTCAACCTTATTTTGTGCCATTTGTTACATCAAAGGTTTCTGAAAACTCTCCATTAGATAGAACAGATGCTTTCATTCCTTCGTGAAACGAGATGATGACATTTAGCATACTTTCAGGTATGCCAAGTTTTTCAGTACTTTCCAGAGGGCGCCTATGTTTACAGTGTCAAATGATTTGGTCAGATAAATAAAGACGGTATAGTGTTCAAGGTTCTTCTCGAGAACTTTCTCAGCAACCTTAGGAAGTGAAAAGAATCATATCAATGATTCCACGACCTGAACGAAAACCACACTGAGATTCGGGATAGATGTCGTCAATGAGATACTTGATTATTCTGACAGCTGAGAGGTTACTCTTTAGTTGTCTCTATACCTGAGCCAAGGCCGTCGACTATTCCTTTGTCCACTATCAAGCTGACTGTAAATGAGGACCATAGATATTCTCTCTATATCATTGTTTTGGATAATTCAGGACAATGAGAGTATGTACAATTTCTCGATACGCTTAGCCTTCAAAAAGAAAAATTATAAAATGTACTTTGACTGTCGTACTCAATACCTCTGTTTAGTTCCTTAAATATCTCTACAGCACCCAACAACACTACACGCTGCTGTTAGGCTCTTCACGGGATCAAGTTGCTAATCTCATGCCCAACCGGCCTTATCCCTGATAATTCATACAAGCGATCCCCCATCTAAGTACTAAAAGGGCTCGACACTGCTTAACTTCGACGAACAAACGAGAACCAGTGTTCCAGCGTGTTTGGCCATAAGCGACGTATGTAATGAAACATAAAAGATAGATTGTTGCTTGCGTCTTAGCGTAATCATCGCCTTGTTCGGGGTAAAATGATAAACACACGCACACACACACACAATGGTTGAAAACCTTGTGAATATGACGGTTCTAATTTCAACGTACATCACCTGAAGAACGCCGGAGCGTACAATGCCCAAAACGTCGTGAATATGACAATAAAGATGAGGACAACAGTCCGAATGATGTGAATCATATGAATAAATAAATTATGAGATCTATATGTTAATATAACTAGTAAGGAATAAAGGTACAGGGGAATATAGATTCATGCCTTCCTGAAACCCAAACAATTCTTTTTTATATCATTTATCCAAACTGTTAATCTTTTTAATCCGAGCATATTTATTGAATAAGAACTGTGTTAATTTCACTATCAAATTTCTTTAAATACTACATTCAAATGAATCTAATAATAGTACCCGATTCACGTTAGATGTCGAAAGATTTTACCAATGTGCTTGTCAAGAGATTGTAAAGCAAAACGTATATAAGACTTCCTCGTTCCCAACTCCTAATATTAGACGAACAACTCGACATAAACTTCTATCTTGCACAGCACAAGTACATAAGTTATCATTATGATAACATTTACACAAAAACTGATGGCGTAGCTATGGTTTCACTTCTTTGTCTAAATTTATCCAATTTCTACCTGACTCGATGGAGAAAAATATCATACAAATTTCGGCGTATCTAGGATATTTGTTAGATACATCGATGATATATTTGTATTAAAGCAATACCTTGGTGAAGTCAAAAGAAAACCAAAATAATCTTTCGCGAAAATCTCGAAGATGGTAATAATAGAATCCAGTTCCTTGTAGATTTTAGTAGGCGTTAAGAGTTAAAATATTGCTATTTCATTATAAGAATTCACAGAAAAGGTCTTGTCATCTTAATTACAAAAATTAATGTCCCCCAAAATACAAAATAGCTAAGAAAAGTTGAAGGCACGGTGGAGTAGTGGGTAGCGGCCAGAGGGGGCAAGGTGGAGCAATGGGTAGTGGCTAGAGGAGGCAAGGTGGTGTAATGGGTAGCGACTAGAGGAGGCAAGGTGGAGCAATGGGTAGCGGCTAAAGGAGGCAAGGTGGTGTAATGGGTAGCGACTAGAGGAGGCAAGGTGGTGTAATGGGTAGCGGCTAGAGAAGGCAAGGTGGAGCAATGGGTAGCGGCTAAAGGAGGCAAGGTGGTGTAATGGGTAGCGACTAGAGGAGGCAAGGTGGTGTAATGGGTAGCGACTAGAGGAGGCAAGGTGGAGCAATGGGTAGCAGCTAGAGAAGGCAAGGTGGTGTAATGGGTAGCGACTAGATGGGGCAAGGTGGAGTAATGGGTAGCGGCTAGAGGAGGCAAGGTGGAGTAATGGGAAGCGGCTAGAGGAGGCAAGGTGGAGCAATGGGTAGCGGCTAGAGAAGGCAAGGTGGAGTAATGGGAAGCGGTTAGAGGAGGCAAGGTGGAGCAATGGGTAGCGGCTAGAGAAGGCAAGGTGGTGTAATGGGTAGCGACTAGAGGAGGCAAGGTAGAGTAATGGGTAGCGGCTAGAGGAGGCAAGGTGGAGTAATGGGAAGCGGTTAGAGGAGGCAAGGTGGAGCAATGGGTAGCGGCTAGAGAAGGCAAGGTGGAGCAATGGGTAGCGGCTAGAGAAGGCAAGGTGGTGTAATGGGTAGCGACTAGAGGAGGCAAGGTGGAGTAATGGGTAGCGGCTAGAGGAGACAAGGTGGAGTAATGGGAAGCGGCTAGAGGAGGCAAGGTAGGGCAATGGGTAGCGGCTAGAGAAGGCAAGGTGGTGTAATGGGTAGCGACTAGAGGAAGCAAGGTGGAGTAATGGGTAGCGGCTTGAGAAGGCAAGGTGGAGTAATGGGAAGCGGCTCGGATTGAGCAATCGGAAGAGCCGAGTTCGAATTCCAATCGAATCCGTTACATTCTCTTATGTGCGAATACCTTTGGAAAAGGTATGAATCCACTTCTTCTCCCCCTCCAGCTACGGGTAAATAGCAGAACATCAAGTTCTATAGCCTTGGATAGCCACTGGAAATAGCAACCTACTGCGAGAAAATAAATCTACCTCGTCAGTCATGCATCGAAAGATCGTCTAAGCGTGCATCGCGCATGGCAAGTAAGTGACTAACTGAAAGAAAGTAATTTCTTCACACAAATTTTTCTAAAATATTGAGCGCCATCAAACAAATTAATCATAATTTAAAAAAAAAAATAAATTAAATTCAAAAGCAACCATTCTGATATAAAGAAAAATAAAATAAAAGTCATCGATTTGTTCTACCGTAAACAGAAGCGGCCTAACTATAAACAAGATGAAAAGGTCATTCAAAGTAGAAATCGTCTGAATGTATCAATTATTGATGCCAAGAAATACCTTAGATTTATCATTTACTGTAACAAGTTTAAAACTTCTAACCTAATAAGTAACATTAACTCGGGACAACAAAAATCACCCCCCCACACACACACACACATATATATATATATATATATATATATATATATATATATATATATATATATATATATATATATATATATATATAAACAGTGCTGCTTCTGAATTCCCGTGTCATTTGGGTGATTGCATCTCCAATATTAATAGACAAATATTTTAAATTCTTGCGTTTACCATACATGAACAACACTTTCTCGTAGGTTAACTTATCACATATCGAAATAGTGCAATAAAATAGTGATATAATATATATATATATATATATATATATATATATATATATATATATATATATATATATATATATATATATATATATGCGAATATCAATAGCAGTGTCGACATTACACCAGAATCAAGTTTTCAAACATAAGCATTTTTAATCAAAAGAAAAGCCATTTTATGTAATATTTCAAGATCTCCCATATGCTGATTGCTGTGGCCTAGAAATATTTTTATAAAACCGATCCATCGGTGAACATGTTAAAAGAGAATTTTCCCAAAATGCTGTGTATATATATATATATATATATATATATATATATATATATATATATATATATATATATATATATATGTATATATATATATATATATATATATATATACATGCACACATATATATATATATATACATATATATATATATATATATATATATATATATATATATATATATATACATATATATATATAAATTAAGAAAGATAAGAGATTGAAAAAAATGCTAAGTGATAGATATGCAGAGACAAATAACACCCACTCGGTGCGCATATACACACACACGATGAGGTGTTTGCATCTCTGTGTGTATGTATAAAACTCCTCGATCCGATACACATTAGATATTCTGAATGACCAAACATCTCATCTTTTGAAAAGCCTTCTTGACCTGACGGATAACATTTAACATACGTTTCAGCTGTTATAATCGTAATGGTATAATTCACTAATGACGGAAAATAGACCATTGCATTTTTCTCAAGCTCACGAGAAAAGTTTGTGTGATGTGCATTTACCCTCTTCAAAGTGACAAATGTAGAAATGTGTAACGAAATCAAAAGTCCTAAATGACTATGTCTTTGTAACCAGGAAACAGTCATTAAATTCATTCAACATAAAATGAACAGTGAGTCCCCAAACATATTAGACAGGCTCTTGAAATCTTATCATGCTGACATTTTTTTCACACCAATAACCAATAGAAACAAAGAAGAGTACTGAACTGTTACGTGATATCTGTCCTCCTGTATGGCGGTGAATGCTGGACAATCTTCTCAAAGATGAAGAAGAGACTCGAAGCGACAGAAATGTGGTTCTACGGAAAGATGCTGAGGATACCATGAATAGAACATGTGACCAACGACCAGGTTTTGGAGAAAATGGAAACAAAAAGGAAACTTATACTTAACATCATAAAGAGGCAGTTGAAATTTCTGGGGAAAGTAAGGAAGAAGTGGGATGGGGCTTAGAAAACCGGATACTAAAATGATCGTTTATGTCGTGAAGGGACACGATAGATAAAAGAGGAAAGAACGATTTGTTCCATTTATGAACAACGGACAATTGAGATATTAAGATTGAATTACATGCCGTCTAATATCAAACGCCATATTCTTTGGTTCGAAACTGAAATTTCTAGGTTTTGCACGGTCCCACGGTACAATAACTTAATAGATTGAAATTGTTGCCGGTGAATTTGGAAATATAGTAATCCTGGGTTCAATCGTTGGGATGATTAGTACAGATTTAGATTCAGTGAGCGGCACTAAAATAAGAACTAGACGAGATATCCCGAGATGGGGACAGCGGAATGACAACAATGTACCACCAGAGATTGAATGAAGGTTTCAGTTCGAAATTGCATGCAAGTTACGCGTATCGACAGAAATCTGAAGAAGGCCCAAAACAACAACGACTGAAATGTTGTGATAATGAGTACCAAGATGAGAACATTAGTTCGAATGTAAATATTGTAAATAAAAATAACTCCTCGATCCAGAAATCAACATATCTGTTTTGTTCACCAGCGGTTTTCTGAATGTTTACTGATTTTTACGAGAGTGCAGATATTTGACATATAGCAAAAAGAAATGGGTAGGTGTTCAGATAAGAACGGAGATATACAGATATCAGATACAGACTGGATTATATCGATTTGTAGATTAGAATAGACTGAGATAGATCGATAGATAGAGAGAGATATATAGATTGACAGATACACAGATAGATAGATAGATAGATAGATAGTTAGATAGATAGATAGATAGATAGATAGATAGATAGATAGATAGATAGATAGATAGATAGATAGAAAGAGACACTGAGTTAGATAGAAAGAGAGACTGAGATAGATAGATAGATAGATAGATAGAGAGAGAGAGAGAGAGACTAACATAGATAGAGAGAGAGACTGAGATAGATAGAGATAGAGACAGAGATAGATAGAGAGAGATTGAGAGATACAGAAAGAGAGACTGAGATAGATAGATAGATAGATAGATAGATAGATAGATAGATAGATAGATAGATAGATAGAAATGAACACACTGTGATAGAAAGAGAGCGACTGAGTTAGAGAGAGAGAGAGACTGAGATAGATAGATTGATAGATAGATAGATAGAGAGAGACTGATTTAGATAGATAGATAGATAGATAGATAGATAGATAGATAGATAGATAGATAGATAGATAAAAAAGAACGTAAAAACAAAAACCTTGACAATAGGAAATAGATTTTATGAGTCAAAATCATGTCAGAATTCCTTGACCTAAAAGTAGTTAAGCGTTCAACTTTAATTGATTTTTCAAAAGCAATTCGGGAAATAACAGCATGTTTACAAATCCATCATGTGATTCACAAGATATGAATTCAATTAAACATGCCCAGTTATTTTGGGTTGTGAAAGAAAAAAATGACCGGCGAAACTTTCAACAAAAGATGTGCTTTGCGTTTTTGAATTAACTCTGTTCAGATATACCACAAGGGAAAACAGTCGATCTAATAAACTAATTGTTTGTAAGAGTAAAACATTTAAAATCTGTTAATATTGAATGAATATAATTTTCATTTTCATAATGAGATATTCTTGATTCCATGCATTATTTAGTTATTGAATTAATTCTTAATATTCCTCATAAAATGGTTGTGATGAATCCTGATCGTTTAGTAAATAAAATGGTGTCCACAAGTGTGGCAAACGTGCGTCAGTCGATATGCAAAAGAGTCCCCGGATTGAACGCGAACATGTCTATCAAAACCAGGTACATCTGGGCTTTGAGGTTAGCCGGGGAACAGCTTGTCTTGTTCAGACACGGGCCTCTCTACAACTTTTCTAGATCCAGGTTTCTGGCAGCTGTCTCCTGTCAAGAAAAGCGACAGGAAAACCATTAGTTGACAAGACTCGGTGTCTTGGATGAGAAGGCCTCGCCTGGAGCCCTTCTTATGTACATATTTAATGAGAGTAAGTGTCGTTGGCCTGTAACCAGTTTCTGCTTTTGTTATGATCCAAGTCGAAGTTCCCAACCTCCCCAGTCTGTTTTGGCCTGCCCCTTTCATTTCGACTGGGTCAGTTTTTGAATTTTCTGATGCCCATAAATGTGTATCCTTTCCCTCTACCTTAGCGAGAGAGCCTCTTGATTTTGTCGTAAGAAAGAATACAGCGGTCACTCTTATTTTTGAGAGGTGGACGTGTTCCTGCTAACGTCATTTATTTTCAGTTTGTATTTTTCGCGGTTATCCTCCCCGCCCTACATTATATATATATATATATATATATATATATATATATATATATATATATATATATATATAGCTCTTGAAAATACATTTCAATTGAGCACTGTTGAGTTATAAGCTAATTCTATAACCAACACCCACCTGCACTAATGCAAAGCTCTTGAGTAAAATGAATGGAGCACTTTGGCTAATGGCATTTGTTTACATTAGTAAAAACAATACGCTAGATTTAGTTGTGTAACTCTACCGAGTGAAGATAGCTCTGGCTGACACCTAATCAGTTGAGTTTCAATCCTGGCCTGAGGCATTCGGATGTCTAGTCGCACTGAGGAGCTGTGATACAGCGAAACAGTACTAAACATATATATATATATATATATATATATATATATATATATATATATATATATATATATATATATATATATATATATATCCGATGCAATGAGAACGAATGTAATATATGAACTTTAACGTTCACAGCATTGATCCAAATGAGAGAGCTTGATACCGATTGTAGAGCGATAATTATTTATTATAATTTTATCATATAGACAAAAACAGTTTTTATCTATATGATAAAATTATAATATATATATATCTGTGTGTGTGTGTGTGTGTGTGTGTGTGTGTGTGTGTGTGTGTGTGTGTGTGTGTCACATATTCGGCCATGTGTCACAATTACTGTAACAAATCAGTAATAAATCGTAGATTCGGTGTCTTGTGAAGTCTATCCCGTGGGTATTTTGTTCCTAAGATTGATATCGCTTCTGAGGCAGTCATTTTGTTATTCCCTATCTCTATCCATTCTCTGTCTATTACCACCGTAGCGGTTGGGACTGCAATCGGTTAGGTGTTTCCCCCAATCTCAATACAACCTTACGGTAGTTTCCAACAAACTGAAAAGAAAATATCCACTCAATTATAAAAAATATAAAGTCCTTTGTCTTAGTATCTGTCTGTATTTCTGATATGACGTATTATGGACAATATTTACATTATTCGGACTATTGTCCTCAAATTTGTTGCCATATTTATCACAACGTTTTTCAAAGGATGTGAGTTTAATACCTGGTGAAGGCGGTGAGGAACTTGGAGAGGGGAATTAATAGGAGATAACAGATAACTGACATCCATTAGACATGACACGTGTAACTAGAACAGTCAACCCCAGCGAGCGAAATAAAGGGTTCAGTTCGACATTCCAACAACCTGAAGAAGGCCGGATCGTACAACGGCCGATACGTTCTGATAAATATGGCAACAAAGATGAGGACAATAGTCCGAATAATGTAAATAGTGTCCTTTGTCTGACAATAAACATGTGTTAGTGGTATGTGTTATTTTGCATAAGCTGTAAGCTTTGTAGAATTTATCACCATTTTTCTTTCCTCTTCTCCAGAATATCAAGATAGACTATTCTTTTTTGGCAGGGTGTTTGAGGAAAATATGACGTTGGTTAATTTGCCGTGATCTTATTTAATCCTGAGGAAAGTTCATATTCAATGATTTTATTGGTTTATGATTGACATTCTGAAAAATACTCGTTGGATTGTTCTCAAACAATTATTTTTGAAGAAACAAATTTATATAAATTCAGCATAAAAAAATTAATTTCTAAAAGTTATATACAGTGTAACCCGGATATAAGAGACCCTGATATAAGAGAAACCCTGATATAAGAGAGATTTTCTCTGGTCCCAAATTAGAACCTGTGTTAATGTATATATAATAGGACTAAACCCGGATATAAGAGAAACCCGGATATAAGATACTTCTCCGGTCCCGACAACTCTCTTATATCCGGGTTACACAGTAAAATACATGTCAATATGTTCACTTACAATTACACCATTTCCAAGAAAGTAAAAAGAAAGCTATAGAAAAAGAGAGTATATATATATATATATATATATATATATATATATATATATATATATATATATATATATTGGTGCTGTATATATAAAATTCTAAAGTAATCATCACCCTTTAGAAATTTTTTCTCACTTGAAATATTCAAAATACAACTCTGGCGTTGCGACACCGCACATTACGAAATTGTACCGTTAATAAACAGTACACTTATAAAAAAAACATCTTTTGGCTTGCAATACATTTATTTTCAACTTGAAAATTTACCTGAAATTTACCTGAAATTAAAACAATATTAATACCTGACGATGAAGGGCGAATTTCTCCGAAAGTACTTGTAACAGAAATTTAATCCATCTCATAATTTTAAACATAAAGATGGCGTCATTCAGAGAGTTGTTAGTAAGTTAATATTTTATTGATCTGTTAACTAAATGATTTCGGCATTAATTACATTAACTTTACTGATTATTTCTTTGGATGATTACTTCTTTATAATATTATATATATATATATATATATATATATATATATATATATATATATATATATATATATATATATATATATATATATATATTGGGGAAAGATACATGACAAATTGGAAAAAGTTTTCGTGTCACGCTTTTCGTCCTTTATGACTTCAGCGGATTAAGTTTGTTTACGTTGATCCGACCTACACATGCGCACGAACGAGAGACGCTGGGAATTTTAAATTTAAAAATATTTGTTTTTATGTGTTTTGATGAGCTGATTCCATTTAGGTTCTTTTTCTTTTTTACATTTGTTTCCATCATCTTTGTTATTAAGTATCCCATATTTTGATAACAGAAGATACGCCAAGAATGGAAACAAAAAGAAAGAGAATCTAAATGAAATCGGATAGATTATATACCCAAAACAGATTTTTTAAAAATTTACACTGCAAAAAATACCCAGCTACTAACTGTGCGAACCACCACCTCCAGTGATATGTAAAGAAGGCCAAGGCAATAGTCAAATTGAAATACAACACACTCTTTAAGGACCCGAATGTGAAGGCGAAATTAATGTACAGTGTTAAAAGCAGATACAACAGACAAAATGTGAATGGAAACTCGAAGTGGGACACATTAAGAGAAGCATTAATACCATTAGCAATCGAGATCATCTGAAAGAAAATTAAACAAGGAAAAAAAGAATGGGTGCCAGAGGAAATTCGCGAGATTTATAAAAAAAAGACAAAAGCAATGTCAAGTTACGGCACAGAATACAGAACTCTGCACAAAGAAATTAGGAACAAATGCGAGAAGACTAAATAGGAATGACTCAACAAAGAATGTGCAGAAATAGAAAGAATGTGTATCACAGATAAAGTACATATGGCTAAAAAATAAGAGTGTTAACAGGACAAAAGAGATGTTCATCAATAGGATATATAAAATCCAAAGACTGAACGATTATATTAGAGAAATAAAATTACTTCAGAGATGGAACGAATGCATTGGAGAACTCTTCCACGACGAAAGAGAACAACCGACAATACATAGAAATATCGAAGGACCAGAAATATTAAAATCTGAAGTGGAATCGGCACTGGCCAAATTGAACAGAAACAAAGCAGCAGGGCCAGACAGAATCGTAACACAAATGCTGGCAACCTTTGTTATTTTCGGCTTGGGCAAGTTTCCAAACATAATAAATGAAATATATGACAGTGGTTATACTAGGGTAAATGAACGTGAACTCCATCGGACAATCAGCCTCATGAATCATATAACAAAAGTTATCATCCGAATTCTGATGAATAAAGCGCACAGA
>OZ038505.1:42957755-43073815 GCA_964036315.1 Acanthosepion esculentum
TAAAATCTACGATAACTTGCATTGAATTAGAATTACGTTTCAATTAATTAATTGCTTACATATATACGCATGTAGATATGAATATTCCTACCTAGCTAGCTAGCTCGATCTAAGAATTTGTTCATATCTAAGTAACTAGCCAATTCAGGTTATTCATTTCTTATACGTTTGAACGGGACCGTAATCATTATATATCCAAATATCAAGCTCTTGATACGTCTATAGATGTCTTTATTGATATTTATAAATTCGTTTCAAAATCGTTCTGCTTATCCCAACATCTAAATAGTGAAATATATTTAGAAACAAAAAATAATTTTTACCCTTGAGCTAATGAAATACATGAGAACCCTACACTCCCAGACAGAAGTTTACCAATTCTATGCCAGTCGCTATTATATTTAGCCTCCATACAATTAGATGTTGACTACACATCCAATTTTTCTACATTTATTTTCTCTCAGTCTTTTTCCTTACACTTGTTGTTGTCTTCATTCCCAAGACCTGGAGGTAGTACAGGTTATTCGGTCCGATTTGATTTTCTCAATTCACCTGGTGTAAAACATATAAACAGACAAAGGAAAGTATATATATATATATATATATATATATATATATATATATATATATATATATATATATATATATATATGTATATATATATATATATATATATATTGAAAGAGAGACAGATAAATAAATAAAAATCCATCTGTTTAAAATTGGCTGTACTTATGCAGTAACAGTTTCTAGAATCGGAGATAAAGTGTCTGTGGATACAAAGTGTATTGACATAGGAATTAACACTTCATGGTGACTGTCTGGTTGACCCTCTATGAGATATTCAAACTAAACATGTCTATATATTAGTGTATCTGTTGCGTCTCTCTCTTTCTTTCTTTCTCTCACTTATATATATATATATATATATATATATATATATATATATATATATATATATATATATATATATATATATATGCAGAAACATGCACACAGAAATAGATAGAGAGAGAGTTAAAAAATGTACATGTGTAAGTAGATACATCTTGCATAATGCACCGCGGAGGTACTGAAATTACTCGGCCAGCCGAATCTGTATCCTAAAATTCGTATTTAAATAACTAAATATCTGAATACTGATTTTGGGAAGTGAGTAGGGTCGAGAATATTGCGCCAAATATGCATGCGTGCGTGTGTGCACCCTTACAGAGATATATACTCTGATATATCTGAAATTTTACACGCGCGCACACCACACTCTCTCTCTCACACTCACACTCACACACACACACACACACACACACACACACATATATATATATATATATATATATATATATATATATATATATATTTATATATATATATATATATATATATATATATATATATATATATATATATTCATTCATTCAATCATTGACTTTCCATTGGGCGTAGCTCCATATTATTTTGAATTAATCCCTAAGGAAGTACACGCGTAAACGCATCTATCTATCTATCTATCTATCTATCTATATATATATATATATATATATATATATATATATATATATATATATATATATATATGTCTGTCTGTCTTTATGTCTTACTATCTATCTCAATCTTTACATATCAATCTGTACATGTCTATCTATCTATCTTTCTATCTATCTGTCTGTCTGTCTCTGTACATATCTATCTATCTATCTATCTATCTATCTATCTATCTATCTATGTTCTTTATTATTTATCTGTATGCCCTCATTCTCCAGTAGTTTTATTTATGTTATTCGTGAGCCATGTCCTCTTAGCAAACAACCGATCCTATCTCTCTAGAACGATTTGCTGTTTTAACAGCGTCCTTATATCTGTTTGCTCAATTCCAAGCAGGTTATAGCTCTTTCTCTTTGCCTTTAACATGTCCTGTGAATGTTAATATCTCCTAGCCTTTTTTTCACATTGTGACCCATACATTTTCAGCTGCTTCCTTTGTTATTGTCAGCAGAAGTTTCTTCGTAGTCTCCTTGATCATTAAAACATTCTCCTTTCTCACATGTTCCGTCCATGGTTTCTCAGCAGTTGTCACTTAAACTATGTCTCTTGCTTCGAGTTTCTTTCAAGTTTCTCTGCTATATAGAAGATTTGATATTAGGTAGTAATTCAAGCACTCTTTTCTTTGTTTCTAATGATATTTTGCTATCTATTAATACCATTTTTACAGTGAGGTTCACTCTGTACAACGCCCGGGAGCTAGTTTAGTTAAAGTATTACAGAGTAAGAGGCACAGTTTATGCGAACATATGGGGAAGAAAATGTCGGTTGACCTTAGATTTGAAAAGGTTTTGTACCGATCGGGAATTGGTTTTCACAGAGCAGTGATTCGCGGCAAGAAGTGGATCTTACTTCTCACCAATGTCAAACGGAGGGAATGAAGATAGTTGGTTACAATGCGCGTAGCATGGCGGATCCCAGACATGAAAGCTAGAAATGGTGGAACTAAGAAATGTGTAGAAAAATTGTAGTTAAAATTGTAGAAAAATACAATAAATTTAATAAGTATCACTAAGATCTCAATTCTGTGCAAAAGTAGGTTCCCACGAACTTCAAATTCAAATTCTCATTTTAGTATTTATTAAACAATCAGCTAGGTTGTCTCAAATGCAATTCAAACTTTAAAAAAGCAGACAACTATTTGTTGTAGTATGCTAAAATACAATGTCGGCTCACATCCAGAAAATGATTAAAAATCTTCCCTCTCCTCAAAATCGATATAAAATCTTGTGAAATATATTTATTAACCAATAAAACATTTGAATTTAATAAATCTAACTTTTATCTTCCTGTTATTCGAATTTTTACTATAAATAGCGTAACGTAAATTAATTAGTTTTTCAGTATGTCTTCGACCAGGATGTGAATAATACTGATTACTCAAATTTTCCCATAATCAAATTAATTTATAAAAGTATTAAAGTTCCTTTATGTAAACTATTTCTCACTTTTAAAGTATTTGCATAAACCAATTTGCACAGTTTACATTACGAAAATACCCAAGTGACACATAAACAAAGTGTTGCCGTATTTGCGCTAATACTTAGCTGACCAGCCTGCCGTTGCTATATTTACACCAAGCATACATAATATAATGTAAGTTGTGGTTTCTCCCATGATAATTTTACAGATGCATTTCATCCTGTACTAGCACAACTTATTTTGTGCTTTAAAAAGAACAAAACATTTTTCATATATTGTTTCTTTCAGATTAGCAGAAAACGAAGCTTATTTTTATATTAAATAATACAATTATTTAAATTCGTAGAGCTGTGTTTGACGATTATTTCTTTTTTTTTTTTCGCTTTTCCCATACTTCTATTTCTACAAATATAGTTCGTCTGAGAACTCTCCATGGAAATAGCGATCGATCAGTGAGAGACTAGAGACGATTCGTCTATGAGAGACAGGTTGTAGGATGTAAAATAATTTGTCACCCACAAGGACGCGGAGACGTTTTTGTACTCTATCGAGACTGGAAAGTGATGATCTGGCACTTGTAAATGTAGAGTCAGGTACTTACTGAAGCGGTACATGGAATCGACCATTTACCCTCCACCATACCACAATCACCACCCAATTTTTAGTGATGGATCGCGTGTACCAGTTCCACTTCAGGTTTGGGTTGAGTTTAAGGCCAAACATTCGCTAAACGTACGGTGACCCCCTAAGGGAACATCCATTTATCGTGACTGGTTGTAGTTCAGGGTGCGATGATAAATCAATTTCTGGAAATTCGTTATCTCTCTACATAATCTGAGCCGTGTCTTTTGTTGAAAATCAAGCATTCTCTTTCCATGCAGTTAATCGTTAATAGGTTTGTTTTTACTGTCCTTGACTGCGTTGCGTAATATTCCTTTCAAATTTCTTTCTGAATCACTCATTTATTGTGAATTGTTAAGGTTACCTTCACCAGCAGTTGGCACGTCTTCTAGACCAGTGCTACTCAAAGTGTGATACGCGAACTAGAGCAGGTATGCAAGACACCGTCTGCCCGTACGCGGATAGTTTCCAGGAAACAATGAGAGACTGCCGGGTTATTTGACTCGTTATTTTTAACATTTTCATTTTCGTTTTATATTTATTATGGTCACATTTTCAATTACTCATTCATATTAAAAGACATTTCCATATCACTAACGAGTGTACTACAATGAAAAGCAAAACAGTGGACTAAAATACATATGACAACCCCATCATGATGTGGCGTCTGACTGTGTGCAAACACACCTAGAAATAACAAAAGCAATATTCCTGAACGTATTTTTCTGCTAAATCAATACAAAAGTTTAAAAAATTAGGCATTTTTTATTTTATTTTATTCATTATATTTTTTCTGGTATAAATGAATAATACTACGAATGTTTAAATAATATTTTCTCGGGTCGTTATTACATAGCCTAAATATGATACTGGTCCTTGGCACCCTGGGAAGACTTGTTACGTCAATTATGTCTGGCCCTAGAATGAATAAGACATAATGTTTTCATGTTTAGTGCAGATGACCATGACCATGAAATAGGACATATCTCAAAACAATTGTGGTTTGGAGGACAAAAATACTAAAACCCCAGCTGTATTGAAAAGCTTCGCTCGACTATCCCTTGCACGTTGAAAAAGAAAACTGACGGTTCACCACATCAGACAGTTTGAAAAACACTAGTCTCAACGGCGTCTCGCTGCACAGGTTAACTAAATTCAGTGATAACATACATCTTCTTACTTTTACGTAACCATTGAACACATCTATTATCAACACGCAGGCTCTTTTTTCTCAGTAAAAGTAACAAATTATGTGACTATCTTTTTATCTTTTCTGTATAAATCAAACTTTCGGAACATTCCAAGCGTTTTCTGATGTCATATTATATAAATATTATACAAATATAAATTTCCATGAATCTTTTATGGTCCCATCGTTCAACCCAAGCAAAGAGACAATGCCGCCAAAATGCAAGAGTTTACAGAGAACGAGAGTGAAAGAGAACGAGAAGACTAAGAATTGAGAGGATTGGGGGAATAGCAAGGAATGAGGGTTCAGAAAATGTCGATTGAGGCTGCATTTAATTTTTGAAGACTGTAGTTATCAGGGAAGCAAGAAATCGAGAGTTCCACATGTGAGAAGTACGAGAAAAGAAACTAAAAATGGCTGTTGTATCTAGCTAGTTCAAGAGTAAAACGGTGAGACCTAGTTACCAAACTGGTAGCACGCTTAAATTCATGTAGTCGGTACAGCAGAAAAAAACACCGTGAGGGCAGTTATCATGAAAATATTTGTAGAAAAGACGGAAGAAAGATACGTCACGTCAGTGAGAAAATTAGTGATGTCGAGATGCCTGCAGTTCCTTCTTTTGATTTTTTTCAAGAATCTTGAGGAGCACAAGACAAGATATGGCAATAATATTCAATGCACAGAGGAATGGTAGATTTATAAATATGCAGGATGGAGTCTGAGAAGAAAGATTTTCAGACACGACACAGTGAACCAACTTTCCACCCAGTAGACGTGATTGATTCGATATATTTGCTCCACTTCACGTCAGTGGGAAGAAATAGGTTTTCTTGTACTAGTATCTTGAACAAAGCCTTAGTATTCTTGTTCTATTTACAGTCTAATTCATTTACGATCTCTTTTAATGAGAATCCTTATGGTAATGGTAATAATAATACTAGCCATTTCCTTGTAAAGAAACATTCGGCATTCATTGACCAGTCAGGCAGTGCTACTAGAGTTACGCTTTTTGTACAGCCAAGTTATCGACCTGCGATGAAAGTCTTTACTTTGTAGCAGAGGAAAGCGAGAAGAAACGATTAACAGTCAATAGTAGGAAGGCAGGATATACGGTTGTAATCAAAAGAAAAAGCTCAAGATGTGAACAACTGGGGATGTTAAAATCAAACATCTAGAGAAGTTCAATGATCTGGGAAGTGTTTAAACAGACTACCGAATGTGTGACACCGAAATGCGAAGAGCCATTAGAATAGAAAAAGGTGCTGTCTAGATTCTTTATTTTCTTTCTATGTGCTAGTGTTCGTTCAGGACGTAGGCGATCATAGCTCTCCACCTCCCTCTATCCCTTGCAGCTCCCAACAAGTTCCTTCGCTCTTCCACCTCCCCAGACCACGTTCTGTCATCCACTTGTCACGAAGTATGTCATGCGTTGTTTTCCCTTGTCACTCTTTCCCTATTCGACCCTTGAGTATCAGATTCTCCAAGCCGTCCTTCCTCATTATGCGTCTCAGGAATTTCAGCTGCCTCTTTCTTATGTTAATTATAAGCCTTCTCCTTGTTTACATACTCTCTAAGACCTCATCGTTGCTCACACGCTCGGTCAATGATATCCTTAGCATCCTTCTGTAGAACCACATCTCCGTTGCCTCGAATCTCTTCTTCATCATTGAGGAAATCGTCCAACATTCCGTAAAGAAAGACAGATATTACGTAACGGCTCACTGTTCTTTTCTTCGTTACCAAAGAAATCCTCCAGTCTGGAAATACTCTGCCGAGCTTTTGGAATGATTCCTTGACCATCCCAATACGTCTACGGATCTCAGTGTCGCGCTTACCGTCCTCTGTCAGAACGCTTCCCAGATATTTAAACTTCTGCGTCTGCTTGATTCTAGTGTTCCCGACCTGCAAAGCGCATTTCGGGCTCATCCTTTTACTGATGACTATGCATTCGGAAGAAAAAGAAAAAAACATTAGAACAAAAAAATGTACTGATCACCCTTGTAATATTAGTCCTCTTATTTCGTTTGCGAAAGAAAAAAGTTAAAAGCTGCCTAATGGCCGTTGTCTCGGTGGACGGACAGTTGCGTAATGCACATTTACATCGCGAACAATTGCGTACCAAACAATTGCATCCCCAGACATTGCGTCCCTAGAAATTTTTCTAGGGGCGCAATGGATGATTGCGCACCTCTGATAATTTTTTGAAGTTATCACTTTTTTTTTTCAAAGAGTTGTAGATATAGAAATTTGCACACCAATACCTTTAATTACTCTAAACAAGCAGAAAGGTAGTTACGATTAATAAAAAAAAAAATTTTAAAAAAGGGAGAAAAATTTATTTTTTTAAACAAGAGAAAATTAAACTAGGAGTTTCATTTTACTCCAACAATGCGTACCACAAACATCAAATAGATTCTGGATTTTATACATTATATTTTTATTTGGAACCTCTAGCTAAGTTCCGAAAATCAGACACAGGTGGAAAAATATTTGTGGACGAGGAAAATTACAGCTACCACTATCGTAAGAAAAACGTCGATGAAACAAATACATACTGGCGATGTGTAGCGTCAACTTGGACCACTGTTAACCTGTCATTGGATTTTAAACAAAAATAAACCTTTGATTTGTTTTTTATTCCTTTTACAGCTTAACCTATGCTTTTTTTCAAAATTTATGGTAATTGCCTTTAACAGCTTCAAAAGATTGTTAGAGGTACGCAATTATCCAGGGACGCATTTCTCCAGAAACGCAAATGTGCAGCGAAGCAATTGTCTGGTACGCATTTATCCAGGGCCGCATTTCTCCAGAAACGCAAATGTGCAGCGAAGCAATTGTCTGGTACGCATTTATCCAGGGCCGCATTTGTCCAGTACGCAACTGTCCTAGAACATGTTGTCATCGATAGAAACCGATTTCATTTGTTTTTTCCACTCATATTCAACGCGACAAATCCTAAAACTTTCTGAGCTTGACAAAGACAGATTTTTCTTTATAAGCTTTTCCTTTGGGTGGAGGGGCAGACTGATAAGATAATGTTAAATTTGCTCTTATTAGACTTGCAGTCGTCCAGGATATTCAAATCCCACTATTGTTTTACTTTCTGAAGTTTTTAAAACTTTCTCTTTATCCGACAAATCAGACATATGACTTATTTGAAACTTTCAAATTCGCAACATGGCTCTGAATTTGCGATTTCCAAATTCAGAACATTTCCAGCAAATGGCGACAGATTGTTCAAAGTCAAATGGGTTTCATACTAACTGCGCAGATAATTGTTGGCTTCATTCCGGAAATAAATACTTAGATTTCAATAGGTATTAATTTTATAATAATTTCAGTTGCAAAAAAATGCAGGAACAAACATGTAATCACACGCATACACAGACACACATCTGTGTGTGTTTATGGACGTGAAAACAAACACATTCATGCATGCAAGCTGTGTATACACATACAAGGATAGGAAACACGCATACACAATAGCATACATATATATATATATATATATATATATATATATATATATATATATATATATATATATGGAGAGAGAAAAAGAAAGAGAGGGAGGGAAGTGATATAATGAACAGTTTGAGATAGATAGATAGATAGATAGATAGATAGATAGATAGATAGATAGATAGATATGAACAGACTGGGATAGATAGATAGATAGATAGATAGATAGATAGATAGATAGATAGATAGATAGATAGATATGAACAGACTGAGATAGATAGATAGATAGATAGATAGATAGATAGATAGATAGATAGATAGATAGATAGATATGAACAGACTGGGGTAGATAGATAGATAGATAGATAGATAGATAGATAGATAGATAGATATGAACAGACTGGGATAGATAGATAGATAGATAGATAGATAGATAGATAGATAGATAGATAGATAGATAGATAGATAATGAACAAGTTGAGACATAAAGATAGAATGAATGCTAGAAAGAGAGATAGAATATTGGGTCGACCGTGGAAATGAAATTATAATAAATTAAAGAAAGAAAAAGAAATGTAGTAAAGTATAAACATAGAAATAACAAAGATTTTTTTTAAAGATAGTCGAGAAAACTGGTAAGAAATACGGGCAGAGAATGTGCAAAGGATGAAAACGGAAAAAGTTGTATAGGCGAAAGAGATGGAAAACGAAACTAGAAAAAGCCAAGGAACTCGATGAATAACCTTTGGAGGTCAAACTTGTTGGCTATTTATGACGAATAGTAACATGGAACAAATAATCGCGTATTGAAAGGGGAGAGTTTGATAAATTATCAATATGCGTGTAATTTGGAAAATTTGAAAGCTAGTAACGGACAGGAACTCACGCAACAAAAGACAATGGCTGACGATGCAGCGGAAAGAAAAGAAGGAACCGGATGTAAGATTGAATTTCGCCTCGTCCAACAAGACGCAATCTCGCAATTTTCTGCTGTTGTTCACCCGGCCAGTCTGGTCTTAAAGTGCCAGCACAGACGACATTATGATCAACAATGGCGCTATGAATTGGACAATGTAAAATTGTTATGATCACAAGTTGGTTTAATTTGGTAGACTACTTGTGATTTGCTACATGCGAAAAAGCCGTAATTCGTTTTGTTTCATTAAAACAGAAACTGATTGTCTCCTCTAGAATATTTACACAATAAAAATTGCACATTGTAAAAAAAAAAACAGACTTTTTTTTTTATATGAACGGAATACTGTGGTTGAACGAAATAATGTGGTTGACAAATGAATTGGTATTTTAGACCTGTAAAGGCATTTATAATAGGTGACTTCGTATTTTAATTATTATCTTTTTAAAATCAATTCACGCTAAGCAATTTGATAATTTGATAAGATGCAAGGAGCTAATGGGGGTGAAAGAGAATGAAAAAGACTTTAGAAGGAACTGGAAACCCAATCCTAAATGACGAATCAAGGGATAAACCTCTACTCCTGTTCAAAAGACTGGGGAGGAGTGTGAACCGAATGATAGGCAAACATTTTGTACTCTTACTGAGGAGAAATGAATAAATAGTAACTAAAATGTCAGGTGAAGATGTTAGAAGTATAGAGTTGAAGTCGACTTGAGAAGGAACCGGGAAACCAATCCTAAACAGGAAAAGGGATAAACCTCTACTCCTGTTCAAAAGACTGATTAATAGGAAATATCTCAAAATTCCCTATATGTTTAGACAGATTGTGAAAAGTTTCATATTTCGTATCTTTTTTGTTTTTTGTTTAGCGGCATATCAATCTCTATCGGTTATTTAACGCCGCCGAACTCTAAATATTTTGTATGCAATTTTATTTTATTTTTGTAGATAATAATGGTTTAAGGATACAAGTCAATTTACTGGGACTCAAGATAAATCTTTCTGAAATAGAAACTGTGATCTGGAATTGGAATGAAAGCATTGATGGTACCTACCCTGAATCGATCAGATGTGGAATTAGTAAATGCTAAATACTTCAAAAGGTATTAGCGATACGCTCGCTAAAATATTAACTGTAAGAGAAAAAGAAATCGTACGTTTAGTGACGTTGGATTTTTGGTCAACAGTCACATTGCAGACAGCGAAATAAGTATGCACAGTTTATCACACAATACATTTCCCAACATGTACAGACAGAAAAAAAATATGCAGTAAAATCTAAAAGAACAGATAAAGAAATTGAGATGTTTTATGATGGCATCAGTTTGAAGAGCAACTATGCCACCATTTTGATGAGCAAGTTAAGTACAAAAGAGAGGAGATAACTAATTTCCATTGGTTGGTTGGTTGATTTTGTTTAGCGATATATCATTCTCTATTGGTTATTTAATGCCGAAATCTAAATATTTTGTACGTAATTTTCTTTTTCTTTTTTAGATAATAATGGTTTAAATGCTACAAGTCTTACTAATTACCCTCTAGCTGGGAGCGGTGAAAAGTTGGCTTCATACATTTCCGAAGGGAATCTGCGCGTAACTGAATATAATGATCCCAACGGGAATTGAAATTCAGCTCTTCCACTAACAATTCCGAAACAATTATCCACTTCACCACCCGCACATCCAACCTTACAGCACCTGGTATTACCAAGCGGTCACCCATCTTGGTCCTGACCAGACTCGACGTTGATTAACTTCGGTGATCGTACAGGAAACGGTGTTTCAATGGGATGTGGCCCTAAGCCTGCTTGCTGGTAACTTTTTTACGTTGAAGCTTAAAACATAAAACGCTTTCTTTTATACTAACTAATTATTAAATAAGGAACAAGTAAGAAAACCATTAGAAATTTGACATGTTTCGCTATTCTGATTTTAACTTCATCAGAAATTACTGACAATGAGAAAAACACAGAAATTTCGATATACTATTTGTACTTCATTGGCGATGTAGATAACACGTGTTCATATTATGTGGCTTTAGTATGTATGTGCGTGTGATTAAACTAAAGTGGGCGTTTTTGTGTATGTCTTATAGTGTCTGTATGTGTGTCTAATTCCGGAAATGGGTAGTAATTCTTTACTGCGTCTTCATCTTTGTTGCAATTATCACAATTCTTTGGCCGTCTTATTCTTTGGCCTTCTTCAGGGTAAAGCGTGATTAAAGCGTTTCTCCGTAAATTTGGTGGCATAGTAAATGTCAGTTCAACCCTTTTCTGGGTATTAATGAATCAGATTTAATGGAATGAGAGTAATCAATAAGTGAGTAGTACTAAAAAAACACAAGATGAGGTATGTCGAGACGAAAACAGCTGAACAAAAACAAAACCTCCCTGGATTAAATGAAGGGTTAGCCAGCGCTAGATATACCTGAAGAAGGCCGGAGGGTACAATGTTCAAAATGTGATAATAGCACCAAAGATAGTGACATTAGTCGGAATGTAAATAATGTAAATATTCTTTTAAAAAAAGCAGACACACACCCTCTTTCGGGTTTTCTTACAAGAAACAATCTGTACAATTAAAATGTTCAAAAAATTTTGGGGCAGTTCGGTCAGATATTGATTGATTTCAATTTCAATTCACAAATTCATCGGACACTTTCAATGGTTTTGAGGTTCAGGTTAAAATAATGACTGAAAATTGAAAGAATCTCTATTGTATTCGTTAATATAAAAGGAAAGTTCAAGGTTCATCATTGAATTATTGTGCCGAAATTGTCTTTGTTCCTTCTTTCAGGTGATTTGTGGCGCATTGCTTGTTTTCACAATATCCCACAGATTCTCTCGGATAACGCTAGATGGTCATTGCAAGAGCTCGATACCAGATTCGTGAAAGCATTTTTGACAGGTACAGGCGTCCCTCGGTTAATGCGCGTTCGATTAATGCGTTTTCGATTAGTGTGCTAAAATGTTATATACCAAAATTCGATTAGTGCATGCATAATACTCGATTAGTGCGGTGAAACATTTTTCAATTTAACCATGGTAACAGAAAAGTGATTTTTTATAGTTATCGATGTACACATTTGAAGCACTAATCGAGGGTTTCCTATATAGTGGCAGTTCCCAAAAAAATCATCCTACATATAAAACTAAAAGATAATGTCTCGTCTCTTCATAAATGGCATGTTTCGGATGGTTTTCCAGACTATTTATAAGGCAATGCAGCAGCAGCAGCAGCAGCAGCCTCATCATCATCATCATCATCATCATCAGAAGAAGAAGAAGAAGAAGAAGAAGAAGAAGAAGAAGAAGAAGAAGAAGAAGACATCAATAATTCCTGTTATAGTTGGAGCCCTCGGATTGATTGGAAAAGGTCCCGATAAAATCATTGAAGGGATTCCTGGTAGACCACGCCTTAAAAAGATACAAAAATGTACTCACAAGTACAGCCCACACGTTACGAAGAGCGTTATCTATGTAAAGTGCATGTGATCTTAGTTGTTTTTTTATATATAAAAATGCTCAATGAAAAATGTCATGAAGTGATTTCTGACCTCCTTTTTTCTTATGTGTCCAAGGAATTTCAGCTAACTATTCTGATTTTCAGTGTAAATGTTTGTTTTTGTTACCATTTTCTTAAAGCATACACGCCCCGTACCTTTGAGGTTCAGCATCCTTCTATCGTACCACGTTTATGTTGCTTCCAGTTATCTCTTCACCTGTGAGGATATTCACTGTGAGCATTCACTGGCGTGTAGGAAGGGTAATAATTACATTGTAATTCAATAGTCTTTTCTTTGTTTCTAACGTAAATTTCCAGTTTCTTAATAATTTGCTTAGCTTTTGAAAGGCATTTTTTGCTATTCCAATGCGCCTTCAGATTTCGGTGTCACATTTTACATCCTCTGTTAAAAAATTCCAAATTTCTAAACTTCTGTACTTGTTTCATTTTGACATCTCCAATTCTATATTTTTTTCTTTTGCTGTACGTGCAAATACCGTTGGAAAAGGTATTAGTCCCCCCCACCTGGTTAAATAGTAAGACTTGTATCTGGAAAAATAATTAATATTCACAAAAAGAGAAATATTCTTAAAATACAAAATATGTATGGGTTTTAAATAATCCACAAAGTGCTACAACGAAACACTCTGTCTATCGATGACGATATATATATATATATATATAGAGAGAGAGAGAGAGACAGACAGACAGAGAGAGACAGACAGACAGACAGAGAGAGAAAGAGATAGATAGATAGATAGATAGATAGATAGATAGATAGATAGATAGATAGATGTATAGTTGGGCAGCAGCATTTCTTTATAGACATTTTTCGTCAAATATGCCAAACAACGGAGATTTAATTAATGTTTTATTTAGTTTCCCCAGCAGCTTTACGTTTTACCGTATTGTAGGAGTAAAGGAGTATACACCTTTTTCCATAATTTTCATTGTCCCAAGCGATTTCAGCCACTTGTTTAGCCATTTCTAATGAGGCGGTGGTGTTAGTTTTGTTTTTTTCATGTTGGCTTTTTAAATTGTATTTTATTTTTGTGTTATTTTGAATAGGAGCGTTTATTCCGAGCCTTCGCGTGTTCCGTGAGCGTATTTCTATTTTTAAAAACACTTTAACATCCCATTTCCACTGTTAAATAAGGTGAGTTTGATAACAGGAAATATGTCTAATATACAGTGTCTCTCTCTAGTAATGCGTTTTATAGAGAATTTTAGTGTTTTCGACCAGAATTGTTCTTAAGGGCTCTTGCAAATTCTGAGTTGATATATGTGGATATACAAGATCTATACTGGTTCTATAAAAAGAAAACTACAACACATATCAATTCGTCATTTAATCTCCTTCGAAGTAGTCCCCTTCTGAAGCCAATCACTTTATCCAGTGTCGTTTCCATTAATAGAAGCATTACTTAAACATTTTTATGGGATAGCGAGCATGTCCGATTCGAGTTTTAAAGAGGGAAATGTCTCAAAGGTCTGAGGTCTGGGGAATATAGTGGTTGTCAGAACAGAGGAATTTTATACTTGACCAACAGTCGCTGCACAAGTCATCGTCACTGATGGAACCTCTGAGGTGTCATTGGGCGACCACACTCTACACATTTTCCTTCCAAGCGTTGCTATAAACGACTGAAGTGAACGAGAACATTCTAAGTTAAGGTAAATCTGTGTCAAGCGACTTCAGTCTCCGTACTTTACTCCGTTGCCATAGCAAAAGTTCAGAAACTTTTTTTATCAAACCTCGTATAAAAAAATGGCTTTTTAATATTCTACAGTCAGCTGGCAAAGGTATTTATTAACATTAGCTCAGTCAGACACAAAGCAGAATGAAATATTCTTCAAGATTAACTTTTTAACTTCATTCGATATTGCGAGATTCCGTCAGATAGTTTAGGGTGAGTCAAAAGTAATTTCTATTTTGGGGAAACACTTTCTGACGAATGGATCATTCTAACTTCTAATCATACGTGAGAATTAAGAAAAGATTCCTCTAATTATAATCAGATGAATGTGTTCATGGAAGACATAAATACCCACGGAATCCTACTCAAAAGGTATCGAAGATCTGCCTGATAACTGGTCGACTAATACACGAGATGTACTGATGTGTGTGCATTTATTCTATACACGCTCGTGAATATTGGATATGTGTGGATGTTTAACAAAAATCTTTATTCATATCCACTTGAATATACGCGCTATATATTAGGTGGTCAACGTGTAATAACTGGCGACAGTTCATACTAAATAATAGGGAATATACAATCCAATATTTTTTAATCATTTCACTCCAATCAAGGCAGTAAAGCTACTAAGACACAAGGGGTTACTGAGTGCAAAAGAAGAAGAAAAAGAGAAATATTATTAAGAAGCGAGAATATTAAAAGTAATTAAAAAGACAGTAGATAACAATTGACATGACATTTAAATTTTTCAAGATCAAAGATGACTGGAAAAAATGGACCCCGAAGAGAGTTCCACAAGCGAGAGGTGCGATAGAAAAAAAACTGTTAGCATAGAATTTATGGTTACATCTAGCCAGTCCAACTGTGAACTGAAGAGAGCTTGCCCCCAATCTAGTACTGCGCTTAGATTCTTAGTCTAGATACCATAACGAAGAGTTCATCCGAACAATTACTATGAAAAGGCAAAGGGAAGCTATACTACGGCGGTGGAAAAGTGACTGAAACCGAGACGCCAGCGCAGCACCAATAATATTGCTGATTCTTCTTTGGATTTTATCAAGAATTTCTAAATATACAGCAGGACCACCAGACCACATGTGGCAGCAATATTCAAAGCACGGATAAGTGTAGACTAGATTCTGGAGAGAAAGACTGTCTAGCACGACACAGTGAAACAATTTTCTTATTAGCAGACCTAGACTCAGTAGTCTTTCCACTTCATGTCAGCCGAGAATTTACTTTAATTTTTAAAGAATAAATTTAAATAAAAACGGAAATTCTTTATTAATAAACAGCAGACAATAAATATGGCCTTAACTGTTTAAATCTGTATAATTTCCTTCAATATATAGAATGAAAATAGAATCCAGATTCTTCAGTGAACTTGTAGGTCGCGTCTCAGAGTTAGCGCATCGGTCTGACTGCGACAAGATTTGACTTTTCGCTCAGGATGCACGTGTAGAATGTCGTTGCATGACTATTTTTCTCACAATATTATCGTCAGTGTACTTCTAAAACTGGACGTAAACACCGGGAAACTTGGCTGTTTTCGAAATCACGTATAGCTTTCAGCCATAAGCTCTGGATTGTTTCACTGAAATGGCGGACGTGATCAACAACTGAGGATTGACGTCTACCAAAGCTTTGATCGTCACAAGAAAGCTTGTCGTTAGGCGAAAAGGAAGACAAACGAGAAATGAAGAAAAAACAAAAAGGCAGAGAAATGGGAAGGACGTCATTAATACAGTATATCTCGTAAACAGCGCGACATTTTCTGCTGTTGAATGCAAAATGCAAATCATCTGAAATGAGAAGCGAAATAAAAATGTGCGGAAAATAATTTGGAAGACGAAGAATGAGGAAGATGGAAAATTGGATTGCATAAAAAAGAACGAAGAAGAAAAAGATGGTGGTGGTGGTGGTGGTGGTGGTGGTGGTGGTGGTGATGATGATGATGATGATGATGATGATGATGATGATGGCAACCATAACGATCATTGTGTGAATCAGTGAAAAACATGTCAGAAAGGAAAAAAAAAAGAATGGATAAAGAGAGAAAGAAATATAGAAGTAAGAACAAAAAGAGAGTAATGAAATAGGTTAAGAAAGGGAGGGACGTAGTATAGGGTGCGCAAAAAGTAACGCCCTATTTTTTTTTTCGAGCTGGAGTGGATAAGATGATGTTGAGCATTTGATTGGCCATCACGATCACCAGACCTATCGCCATCAGACATTTCTCCTAGGGTGTACGGAAAGATTTTGTTGACAGGCTCAAACAGAAAACAATTCCTGAATTAAAGCAAGCAATTACAGGCAAACCTCTCATCAACGGACTAATAGGTGGGATGGGTTTTCCGTTAAAGCTGATTGTCCGTACATTGGAAGGGATTATATTTGAGTTATAAAACCACTATAGTAACTACCATTAGTTATGATCATAATGTAAATACTATAAACATGTATATATGGCATAAATAAATACATACTTAATATAGATATATTAATCAAAATCACAAAAATAATAGAATACTCACAGCTACTTTCTCACGCACACACTAATGTATCGTACTTTATATAGTGTGTACTCATCTGAAAGGCCAGTCACCGCCGCCAAGCGGACACTTTGAGAACTAATACGACTCCTTCCGCTAAGCCCGATTTGGAAGTTTTTCCTGCATAACTTTTTTCTTTCATTTTGCTAGCAGATTTTGTCCGTTGCATCCGAAGTCTGTTAAGGGGGGCGTAGATGAGAGGTGTGCCTGTACATATAAACTTTCTTAAATGAATATAGAAATTTGTCAAATGATTTGTAGAAGTGTTACTGAGAGCGTTAAGCGTTGTATTAGTGGGAGCATTTCAACAGCTAAATAGTTTCTTAATCATAAAGAATCATGTTACGCTTGTCTCGTTAGATCAATTACGACTAAAAAATGAATTCAGTACTCACTAGGTGCACCCAAACTTCCGGCCTTGTACCACCTATGAGCTACGCTTAGAAAACCGCCATAACAAATCATCTTAGTTGATGTGACAATATTTATGAATTTTCTTAAACGATTGTAATCAATAAAAGTTAATAAATCAAAAAGGTCTTTACTTTTGCCGCACCCTGTTTATAACAAGAAATAGAAGAGAGGAAGACAGAAACTAAAAAGGGCTAAAAGTGAAAGAAAGAAAGAGAAGAGAAAAATAAAGAGAGTAAGAAAGAGGAAGTCAAATAAAACGGGTAAGACACAGAATAGAGAAATAACGACAGCATGAAAGAGAACAGATGATTAGAAAGGTAAATAAAGATAGTAACAAAGAGAGGAAGAATATAAAGAGACTAAGAAAGAGAAGAGGGGAATAAAGAGAGTAAGGAGAGTTGAGAAAAATCACGAGAGTAAACAAGACAGAAGAAAGAATAGAAGGTAAAAAGAGAGCAACATAAAAACAGAAAGAAAAAAAAAGAAGAGGAGATTAAAGAGAATAAGAAAGAGAAGACGGAAACAGAATAAGGAAGAAAAGGGTGTGAATAAAGAGAGTAAGAAAGGGAAACAAAGAGAGTAAAAAAGTGAGAGGTAAATAAAGTCTTAAATAGACGGGGGAAATAAAGAGAAGAGATAATTGATTCGTTTTGTACGCCTTATCAACCTTTTGCGAGTTATTTAAAGGCAGAAAAATTGTAAGAATTATCAAAAAAAAAATAATGGTTCAATTGATACAAGTCTCACTAATTAACCCATAACTGGGAGAGAAGTGGTGTTTTTTAGACTTTTCCAGAGGATTTACCCATCTATATACAGACCAAGTTCGAGGGTGCTTAACTTCGGTGAACGGGAAACAGTGTTTCAAAGTGCGTGGCCATAAGGCCAGAAGAGGGAAAGAAAAAAAGTAGGAAAGATTAGTTGGAAACAGAGTAAGGAAGAATATGTGGCAAAAAAGAGGTAAAGGAAACAAAGAGAGGAATAAATAAAAGGTGGAAATATCAAGAGAGTAAGAAAGAGAGGAAAGAGAGTAAAATAAAGAGTGGTTGATGTATTATAAGTTCATACGAGAACTGAAACTTGATACAAATAATATTTTAAAGGTAGCAAGTATACTGAAAAAAGTACGGGAACATTTGGGTGACATTGCTGCGTCTTGATCTCCAGTGAACGGCGCAAGGCCTGGCTGATGAAAAACAAACAATGAATACAATATAATAATAATTATATGTATATTGTGTGTCACATTTTCCACAGTGCCTACAGATAATACACTCTAATCAGAGGCATAGGGCCAGGAAGTAGATATTGATTCGGCCGCCAGCTCGAACGGAATATGGCGCCCGTACACAGGACAAGGGACAAAAATTGCACATGCCCTCTCAGCACTTCCCCTTTGGGGACACAACAGACGTCAATGATTAACCCTACTCTCCTTCTAAAGAAAAGATGCTACCTGCAGATCGAGGACTTTATGTTAGATTTTTACTCGCAGGCTGGAACACACTGATGTAACATTTTCATCTAAGCCTGAGCGCACACTCAACCAAAACATATGCGTACATAATGTCATTTCTGGCGGGCTCTATGGGAATGCTAATGGCCATAGTAAATATAGCCGTTTGGCTACAAGGAATCATTTACCATTCATTAACCGAGCAGCCCGTATTGCTTTCGATTGAAATTTATAAAAACAGTCTTAAAACAATTTTTTAAGAAAATAGGGTTTTCTTGACACGTACCTATTATCACTCTTTCCAGTATTGAGGGGAAATTCTTTCCTAACCTTCTGTCTGAAGTGGTGTGGAAAGTTAATTTTGTGATGTCAACGAACCCTCGTTGCCACTTTTGTAATGCCAACGAATACTCTTTGTTACTTTCGTTATGCTCGTTGTAGTAGAGACTTTGTAATCGCAGATGCAACTATAGTAACGCCGTTGAACAATACTGATGTCAGACGCCTTCGAATATCACTCACTCTAATATCACTTGCTAGATAATACTCGCTCAAATAGTAATCCTTATAGTGATCCGATTAGAGGAATAATATAGTGAATAAAGTAGAGAATAGCGGTTCGTATAGTAATAGAGGATAGAGTAGAAATAGCGATCCGTATAGTAATAGAGGATAGAATAGAAATAGCGTTCGTTTAGACGTCGCGCTACCTCCCATATATGAGTTCTTCTATGGTTACGTGGTCCATTTAATTCAATAACGGGATCGCTTGTGTTTACTCATTGGCGATCTATGTTCAAACTCGAGTGAGGGAAGCGTCACTTTATTTCTATTAACACCTCCCCTTTGAGATGACTTCCTCTGGAACTTATATTTCTTCAACTTCGGTCCAATATTCAAATATTCCGTTGCTGTTCTTTTTCTTTTACTGTACCTCCATGGTTCACTAATTTCTGGTGGCGTGGGTACATCAATCATCTCATATTTCCAGCGGTACCTCTTTTCATGGACTTTCACTAAATGTTCGATATCTTGATCCATTTTTGGCCAGTACGTATAATGCCTTATTAAGGATTTAATTCTAGAAATCCCTGGATATCTTATGTGAAATTCTTTTAGCATACGTTTTGCATCGATACTGATATCACAATTCTTTCTGCATAAATAAGTACACTATTACATAATGAAAACGCATTATTTCCAGTAATATTTTAAAATTTAAATTTTAATTGCTTCTCCATTTTCATTATAAAGTTTTTTCCAACTTAATTCTTATTTCTTCCAATGTTATGGGCATTTCTCTTAAAGTATTGTATAATACATTATTAATTTCATTTCTGGCCCTTATCTCCACAGTTACTGTGTCTTAAGTGGTTTGCAGAATCTTGGTATTAGTCTAGACATTAGTCTGCATGATTCATTTTTTGGGTGGTAGAAATTCCATTTTGTAATTATAGTTCAATTGCTGTATATGTTGGAACACCCTTTTTTTATCCATATATGGACAATAATGGATGACGGTCTGTCTGGAGTATGAATTCTCTACCATGTATGAATTTGTGAGACTTTTTCATTGCATATATGATTGCCAATGCTTCCTTTTCAATCTGGCTGTAGCTTTTTTCAGCTGCAATTAATGCTCTTGAAGTATGAGCTATTGGTTTAGTTGTTCTGTCCTCATATTTGTGTAGTATCACTGCCCCGATATCCGAATCACTTGTATCTGATGTAACCACAATTTTTAATTTAGGGTCAAAATGAGCTAGTGACAAATCCGATGTTAAAACTTTCTTGATCTCTTCAAAAGCACTTTGACATTTATCTGTCCAATCGCATTTCACATCTTTCTTTAGCAGGTCATTCAAGGGTGCTCTTAATTCGTGCATGTTTGGTGTATAGTAATTAGCAAAACCTAAAAATGCTTGTAACTTTGTTACATTTGTTGGAGCAGGCATGTTCTTTATTGCGGTCACCCTTAAAGAATCCGGTCGTCTACCGCTTTCATCAGTAATTTGTCCTAGATATTTAAGTCTGGACATAAACAATTCGCATTTTCCTTCACTAATCTTAAAACCATATTCTTTGATTCTCTCAAATACTTTCTTTACATTTTCTGCATGTTGCTTTCAGGTATTACTTTTAAGTACGTCATCCAAATATGCTTGAGTACAATCCAAACCGGTAAGCATGGTATCCATTATCTGTTGGAATGTGCTTGGTGCTACATTTATACCGAAAAGAAGTCGGTTGAATTTGTATGACCCTCTATGAGTATTAATTGTTAATAATTTTGAGCAGTCTTCGTCCACTAGTACTTGTAGATAAGCGTCTGACAGGTCCAATTTGGAAAACTATTGCCTCCATTCAATTTGGCAAAAATTTCCTCTGGACTTGGTAACGGGTAGTTATTCTGTTTTAAACTTTCATTTGACCCCGTTGAGAAATTAACACATACGCAGATTTTATTTTTGCATATTTAACGCAGACTGTTGGTGATGCCCATTCGGAATAGTCTGTTTTTGAGATCACACCTAATTTTTCTAGTCTGTCCAATTCATTATTAATTGGATCTAAGGCCGCAAAAGGTATACTCCTTTTTGGCTTACAAGTCGGTGTTACATTCTATTTTAACTCAAACTTAGCTTTTGCTTTCGTGCATGTCCCTGGACCTTCTGAGAAAATTTCTGAAAAATTCTTTTTCAGTTCATTTTTTCAATTTTTTCAGTTGCCGTATTAGTCACGTGGTCTACTTAATTCAATAATAGGATAACCTGTGTTTACTCACTGGCGACCTATGTTCAAACTCAAGTGACGGCAGCGACACTTTATTCTTATATAACAGTTTACATCTTGATTATGTCATTATTTCCTCTGATATTCGTTACAGTATTGGTTTGTGATTCCCTTGCGCCAGTTCACAATTTTCAAACAAGGATGGCCTTTGCGAAGAGAGCCAGGCTTCACTCGTTCAAAGTCTTTGCACCATTGGCCTTATGAAGCGTGTTGTTAGTTTCTTTTCATGTTTTGATTGTTTGAGATGCATTTTCTCTCTGGTTTTAAATATTAGAAGAGCGTTCATTCCGAACTTTCACATGTTGAGCGCGGTTGGAATTCGTGTGAGCTTCTTTCTATTTTTAAAAAAATTCAGACCGCCACTCCTCTTGTTAAACGAGGTTAAGTTGATAGTGAGAGATAGATGTTTGTTATACAGGGCGAGATGTTTTCGGCAATTTGGTTTACAATTTGTGTTTTCGAGCAGAATTTTTATCATGGGTTTTGTAGATTGTGGGTTGATAGATCTTTTTTTTTATTGCACTTTGCTCTAATAAGTGACACGTGAGGTGTCTGCAGCCTTGTACTGGGCAGTCAAATTGATATATATATATATATATATATATATATATATACGAGAAAATAGATGTTGTTACACCGAAGATTGATATTAAATAAACATTTTTTTCATCGGTGTACACATTTTGGGACCACAGTATATTGATACTTTCGGCAACAGAATTTCAGTGAAGGTTCGTCTTATTTTAGACAAAACTGATTATATCAATTCCGATTGTGCGATGTTCCGCTTGAAATAAAGAAATCCACATCTATTTAAAAAATAAGGCAAAGTGTTATCCATTTGCAAGTTACACCGTATAATGTGTTTTATTCTGCATCTTCATTTGTATCTCTCTTATATTTTAGGTTCTATTTTCTCCTTATTATCATCAGATCTCGTGTTGAAATTCAGTTATCTCCCATTATTTCCGTTTGATTTCCTGGTTACATTTACTGCTTCCATATTTAGAGGGTATTTCAATCACCGCGATAATGCCACTAGGATCCAAGGGGTTACAGTCAGTGAAAGAGAACGAGAAGTCTTTATGGGGACCAGTGAGAAAAGGACATTAAAGGAACATGGGTCAGGAAAGGAAGAAGATGGCGATTGATGTTGCATTTAATTTTTAGAAGATTGTAGTTATCAGGGAGGCAAGAAATTGGAAAGAAGTTCCACAGGTGAGGAGTGTGAGAAAAACTATTACAATAGAAATGGCGGTTGCATCTAGCTAGTTCAGCCGTATAAGGGTGAGATCAAGTTAGCACTCTAGTAGCAAGGTTAAATTCATGTCATCGAGGCACCGGTGACAAAATCTTGTTAAAACAGTTGTCATGAAAATATTTGTAGAAAAAAACAGAGGAAATCTAGGTCACGTCAGTGAGAAAGTGAGTGAAGTCGAAATGTCTGATCAGGAGCGATTATATTTATGGTCTCCGCGTAATTCGATAAACTCTATGTTTTGGTACCGACTGGAAATTCAGTGTTCTGTTAGATCTTATTTAGATGTTTTCTTTCTGAAAATTTCTTTTGATTTTAAGATCAAATTTGAAACTGCAAGCAAAATGAGGAAAGAGTGTCTGGAAAATTTAATACCCATATGACTGAATGAAGGCAAGAGAGGCAGAGGAAGACAATGCATATCCTACTTAGTGAACTTGAGTAAATAGATACCGGGACAAGTTTAAGAGAGATAATAAAAAACGAAATATATTAAAATCTACGAAGGACAGGAAATTGTAGAGAGACATGATCGCCTACGCCACATGAGAAGAGAAGATTTTTATATTTATGGCAAATAGTCTACTTTGTTGAACCCTTCCCTAACATAACACACGTAAAAATATAAAAAATATTTTTTATGATAAAGTATTCTACTATATGATTATAATAGGATCGATTATAACATGTAATACATTTGACATAAAGATATACATTTTTTTCGCCATTTCGAGGACCTTGGCCCTTGTATCAAGAGGAGCCGAAAAACCTAACTGAACTAGCTGACAAGTTGCTAAAATTATTTTTATCTCGATCTTATATATATATATATATATATATATATATATATATATATATATATATATATATATATATATATCAGTTAGGTATGTGTGTGATACCATGCGTGATACACACTTAGACGATTATGTATCTATATCATGTATCATGTATCGATACATGACTGACGAGGTCGATTTTTCCCGCAGTAGGTTGCTATTTCTTTCTGTGGTAGAAAGGCTATAGAGCCCGGTTTGTCCCGCTATTTACCCATAAGGAGGGGTGGAGAAGAAGAGGATTCATACCTTTACCAAGGGTATTAGCACGTAAGTGAATGTAATGGATGTGACTGGATTTCGAACTCGGCTGCGATTAATCTTTTTATTTAATTGTTCTTGTCTTCGTATCAGTTTTTACTTTTCTGGACATAAAATGTGTAAAAATATATTTTACAAATGTGCTGTATATCCAAGCGCTTTCGATTATTCTTTTAGCCATTATCAAGGATGTTTTATATTTTATTTTTAACTAAAGGTATGGATTATTTATGTAAGTATATAGAGTTATAGGAATGTTTGTTATTTGCCACTCACCGTACATTGTACCGTTTTCATAGTTGATGTTATTGAGTGTTAACTTTTTCATTTTTTAATATTTGTGCTTCCATTATTTTTATCTTTTTTTTGCATTTAGATGAGGCTATTATACGTGTTTCTACAAGTATGTTATGGGTGAAGTTTGGTAGGTTTCCGTGTATATTTAAATGAGTCCTAATTGACCTATGATCAGAGAGGTGCAACGTGAGTCCCCGTGATAGGCATGTAGTGGTATGCCCAATATATTTATTTATGAATTTGGTTTGATCTGGAACACTGTATTATATATATATATATATATATATATATATATATATATATATATATATATATATATATTATTTATGAATTTACGTGCCCCTTAACAATGGTCATATACCTAACTGAATTTCAGAACAGTGGTTGAGAGCGATGGCCAAAAGATAAATATCACAGCAGGCCAAAAATGGAATATTGGTGTCATATCTAGAATGGTGTTACCTAGTCCTCATTGATCCAGCCTTGTCAGAGTTCTAAAGCATTCACACGGCCTTCTGGGTGTTGAACTATTTTCCACACAGCAACCGTTTTCCCGCAAATGGAACGCAGCTAACCTCTCGCTATTCTGTAACTATTCCCATGCCAGATGTCTCCGCGAGCTCCATTCCTTAGTTCCACCAGTTCAAAACTTCACATCTACGACCCACTATCCTACGTACACGGAGCTGACTCATACTCCTTCCACTCATGCAGATTCTTTCCCGGAAGTGTCACTTTTTAGAAATGAGACCCGAAGAGATGCTTCCCCGACCACTACAATCTGAGCCTCAATCAAGTCCAGAATCAAGAGTTATCTATCTTACATATCCTCATGATATGCGCCGCTTACAAAAGTCTCACCCAGTAACTCTTTCAATTGAGTACCTCCTGGATATTATATTCGGTGAGCAATAGTATAAAAACAGTTACAATGGATAAGAAGTTGTGGAGAGCCATGATCGTCCACGTCCGGCATATACAAGAAGTAAAAGAAGGATTTTTATGTACTGGATTAAAAATTTGAAACTTAACAGAGAATTGTTTACACGTTTAATGTTGCAAAATGTCTGGTAATATTTTTCAGCCACAAATATCCGATTCTTCGCTTTCGTCTCATTTTCCTTCAGTTCAATATCACGGACATCACGTAAATATTTACGACACTAACATCTTCATTTGTTTACAATCGGTTCAGTTTCAA
Organism: Acanthosepion esculentum; assembly: GCA_964036315.1. Lineage (NCBI taxonomy): Eukaryota > Metazoa > Mollusca > Cephalopoda > Sepiida > Sepiidae > Acanthosepion > Acanthosepion esculentum. Next base: position 42,983,179 of record OZ038505.1, read on the forward strand.
TCGCCGGCACCCAGATAAAGAGCGGATGTTTTATGAGATAGGGAGTTGAAACATACTTCGGGCGTCTTTCGCTTCTCCCTGATTAGAGGCCATCTTGACTTGACTGCCTTATTTTTTGTTTTATAATCCCGCCCTTCTTTCATTTTCGTTCCTTCAACTAGTTCTGTTTTTATTTAATTCGAAAATTTCATTTTTTTTTCTTTTCTTACTTAGCTCACTTTCTTCCTTGTATACCTAAATTCTTCTTTTCTTCAAGGTTCTTCCATTTTTTTTCATTCTTCTTCTTGTACCTCTTCTTTCTTTTTTATTTCTGTTTTTTTCTTTTTCCCGTCTTTTTTCCTTTTTCGTTTTTTTTTTCGTTTAGTTTCCCTCTAGATTCTAATTTCCTTTCTCTTATTTCATTCTTTCTTTCTTACTTTATTCACTCATTTTTCTTCTTTCTTTTAAGTCACATTTTCTTCTTTTTTCTTCCTTCCTTTTTTCCTTCGGTGATATTCTGTTTGTTTTTCTTCAGTCTTCTTGTTCTGCGTTCATTCTTTCTTTTGTCTTTTTCTTCTTTATCTACTTTTTTTGCTTTCTTTTTCCGTTTTTTTTCTTTTTCGTTTTTTTAATTTTATTTTAATTTCGGTTACTTTTCCTCTAGATTCTAGTTTCATTTCTTTCTTTTTTTCATTGTTTCTTCCTTTGTTCACTCTTGTGTCCTTCTTTTAACTCTCTTTTTGCTGTCGCTGATATTGTTCTATTTTTTTCTCCATTCTTCTTCTTTTTCTGTGTTCATTCATTCTTTCGCTTCTTTCTTTTTTATTTGCTTTTTACATTTCTCCGCCTTTTTTCCTCTTTTTTATTTTCTTTTTCGTTTAGTTTTCCTCTAGATTCTATTTTCCTTTCTTTTCATTCATTTTTTGTCTCAATTTTGTCTTCTTTCTTTTAATTCTCTTTTTCCTTCTTTCTTTTTTCTTGCTTCCCTTTTTCTTTTTTATGTTGCTGATATTGCTCTATTTTTTTTCTTCATTCTTCTTCTTGTTCTTCCTTTATTCGTTTGTTCTTTTCTTTTTCAGATTTTTTTTTACTTTTTTCTTTCTTTTTTCTTCCTTTTTAATTTTTCTGTCGCTAATATATTTTGCTTTCGTCTTTTCAACTTCATCACCTTTTCTCCGTTCTTCCCCTGTTTCTTCTCATTATAATTATAATTATAATTATTATTATTATTATTATTATTATTATTATTATTATTATTATTATTATTATTCGAATGAATCAGAAGAATCAACATCTTGTGAATTCAACTAGCAGCTTGACTGTTCTAAATAAATGGATATCAAGATGGAAAAACTTATTAGTGCCATTATTATGTTGCGTGGAGAATGTATTTCCCCAGACAAACAATAGATTTATTGAAGGAGTCAGTCTTATATATAAAAACAGGCATGAAGAAAAAATACAAGACGCCGCTGACATTTTACATTGAAACATTAATGGTGCAGAGGCGCTCAACCTTTGCCTTTATATTTTGATGCCCGATATTCTTGTATATGTTAATTCAGCCATCTTTTCTCGCTTCTATTTCTGTTCTTATCGTAACCCTTTCACGACGGAGACGATCATTCTTTTTAGCAACTTTCTCTCTTTTGTAGCTCTGAGTAAAGTTGGTCATTTTTGCTATCTCTGCTAATCCTTCATCAGTCAACCATTTACACAAACTGTTTACATATTAGCAGCTTCCTCTCCTCTTGCCTTCAATAATTCCTGTGAGAGTAAAATTTTCTAAGTACTCTTTCTTCATTATGTACGCTAGTAATTTCAATTATCTCTTCCTGATGTTAAGTGTAAGTTTCCTTTTTGTTTCCATTATTATAGTTATGCTCTTAATTATCTCATATTGTATTAGTATTAATTTTGTGAAGAAAAAGTTAGATTTGATTTGAATAAATACTTTATGATGGCTTATCAAAAAGAATATGTGGATACATACCTTTCCCCAGGGTATTTACGCGTAGCTGCGGTGAAGAATATGTGGATTCATACCTTTCCCCAGGGTATTTACGCGTAGCTGGGGTGAAGAATATGTGGATTCATACCTTTCCCCAGGGTATTTACGCGTAGCTGCGGTGAAGAATATGTGGATTCATACCTTTCCCCAGGGTATTTACGCGTAGCTGCGGTGAAGAATATGTGGATTCATACCTTTCCCCAGGGTATTTACGCGTAGCTGCGGTGAAGAATATGTGGATTCATACCTTTCCCCAGGGTATTTACGCGTAGCTGCGGTGAAGAATATGTGGATACATACCTTTCCCCAGAGTATTTACGCGTAGCTGGGGTGAAGAATATGTGGATTCATACCTTTCCCCAGAGTATTTACGCGTAGCTGGGGTGAAGAATATGTGGATTCATACCTTTCCCCAGAGTATTTACGCGTAGCTGGGGTGAAGAATATGTGGATTCATACCTTTCCCCAGGGTATTTACGCGTAGCTGCGGTGAAGAATATGTGGATTCATACCTTTCCCCAGAGTATTTACGCGTAGCTGCGGTGAAGAATATGTGGATTCATACCTTTCCCCAGAGTATTTACGCGTAGCTGGGGTGAAGAATATGTGGATTCATACCTTTCCCCAGAGTATTTACGCGTAGCTGGGGTGAAGAATATGTGGATACATACCTTTCCCAAGGGTATTTACGCGTAGCTGCGGTGAAGAATATGTGGATTCATACCTTTCCCCAGAGTATTTACGCGTAGCTGGGGTGAAGAATATGTGGATACATACCTTTCCCAAGGGTATTTACGCGTAGCTGCGGTGAAGAATATGTGGATTCATACCTTTCCCCAGAGTATTTACGCGTAGCTGGGGTGAAGAATATGTGGATACATACCTTTCCCAAGGGTATTTACGCGTAGCTGCGGTGAAGAATATGTGGATTCATACCTTTCCCCAGAGTATTTACGCGTAGCTGGGGTGAAGAATATGTGGATACATACCTTTCCCAAGGGTATTTACGCGTAGCTGCGGTGAAGAATATGTGGATTCATACCTTTCCCCAGAGTATTTACGCGTAGCTGGGGTGAAGAATATGTGGATACATACCTTTCCCAAGGGTATTTACGCGTAGCTGCGGTGAAGAATATGTGGATTCATACCTTTCCCCAGAGTATTTACGCGTAGCTGGGGTGAAGAATATGTGGATACATACCTTTCCCAAGGGTATTTACGCGTAGCTGCGGTGAAGAATATGTGGATTCATACCTTTCCCCAGAGTATTTACGCGTAGCTGGGGTGAAGAATATGTGGATACATACCTTTCCCAAGGGTATTTACGCGTAGCTGCGGTGAAGAATATGTGGATTCATACCTTTCCCCAGAGTATTTACGCGTAGCTGGGGTGAAGAATATGTGGATACATACCTTTCCCAAGGGTATTTACGCGTAGCTGCGGTGAAGAATATGTGGATTCATACCTTTCCCCAGAGTATTTACGCGTAGCTGGGGTGAAGAATATGTGGATACATACCTTTCCCAAGGGTATTTACGCGTAGCTGCGGTGAAGAATATGTGGATTCATACCTTTCCCCAGAGTATTTACGCGTAGCTGGGGTGAAGAATATGTGGATACATACCTTTCCCAAGGGTATTTACGCGTAGCTGCGGTGAAGAATATGTGGATTCATACCTTTCCCCAGAGTATTTACGCGTAGCTGGGGTGAAGAATATGTGGATACATACCTTTCCCAAGGGTATTTACGCGTAGCTGCGGTGAAGAATATGTGGATTCATACCTTTCCCCAGAGTATTTACGCGTAGCTGGGGTGAAGAATATGTGGATACATACCTTTCCCAAGGGTATTTACGCGTAGCTGAGGATCGGATGAGGTGTATCCATACCTTTCCCAAGGATATTTACGCGTATCTGTGGTGAAGAATATGTGGATTCATTCCTTTTCCAAGTGTATTTACGTGTAACTGGGAATTAGGGAGAAAAGAAGGTGGATTCATACCTTTCCCAAGGATATTTACTCGTAGCTCGGCGCGGGGAGAGTATAGTTGGATTCATACCTTTCCCAAAAGTATTTACGCGTAAGTGAATATAACGGACCCAAAAGGAACTGTAACTCTCCGATTCCAAGTCATTCCTCGCATATCCAAGCTTACATCTGTTATTCCCAAATGGTCACCCATCTTGGTTCTGGACAGGCTCGACGTTGCCTAACTTCACTGTTTCAACCACAGGTGGCCGTAAGCCGTGTGGAAAAGAAATAGGTTGTATGATACTGGATGCAAATTTTCCGGAATGTTTCCGAATTTAATACATTTTCAAACTGTTTCCTCTTTATTAGATTACATTCTCTTTTGAGTTATTATGCAATTTTTGTCGTTATCTATAGAAAAGGACCTGAACCTAAAAATACTCGAAATAAGCATATTAACAACCTTTAAGAGTGTTATACATAGGGAGCCAAAATGTTTGTTTGTAATAATTGTTGTTAATTTTGAACTAACATGTTTAGTCAATAGGTCTATAGTTAATGAAGTGAAAAACCAACACTCAATAATATCAACTATGTACACGGTCACAATATTTTGACAATGTCTGTAAAATAAAACATTCCTACAACTATAAGTATAAACAGAATATAAAAAAATATTAAAAATGTATATTCATAAACGCTCATAAATACAGTTCAAACTAACTGCAAAAGTCAAGGCAAACTATGGAGGGTGTTTAGTGATGTACTTTAATGCATAATAAAATAAACTGACTAATTGTTGTTATTGTTGTTGAATTTTATCCAAACTTAACTTTTATCCAATATAATTGCAACAACATCCAAGACTATTATGGATATGATTAAAACCTATATTATCCATAACAATAATAATTATTTTTAAAAAAGTGTATATGAAATAAACTGTCATTACTGTTCCTTGCAATATATTAGGAAACTTGCAGAAATATTAAAAAAATCGTATATGTTTATATTAATAATAAATATACATTATTTTCCTCGCCACAAGCACAACATCGAGCGCCGTTTTATTATTACCAGCATTCCATGTAAGATACTTTTTATTTTGGAACAGGTTCATATATATATATATATATATATATATATATATATATATATATATATATATATATATATATATATATATATATATATTATAAATTAATAGATTTAAAATATGGTTTTACCGCTACACAGTGATAACCATGTTTCAGAAATGGAAGCTAAAGCCCTTGAATTTAATTTTGTTATTAAACCAAAGACATTAGTTCCATTTCCTCATCAAGCGAATTTTGGAGTAACTTACTTTTTAAAATTTACGGTTGTTTAAAAAATCCAGATGACATGAATTTAGCGAATGTCAGAATTTGTTAAAAGATACATCCCTACCCATCCCTAAACATAACCTCGCTTTCAAATGTAACTATTAACTGATACAACGAAACTTAAAAACTTGAACCCTCTACCACCCCTTGTCTAGATGAATGGATTTATCGGTAACCTTGGAAACCCTCAATTATGAATCTTTGTAGTGCCGTTAACAACCGTAAATGGATGGCAGTTTCTGAACTAGAGAAAATGGATGGCAGTTTCTGGACTTGAGCAAATGGATGGCAGTTTCTGGACTTGAGCAAATGGATGGCAGTTTCTGGACTTGAGCAAATGGATGGCACTTCCTGGACTTGAGCAAATGGATGGCAATTTCTGAACTAGAGAAAATGGATAGCAGTTTATGGACTTGAGCAAATGGATGGCAGTTTCTGAACTTGAGCAAATGGATGGCAGTTTCTGGACTTGAGCAAATGGATGGCAGTTTCTGGACTTGAACAAATGGATGGCAGTTTCTGAACTTGAGCAAATGGATGGCAGTTTCTGGACTTGAACAAATGGATGGCAGTTTCTGAACTTGAGCAAATGGATGGCAGTTTCTGGACTTGAGCAAATGGATGGCAGTTTCTGAACTTTATCAAATGGATGGCAGTTTCTGAACTTGAGCAAATGGATGGCAATTTCTGAACTAGAGAAAATGGATGGCAATTTCTGAACTAGAGAAAATGGATGGCAGTTTCTGAACTAGAGAAAATGGATAGCAGTTTCTGGACTTGAGCAAATGGATGGCAGTTTCTGGACTTGAGCAAATGGATGGCAGTTTCTGGACTTGAGCAAATGGATGGCACTTCCTGCACTTGAGCAAATGGATGGCAATTTCTGAACTAGAGAAAATGGATGGCGGTTTCTGGACTTGAGCAAATGGATGGCAGTTTCTGAACTAGAGAAAATGGATGGCAGTTTCTGAACTTGAGCAAGTGGATGGCAATTTCTGGACTTGAGCAAATGGATGGCAGTTTCTGGACTTGAGCAAATGGATGGCAGTTTCTGAACTAGAGAAAATGGATGGCAATTTCTGAACTAGAGAAAATGGATGGCAGTTTCTGGACTTGTGCAAATGGATGGCAGTTTCTGGACTTGAGCAAATGGATGGCAATTTCTGTACTTCAGCAAATGGATGGCACTTCCTGGACTTGAGCAAATGGATGGCAATTTCTGAACTAGAGAAAATGGATGGCAATTTCTGAACTAGAGAAAATGGATGGCAGTTTCTGGACTTGAGCAAATGGATGGCAGTTTCTGGGCTTCGAGCAAATGGATGGCAGTTTCTGAACTAGAGAAAATGGATGGCAATTTCTGAACTAGAGAAAATGGATGGCAGTTTCTGGACTTGAGCAAATGGATGGCAGTTTCTGGACTTGAGCAAATGGATGGCAGTTTCTGGACTTGAGCAAATGGATGGCAATTTCTGTACTTCAGCAAATGGATGGCACTTCCTGGACTTGAGCAAATGGATGGCAATTTCTGAACTAGAGAAAATGGATGGCAATTTCTGAACTAGAGAAAATGGATGGCAGTTTCTGGACTTGAGCAAATGGATGGCAGTTTCTGGGCTTCGAGCAAATGGATGGCAGTTTCTGAACTAGAGAAAATGGATGGCAATTTCTGAACTAGAGAAAATGGATGGCAGTTTCTGGACTTGAGCAAATGGATGGCAGTTTCTGGACTTGAGCAAATGGATGGCAGTTTCTGGACTTGAGCAAATGGATGGCAATTTCTGTACTTCAGCAAATGGATGGCACTTCCTGGACTTGAGCAAATGGATGGCAATTTCTGAACTAGAGAAAATGGATGGCAATTTCTGAACTAGAGAAAATGGATGGCAGTTTCTGGACTTGAGCAAATGGATGGCAGTTTCTGGGCTTCGAGCAAATGGATGGCAGTTTCTGAACTAGAGAAAATGGATGGCAATTTCTGAACTAGAGAAAATGGATGGCAGTTTCTGGACTTGAGCAAATGGATGGCAGTTTCTGGACTTGAGCAAATGGATGGCAGTTTCTGAACTAGAGAAAATGGATGGCAGTTTCTGGACTTGAGCAAATGGATGGCAATTTCTGAACTTGAGCAAGTGGATGGCAATTTCTGAACTAGAGAAAATGGATGGCAGTTTCTGGACTTGAGCAAATGGATGGCAGTTTCTGAACTTGAGCAAATGTATGGCAGTTTCTGGACTTGAGCAAATAGATGGCAGTTTCTGAACTTGAGCAAATGGATGGCAGTTTCTGGACTTGAGCAAATGGATGGCAGTTTCTGGACTTGAGCAAATGGATGGCAGTTTCTGAACTTGAGCAAATGGATGGCAGTTTCTGGACTTGAGCAAATGGATGGCAGTTTCTGGACTTGAGCAAATGGATGGCAGTTTCTGGACTTGAGTAAGTTGATGGCAGTTTCTGAACTAGAGAAAATGGATGGCAGTTTCTGGACTTGAGCAAATGGATGGCAGAATAGGTTTGGGGTGAAATAACAAAACAAAATTCATTAAAAGCTGCAAGGGAGAAGCTACGATACCCTACGTCCGGATTGGAAACGGTACATACATGAAAACAGTAAACATCTCACTCTCTCGCGCAGTAAAATGTTTTTGTGGTAAATTAGGGCAGGGTACTAAACCCCTTATACGTCAAATTATTGCTTATTCGCCTTCGTGTTTCGTTAATTGATATTAGCGTAATGGTGTGTGGATCTGTGGTTTTTCTTTGAGCGTCGCTTCTTCTCGCATGGACACTCTGATATCTCGCTCTCGGGTGGGCCACGCTTACATACCTTCTGTCATCCAGCTATTCAGTTGTCCATATCCATATTATATGACGAACGCGTCCACACTCATACTGTGTGTAGTCGTAAAGCTGCACTTACCAGATCAACCCTATAATGCCGCTGGCTTCTCTTATGCCCTGGTTTGATACTTAATCCTAGATCTAATTTGTTATATTTTAAGGTGAACCCAGTATATATCGGAGCTCACCCCATATCAATTTCTCTGAGAAAAATGTCCGTCATTAACTGTTGTGGATTCCGGGATGAAATCCGGTATCAAATAATAACAAACGCCAAGAATGAATATAGGAAATAAATGTATTAACGTAATAATACAAACTGGTAATACAGGTTAGTAGTTCCAGGAATGCGGGTTTAGTAGACAAATATATATATATATATATATATATATATATATATATATATATATATATATAGTCTTTGATATCGACGTATCGCTGTATGACTTCTTACTGAGTCTACGTGCTCGTGACTGTGACTCTTGCCGCTACGTTATTCTAACCGACCGACTCAACGTTCCACTACTAATACTGACTACCGACTGTTGGGTATTCACTGGCAGCAGTATATGTATACCCTGGGTGAGTTTATTTGTGTAAAAAGGGGAGACCTCTCAACATTAACATTAAATTCGTTTCAGGCAATCTGATTATTTTGATATCTGCTTATTTTAAAACATATTTTAAAATATGTCTACTCGAATACTGTTTACAGGGCGCACGTATTGATGAAAGAAAATAACATGATTAAAAAAACTGAATTGACTAAATGATATTGGTAAACTCATGTACAGTGATAATAATTACGTTGGTCGAGAATGAATTTAAAGAAAATATAAGCATACCAAGCAATAATTTAAATAAATATCCTCACCTATTAATTGTCCTAGATCCATCTTTAATAAGCAAGTAATATTCAACCTAATTACAATTAACAGTAGATAAATTAATAACAATAGTTTAATTATGGTGTTCCGATTGTTCCACGAGGCTTGAGGTGTCTTATTCAAGTCGTTTTTCTTCACCTCCAGGACCGATAGTCAAGCCTAAATACAAACTATACAAAAAAAAATATAATTTCTGATTTCAAGATAGGATTTAAGTTAATTGGAATATTTGCTCTCAGCTAACTAAGGGGCGCAGGCTGGCTCATATTCATATAATCGACTCTAGTTTTGTCAAATAAACACAACACGTAAAATATATCAGATTTCAGGTTTTAGTGAGAACAGCAACGATTTATTTTTCTACTGAATTATCAAAACGTCAATCATCATGAACTTTTTTAGACTTCTCTATGACAGCCTCGCCACCTCAGGTGTTGTTGCTGTTGTTTCTGTCGCAAATAAGTCATTTTATTATTGGGATACTTACAAGTCCCACATCCAACGAGTTTTGTTTTTTTCTTTTTCAATTCAGAACTGCCCTTCACCTAGAATGGATACAAAGCAAAGTAAGACAGCCCACTTATCTCTCAATTAAGTAATATTCTTGAATATTAATGTGTTCAACCTATCTTTAATAAGTTATTATATGTAAACTAATTAAAATTAACAATAGTTAAAGTAGTAACAACAGTTTATTTATGTTCGTCCTGGGTAAGATGATAAACTACATCTGCGTCCTGGGTAAGACAATAAATAAATAAATAAGACAATAGCAAGGTCTCTGATCAGGAGGTTTTGAGAAGTGTGTAACCATCTCTTAATTGCTAGTGTTCTCAGCTTCACACCGACCCGGAGTGGTAGCATCTGCTAGGGTCACAGGTATGGGCAAATAGTTAACCTCGAAACTGGGGTAAAAACACTATGAAATTATAAAAATAGGTTTTAATACCAGCAATACATTTGTGTAAAAAAATTATTACCAGCAATGAATTTTTGAGGAAAAAGTTTTTCCAGTAATATATTTTTTGAAAAGAAATATTACTAGCAATAAATTTTTGAACAAAATATTACCAGCAATAAAATCTTGTTGGCATTAAATAACCCATTGAGGTTGATATGGCGTAAACCAAACCAAACCAAACGTTATTTATGGGGATCCGATTGTTCAATGACGATTGAGGTGTACTTGTCCAAATTTTTAGAAGATATTGCATCACTTTAGTTGATTAGGCTTATTCCATTTTGTCATCTGTTTTACTCAATTCCTTGTCTACCTCGAGGTCCATGTAAGCCTTAGACAAGCCCATAATATATGTTTCTTTAAACATATATATTGCGTAACCTTCTAATAAATGAATTTTATAACTTGTTTTTTGTTGGTCACTGGAATCGAAACAAGCAAATATTAATCTTGACCTTAAATCTTAATATTGACCTTAAATCTAATACCTTAGATCAGCAATCTGTAGGTAAGTAACCCGATTTTTGGTAAAATGGTGCTTTGAATTGTTTAATGAAGTTATTTCAGGAATAGTCGGAAATGTTCTACAAGAAATCACCACCTGACGAAAAGAAAAATCTAAATTTGTATAAAAATGAATTTTATTATCAAACATTTATTATGCTATTTTTAGAAAGACTGAATGCAGAAAACTATAAAGTAAAATTTATTTATACACATTCAATATAAAAGCTGATATGCACCCCAAACTGATACAAAGTGCACGGAAGGACTCACCCTCATTTCTCACTTACTTACACGAAGCAACCAACACTGAGCCTTTACGTCTTTACGTGGCCCAAGATTTTCGGTGCGTACTATTAAAAACAAATCCAGATATTTTCAGTTTCGTTAGCAGAAAATATAGTCACCTTTATTATTTGATATATTGCTAACTCATTCTTAATTAGTGTTCCAAATTGGAATTGTTACTATGTCATTAAAGAATATGCGCAATATATATATATATGTGTGTGTGTGTGTGTGTGTGTGTGTGTGTGTGTGTGTGTGTGTGTGTGTATCCATTTCTTGGTCAGATAAAATGGCTTTGTCTACTGCTTCGTATCGGCTCTGCTGATCGCAGATCAAAGTAAATCGATACTGTTTGAACACGCTGCTAATATAACGCATTGTGATCACTGAGAGAAGAAAGAAAAGAAAAGATCACATATCGTTCGGCCATCGATAGTCAAGAAGATTTTTGTAATGTTTCAAAAGGCAAATTTTTTGGATATGTGACAAAAGTATCAATAACCATCTAAGCCAATGGTTCTGAAATTATTACGTAGATTATGCAAAAATAAGGTTTGGATTTGTACAAGGAAGGCGTTTTATGGATAGCGTGAAATTCTTTTTGCACGTAATCTAGGCCTGACCAGAAAAAAAGATAAAAATCTGTATATTATAATAGTGTATTTTATTTTCAAAAAGTTAATGCTCTTTTAATAAAAATGAATGGCAAAAATAATGAAATCAAAATTAGTTGTGTGCAATTTTGTGTAATGCAGACCCCAAAATAGTGCAAAGATCCCTGAACTTTCTTCTCCAGTTTCCGAACAGCAATTTTAACAATATTCAACATGAAAAACAAAAACTGAGCTCGCCAACACGTGGCTTCTGATCGATCCTGTCTTCAGGTGCATAATGTGCTTCGCCACGGCTGCACACGATTTTGAATTCAAAGTTGTCTTTCTAGACTGACTGCCAACCATAGTTGAAGAACCCAATCTGTCCTACTATTTAACCCATTGCTGCATGCGAGGAATTGGATTCATGCCTTTGCAAAGGGTGTTTTGAACCTAACGAACTCGACTTAAATTAGAACTTAACTCTCCTTCCGACACACTATCCATTACATCGCCCGCACATTCTTACTTTGAGTGCATTTACTTCTAATTATTGTTATGGGTTATTGAATGTGGTTGTTGTTAGGGCGTAGAGGAGCAATACGGGGTGCGTAAGAAGAGGGTATGTAGGGCAGATAATGGTTGATCCTAACTTGAAGATGTTAAGATTGTAGTAGTCACCTTCTAGGAAGTCTCTTAAGCAGATTAACAGTTCTAGGGAAGAAGCTGAAACTTCCTTCTTAACAATAAAATACGAAGGGAATGATTCGTCCTGCGTACATGGAATGGCGTGTCCTAGCTGTGAAGGTCTGAACTTGGGGAACCAAGGAATGCAGCTCGTTTGAACATTTGCCATAGCAATAGAGATAGTGTAATCAGAAGTGAACAACATTTCGTCAGTGGGAAAGGAGTTGCAGAATGGAAAATAACTCATCACCCACACGACCGCTTAATCACTTTTGGCTGGGAGAGAGGGTTTGGCAGCAACAGCACAGATATTGGGGCAATGCACCGTACTTAGTCTGATCTTAGAGAACACAGCAGTAGTTCCTTAGAATTCTCTGGGAAGGTACAAGGAACTGACCATACTTTCAGCATATGTCTATTCGAGGTATGGAGTTACTTCAAAATATTTTTATTGCTAACTCATTCTTAAGTAGATTTCCTTCTTCTGATTGTCGCTATACAAGATTGGGCTAAAATGTTCACGGTCTGACTATGAAAGTTTTATTCTATCTCGCTTGCCTTCAATCTTCCCTGAGAGCATAAAATTTTCCAAGCACTCTTTCCTCGGTATGTTTCCTAGAAATTTCAACGGCCTCTTTCTGGTGTTAAATATGTGCATTTTTGTTCCCATTTTCTCTAAAACTTCGTCGTTGCTCATATATGCAGTTTATGTTATATAAAGCTATATTTCTGTTGCATCAAGTCTCCTCTTCATCTGTGAGGAGATTATCCATTATTCAATGTCATATACGAGGACTGATATTACATAACAGTTCAGTACTCATTTCATTGCTTTTAACGAAATTTTCCTGTTTCTTAATACTTTGTTTAGATTTTTGAAGGCACCTTTCTTTATCGTAATAAATATAAAATAGAACTGATTTACAAAATTAATTTCATTTATTCTATGCCAAATCCCTAATAAAATGGCCTGCTTACGTTTGCGACGTTCTTTTAATATTTGTCCTGAAACGAAAAGTAATGAGTTCTTGAATTAAGACCTTCGAAAACAGATTTATGTTATGGTCCAAGGTTAGGACCAAGGAAAAACAACACGAAGACAAGAGTAAAAATAACAAAGATATATTACACAGAATAATAATACAAGATGTGGAAGGTTTTAGTATGACTGTCAGTCTGGTTTGGAGTGAACTACTATTGGCTCGACACGATTCCGTCTCGATATTTAACAACCCTGCCAGGTGGGTTGCATGTGGCACAAGGACAAGGCCGGATTAATGTGGGTTCTCCGAGCCCGTAGGCTCGGCCAAAAATATGCCCATTTAGAACCCGTATAAACGTGTTCAGGGACTGTCTACCTCCCCGGACGAAACTTTGACATTCGGCAAAGCCTCGTCCGGGTTCCTCTCTGCCAAAGCAAAGAGTTCGACAGAAGTCGCAAACAGTCAGAGACTGCTCATGACTCGATTCCGTCTCGATATTTAACAACCCTCCCACGTGGGTCGAATGTGGCACAAGGCCGGTTTAATGTGGGCTCCCCGAGCCCGTAGGCTCGGCCAAAAATATGCCCATTTAGAACCCGTATAAACGTGTTCAGGGACTGTCTACCTCCCCGGACGAAACTTTGCCCTTTGGCAAAGCCTCGTCCGAGTTCCTCTCTGCCAAAGCAGAGAGTTTGACAGTAGTCGAAAACAGTCAGAGACTCGATTCCGTCTCGATATTTAACAACCCTCCCACGTGGGTCGAATGTGGCACAAGGCCGGTTTAATGTGGGCTTACCGAGCCCGTAGTCTCTGGCAAAAATATGCCCATTTAGAACCCGTATAAACGGGTTCAGGGACTGTCTACCTCCCCGGACGAAACCCTGCCCCTCGGCAAAGCCTCGTCCGGGTTCCTCTCTGCCAAAGCAGAGAGTTTGACAGTAGTCGGAAACAGTCAGATTCCGTCTCGTCCCTCTCTCTTGAGAGGCGCAGTATTCATAGTGTCAGGAAGAGTTCACTCTGTCGTTATAGGTAAGGTCCCATAACAATTTAAATGCTTGATTATTTTATAAGTAAATCGGTTGGGTCTTAAATAATAAAAAAAAGGCTGTATTGTAATGACTGGCGATTCTCAAACCTTCAATCCACAATAAGAAGGGATTACGCAATTTCAAACTGAGAATGGCCACCGAAAGGCACAAAGTATTTTTAACGTTAATTATAAATACTCAAAACAATTAAAATACAGGGATGGACTGAACAATTCATAAACTGGCTGCTATGAAGGAATGAGGCTAGAGCTGTAAACTCTTCCATGCATTAATTTCAACTCTTCTTATTAAATGCATTGTTGCTTTTTTCAGGTTAACTGGCAAAGAAATCGTCAAAATAACTAGTAGCGACTTCTCTTGTAAATGGATAAAATTTGGCATTGTTGTGTTAACAAGTACGAGCAGAAAAATGTTTAAGTCCAAAGGACATTCATGCTCACATAGTTACTACATTAGGGGATGACACTTCATCAAATGTGCAAAAAGGTAGCTGAATTTAGGAGGGGAAGGAAGAGTATTGAAGATGACCTCAGGTCTGAACTTCCTTCAAATGCCACGACCGAGAAACACATTGATCGCGTTCAACACATGTCAATAGGTGACAGGCGATTGACTCTAAATAATAGCTATTAGACTATCCCGTCAGGGAGTTGAGAATATTCTGCAAAATGAACTTGGCACGAAGAAGGTTTCTGCTCAGTTGTTGCCACAACATCTAACACTTGATCAAAAACGCATCAAACTCTGACATTGTTTGAGGCAGATCCATCTAATTTTCTAGAACGCTTGCTAACCTAGTAGGAATATTGGGTTCATTACTTTGAGTCAGAGACAATGCATTCATCAGAAACACCTCTCCTCACCTGTTCCCCAAAATGCCAATGTTGCTTCATCTGTAGGCAATGTAATGGCCATGATGAAAAAGGCATTCGGTTTCAAAATGGCCATACCATCAATGGAGAGTATAACGTGAACTTACTATCAAGACAAGACACACAGGAAATCTTGTTTCATCAGGACAATGTTCCAGCACACAATTCTTTGATTTCAATGGTGGTTGTCGTGATTGATCCCCAACATGAAATATACTTGACTGGGAACCACTATCGTAGTGATGATGATGCTGTTGATGACATGTTTTACTAACAGGATGAGCAGTCTTCTTTGAACAGCCAGATGTCAGTTTACCTGGAAAGAAACAATACATTTCTTAATGAGAGGAGTTGAAATTAGTACATGCAAGATTTCACAGCACTTGCATTATTCCTTCATAGTGAGTCGATGATCTTTTCAGCCCACGCCCGTACTATTAAAGAATATATACAATGTAATACATTAGGGAATTTAATGTAGTGAATATATTTCACTAACAACTGCAGAGAATAGAGATCTAATTTTTGTTCTCTGGATATATATATATATATATATATATATATATATATATATATATATATATATATATATATATATATATATATACATATATATATATATATATATATATATATACACGTGTGTGTGTGTGTGTGTGCGTGTGTGTGTGATTGGCACACAGTACTGTTTCGCTGTATCACAGCTCCTCAGTACGACTAGACATCCGAATGCTTCAAGAAACCCGACCGATTTGGTGTCAGAGTTTCTACCACTGAACTATCATCATTCAGCAGAGTGAAACACTAAATTCTAGCGTATTGTAAATGTAAACAAACGCTAATCAGTCGGAGGGCTCCAATTAATTTTACTGGGGAGCTTTGCATTAGCGCAGGTGGCTGTTGTTTATAGGATCAGCTTATCTCTCAACAGTGCCCAATTGAAATATATATATATATATATATATATATATATATATATATATATATTGTCACAATGTAGGATATTTAATAACAAAGATGACGGAAATAGAAAGAAAAATGTCTAAATGGAATTGGCGAGATTATATATCCAAAACATATATATAATTTTTTTATATAAATTTAAAATAATTGCCAGCATCTCTTTCGTGCGCATGTATCAACATAAACAAACCTATATATATATATGTTTATTTCATCCTTTAGGACTTCAACGGACTAGGTTTGTTTATGTTGATACATATATATATATATATATATATATATATATATATATATATATATATATATATATATATATAATAGCTGGCTACTCTGTATTCGAGAATACCCGTCCGCTAGCCAGTCCCTATTGCAGACGCTCGGTCAGGCACATTTGTGTTTGCTCATGCCGAGCAGACCTTAGTTACAGTTTCTGTGAAAGATCGTCTTACCTGGCCTGATCAACAATTGGAACAAGGCCAGCACACTCAAGCCCTTGGCCACTATCGACGGCCCACAAGAGTTCCGTCTACCCAATTTAATTCATAAGGCTTGGGTCAACCCGTGGTATGGTTTTCAGCCACTTTCCAAAGGTGCCCCACGCTGGGATCGACCTCGAACCAGTCCACCTTGGTGTTACTTTAGGGTTACGGCTAATGGTTCGCTACTTTAGATATTATCCTAGCGAACCTTTCAGAAAATTAGCAATGCTTGAATGTGTAGCGATTAGGATTGAATGTGGGGATTTCAATATTTGTGAGAAAAAAATAGAGCTTCGAGATCTCCTTTCAAAAATAAGAATAATCATTGACTGTTTTTTAGTAGCAACTGTATCAGATGATGTATTAGATGATAGCAAAAGATATCGGTAACTGACAGAAAGAAATACGAGTCAGGATTGAAGGAAAGGAAGAAGGGGAAGTGATTAGCAGACGTGAAACTCAGAATGACAAGAATAGCGAGGCGAGAAAAAATACAAGCTGAAATTAGTGACATGAAGTGGAGGAAAAGAAACGTCAAGGAAATTGTAAAATTAGGAGAAAGAATGGTTGAAAGATTTGAAGATAAATGATGCGGATTAAGTAAACAGCAAAGAAAGAAAGAAAGAAAGAAAGAAATAAAGAAAGAAAGAAAGAATGCGAGAAAGAATGCGAGAAAGAAGTGTCAGAAAGTAGGTAAGGAAACACAAGAAAGAAAGTGAGAAGTAAGAATAAGAAAAAAAGAACGAAAGCGAGAAAGAAATCTCATGATGAAAGAAGTATACAAAAGAAAGAAAGAAAGAAAGAAGAACGCGATAATGAAGCATCAGTAAGAAAGAAAGGGAGCATAAGAAAGAAAGAAAGAAAGAAAGAAAGAAAGAAAGAAAGAAAGAAAGAAAGAAAGAAAGAATAGAATTCAAAGCAAATAAAAGGAAAGCATGAGAATTAAAGAAAAAGAAACTTCAATAAATCAAAGCCAGGAAAAAGGAATATTGATGTAATGTTATAAAAGAAAGAGAAAAGCTGGTCCGAAAACCAATAGAAAAGGAGAGAAAATTTAAAAAGAAAAATCAGGAATGGTCTAAAAAGAAAAAAAGAAAGAAAATGGGATTAAAAATAGAAACTCAGACTGAGAAAAATTAAATAAAAAAGAAAGAAAGAAAGAAAGAAATATATAGAGAAAACGAAAGAAAGCGACAACGAAGCGTCAGACTAAAAGAAAGAAAGAAAGAAAGAAAGAAAGAAACACAGATAGAATGAAAGAAAGATAAAAACGAAAAAGGGAGAAAGGGAGAAAGCATAAAAATGAAAGTAAGAAAGCATCATAATGTAGGAAAAAAGAAAGAAATAGGCAAAGAAAAAAGAAAGAAAGAAAACTAGACATAAAGAGTGGAATAAAAAAAAGAAAAACTTACCAATCAAATTTTTTATTTAATTAAAAGAATTTAAAAAAAGAAAGTAAAAGAGAAAACGGAAATATTTGGATAGAAATAAGAAATTACTATAAAACAAAGCAATTTCAATACAGAAACGAATTTGGAAGAAAAAAGCGAGAAAATGAAGCACATTTAGTAAACTCAAAAACAGACAACAAAATTGCGAATAAACCAAAGCAAATCCTCCTGCACACACACACACACACACACTCACACACACACGCACACACATCGTCACAAAAAATATCTTCTTTCTCGTTTTCTACGTTAAAACGCGAGATTATGAGCATAGAAAAAAGAAAGAAACACGATTCAGAACTAGAAAAAATGTAAATAATCACGCGAAAGTAAATACAATCGAAAATAAAATTAAAAAAATACTTTCATTTGAAAAACAAGTGTGTCTAAAGATATCGACACAAGATTGAAGCACGCTGTTTCTTAACTTTGCTTCTCAGGTCGTGCCAAAAAAAAATTAGAAAGAGAGAGACAGTGACAAATAGAGAGACAAAGAGAATGGGAACATGAGAAGAAAAATCCAAACTGCGCGTCGGGTTGGGTCTCTGAAAATAGCAAATTGAAAACCAAATTAATGTGGACATTTTTCTTCATCTTTAATGAGATCTCGTCTTTCTCCTGCTCCCCCTCTGCGTCCGATTCGCCACTGTTTTATTCTATTAATTAAAAAATGAAGAAAGAACAAAGCGAAAATAAAATCACATGCTGAACTAACGCCAAGAAAAATGATGAAAAGAGAAAGAAATATCCAAATTCGAAATCGGTTTCCTTCAATACACTCTTCTTTTGTTTTGAAGGTTAATAAAATAGATTTCTTCATATTTTTATCTGGAGTACAAAGTTTGTCATCTGAATCATATTATTATTATTATTATTATTATTATTATTATTATTATTATTATTATTATTATTATTATTTCCTTTGGTATCTGATGTGTACTCATTTCTTTCCGGGTCGCGACTAGAGACCTAAGCTCA
The DNA here is from genome assembly GCA_964036315.1 of Acanthosepion esculentum. NCBI lineage: Eukaryota > Metazoa > Mollusca > Cephalopoda > Sepiida > Sepiidae > Acanthosepion > Acanthosepion esculentum. The sequence continues at coordinate 43,002,042 of OZ038505.1, forward strand.
GAAATTGCGTCATGACATTTTCCACTGAGCAGTTTTGAAAAAGAAATCTCGCATAATTTATAAAGATAAATCTCTTCGTAAAATTTGGGCTGTACTTGTGAGTACAATTTTTTGTATTTCTTTAAGGTATAGGCTACCAGGGATTCCTTCAATGAGTCCATTGGAATCCTTTCCAATCAATTAGGAGGGCTCCAACTACAACCGGATTTGTTAATGTCCTCTTGTGCTGTAATTTCGAGACATCGATTTCATTTGAGATTTCGATTTCATTATTATTATTTTATTTTATTTTTATTATTATTATTATTATTATTATTATTATTATTATTATTATTTCCTTTGATTATGGTTGTATACACATTTCCTTTCAGGTCTCTACCAGACCTAAGATCAGAAATGACGTCATGACATTTTCCACTAAAAAAAAAACAACATAAAATGATTGCACACAGAAGAACATGAACCGCCAGGTATTTTTGTCTGTAACATTTTGATCTCATTCAAGACTCCAGATATTTTAGTTATGCTCTTAGTTTTAATTTCACTTCCAATAAAGAGCCATACATTTGCAGTGTTTGTTGAATTTAAGCGGAGTAATAGATTGGCAGCTAAGTCTCATCATTTTACAGTTGAAATGACAAGATGAAACCGTAAGTTCTGTGTTAACAGTTTCTTCTCTTGTACTTCTCGCTTGCGGAACTCTCTTCCAGATTCTTGCTTCCCAGTCAACTTTGATCATCTAAAATGTAAATGCAATGGCACTCGTTATCTTTTGTCTTCTTAATTCCTGTTCCTTTATTGTCCTCTGTCCTTAATAGTTTTTTCTCAGACCCTTTGCGCCTTGCGTGAGGTCGAATTATTAACACATCCATTTTTATCTGATAGCATTACCCTATCTATAAGAAGGCAATGTTTTTGTTTTGTCTTCAATCATAAGGCTTGATGTATTAGGTTTTCATTGTCCGCCAATATGAATGGTAAAGTGTAGTCACCCCATTGTTCCCTGTAAAAGTTTCAGGGGGATGATTGTAACATCTGCTTCTGCGTAGTCATTATATATACTAATTTATTATTATTATTATTATTATTATTATTATTATTATTATTATTATTATTATTTCCTTTGATTTCTGTTGTATGCACATTCTCTTCCGGGTCCCAAACAGGGACCTATGGTCAAAAATGGCTTCAAGAAGTTTTCCACGAATCATTTTATGAAAAAAGATCACACACATTTTACATAGATAAACTCTTCGTAATGTGTACACTATACCTGTGAGTAGAATGATATATTTCTTTAAGGTATGGTCTACCAGGTATACCATAAATGAATCTATCGGTAATTTTTTCAATTAAACCGAATGCTCCAACTACAACTGGAAATATTGATGCCACAATTTTGAGATCACTTCAAGATCCTTGTATTTTGCTAACTCATTTTGATGATGTTCAAACATACATTACAATCTGCAGGGATTGCCATATCAATAAGAAAAGACATTCTGTTTTTCTGGTCTTTGATTACGATGTCTGGGCGATTAGCTTTGATTGTTCTGTGTGTATAAAATTGTTACAGAACCTATCTCTGTAATCGGTTCTGGGTCATGGTTATATCGATTTCTTGCAGTTTCCTTCCCTAAAAGTGGCATATTTTCCATTGGCCCAGCCTATCATGCCGACTTTTATATTCAGTTGGTGCTAACACTGTTCGAACTGATACAAGATGGTCAATTGTTTCTGAATATTTATGACAGTATCTACATTTGGGATCAGCGCAATTTTTATTATTATTATTATTATTATTATTATTAATATTATTATTATTATTATTATTATTATTATTATTTCCTTTGGTTTCTGGTGTGTACTCATTTCGTTCCGATCTAAGGTCAGAAATGGCATCATGACTTTTTCCACTGAGCAGTTTTGAAAACAAAAACGCACATATTTTACATAGATAAACCCTTCGTAAGGTATGGGCTGTACTCGTGAGAACAGTTCTTTTTGTATTTCTTTAAAGTATGGGCTACCAGGGATTCCTTCAATGAGTCTGTTGGAATCTTTTCCAGTCAATGCGAGGGCTCCAACTACAACTGGAATTGTTAATGTCCTCATGCACCACATTTTTGAAATTTCGATTTCAAGGTCCTTTTATTTTGATAGTTTTTTGAAAATCTTCAAAGATACATTGCAGTCCGCTGGGACTGCCATGTGAAAAAGGAGGCATATTTTGTCTTTGCGGTCTCTAATCACAATCCCAGGGCGACTAGCTTTGATTGTTTGATTATTATTATTATTATTATTATTATTATTATTATTATCATTATCATTATCATTATTATTATTATTATTATTATTATTATTATTATTATTATTATTATCTAAAACGCACAGTAATAGTATTTAGTGATTTTTCTATTGGCTTTAAATTTCTTCAATTTTCAAGAATTTTCCTCATTATCCATGATAAACAATTATGGTCTGTATAAACTCCGTTCCTTATTCTATCCTCACATCTAGTTTTTTTCGCATGGTTTTATGTGCCTTGTGATTTATACAGAATGTTGTGACAGCAAGTCTACCTAAGTCACCAATATCTTCCTTCTCACAGTTTGCAATCCCACGACAGCTAAATACACATTCCCTCAATCTCGCCTTTTAGGTTTTAAGACATACCTCAGTTCACCAATTGTCATAGGAAAGACCTTCATATTTTCCATTCCTGTGTTCTTTTACACCCATGTCCTCGATCTGACTTTTCTCCTTTTTTCTAAACAATAAGACAAAGCCTTCTTGCTTGGACGACATTTGGGTATCAAAATTTGAGGGTATTTTTCAACGATAAAATACATTATACTAAACGAAACCACGTGTCTAAATTACTTTTTGATAACATGTTTCATTAACTTTATGGGAGATTTCAAGACCATACTGAAAGCCATGGATGTTACTGACATAACAGCAATGTATGCAGTTCAAAAGCAAGGTCTTGATATTCGTCTATTTTTCCCTCGTTTCCATCGTTTTTACAGTGGTTTTAGAAATGCGAAAAGAAAGAGACGATAGATAGATAGATAGATAGATAGATAGATAGATAGATAGAAGACATATAGACATCGGTATGAAGATATTATGATAAGGAAAAAGAGAAAAGAATGAGAATATGACACAACTATCAACATAATGACATAGATAGATAGATAGATAGATAGATAGATAGATAGGAGATAAAAAGAAAGAAAGAGAGAGAGAAACAGAAGCAGAAACAAATTAGAGAGGAAAGTTTTTAAATAAATAGACGGATTTAACTCTTTTCTGTCATGCAGAATTATTTTTCTTAGTAATAGATAGCGTTTGTAATCGAGACGTTAATTTCCATTCAGTTTTTGAACAAGGAAATGTTTGTGTGCTTGCAGAAAGCACATTTCACTGAATGATCTTTGCTCTCAAATATATTTTCCACTTGTCATATTTCTTCGCTGAAAAATAAAGAAATTAAATACATATTAATTTATTTTTCGTTACTAATTTTTATTATGTAATTAATGTAGATGATAGGCGTGACGAAAAATGAACCTTGACACAAACGAACAATGAATTAACTAAATTTTAATTAACAGTAATGCCTGCAAAATTATAGACTTCGTTCATTACCATCAATAACTACAATGCAATTTCTTCTTCTTCTTCTTCTTCTTCTTCTTCTTCTTCTTCTTCTTCTTCTTCTTCTTCTTCTTCTTCTTCTTCTTCCTCTTCTTCTTCTTCTTCTTCTTCTTCTTCTTCTTCCGTGTCCCTTTCAGTAGGTGGTCGATCATGACTTTCCACAAAATCTAGTCCCTTTGAGCTCTCAGTAAAGACAGTCTTGTTGTCAAATCTTCCAACTCCTCTTCTGCCAACCAGTTACACACGCTTCTAGTCTTTCTCTGAGTTATTCTCTGCTTTTGTAATCTCTCTTCACTTCCCTTAGTTTGTTCGAAAAATAATGTCCGGTTTTAGGATAGATATTTTAATTATATTCTAACATATTACAATAATATTTGCTCAAAAATATATTGCTCAACCCCTATTATGAGAACGTCCACTTTGTTAATTTTCTATCTATCACTTTCAGAATTTCATTAAAACAATATATACAGATCATCTTGAACATAAAAAGAAGAAATGCGTTTACTTTTTTGCATGAGTTCAATCATAATCCACCTCAAACTTATACCAACATTTACAGAGCAGGGTCTGAAGGATCCACTTGTCCGATGCTCGTTTCTGAAGGTAAGGATACGACTCTTGAAGGTCAAGGTAGTCGATCTGCCATTGACAATAATAAAAAATATGTCAATGTCAGAGAAATATCTCAAATAATGGGTGTCAGCATTTCAACCATATCGGAGCATCTCAAGAAAATTGACGAGGTAAGAAACTCGATAAATGCGTTCCATATGAACGCAGTGAAAATAAAAACGTTCGACATTTTGGAGTATATTCGATGTTGCATCTGCGAAATTCGAATGATCCGTTTCTTGATTGAACACTGACTTCTAATAAGAAATGGATCCTTTATGACAATCATTAACTTTTGGCTCAATGGCTTGATCATGACGAAGGACCTAAACATTTTCCCAAAGTTAAATTAAATAAAGAACAAATAGGAAACGTACATCAATCTAACATGTTTCCCTTTTATTAAGGCTTCGTTGGAGATTGAGAGAAAACAAACAAAAACGTATCTGACGAATGAGTATTTTTGTTTGTTTTCTCTCAACCGTAGATAATTCTATATGTACGTAAGTTTGTTAACATTCTATGTCTAGTTGGGCATCGGATGGTAACGTGTGTTCGTAATTGTGGATGTCTTCAAGTTTATGCAGCCAAGCCAACACAGCCAACACAGCAGGCTGCACATCATTCTAATTTCTGGGTGATCTTTTTAAGCATGCATTATTTGTATTAGATAGATAAGTTAGATTCTTTAATAATGGATTCAAAGAAATGCATTTGATCTTTAACACACACACACACAAAGATATATATATATATATATATATATATATATATATATATATATATATATATATATATATATATATAACCGTAAGTTCTATGCTAATGGTTTCTTCCATCGTGCTTCTCGCTTGTTCAACTCTCTTTCGGCTGCCTGCTTCCCACTCAAGTTTGATATTCAAAAATTTAAATGCAATATCAATCGTTATCTCTTGTTTTCTTAATTTTTATTATTTTATTATTCTCTCTCCTGAATAGTAGTTTTTTCTCATATTGTCTTATACTCAGTAACCACTTGCGTCCTAGTGACCTTATTGCTTTAGTTTTTAGTGAAAAAAATTATATATTTAGTACGCGATGGGTTTGCCACCATTTTATATTTTTAATTTCGCGCAAGCGCGTTGTTCTTGATTTTGTGTGATATAGTAGCGTCAGTTGGGAACCGTATCTGAGGGAAAAAAACACCATGACGTAATTCACTACACCAGAAATTTGGAAATGGCATGCTTGTCCTTCGCCCCGGAAGCTAAAGTACGAACATTTAAGAGAGTTTGCATGCCAATCTGAGGACAGTGCAGAGGATTCGGAAAAAACTGGATGAGTTTAATGATGATTACAAAGGTACGCCAACTCGGAAAACTCACTCTGATCGTTCTAAAGAATAACTCCCGGATATATTTTTGAGGACAACACGGAGACCTACATCAAGTGGCTTGAGCAGGTAGTGCTGCCTTGGGTCAAGTGTGTGGTTGCTGGAAGGCCCTATATCTAGCAACATGACTTTAACCCATGCCACACAAGCAGGAGAACCCAGTCATGGTTGTCAGATAATTTTTGCGACCACATCACCCCTTCCATCTGGCCACATAACTACACAGACTGCAACCCACTTGATTATTATGTGCTGGGCGCAGTTGAGCGAGAAACCAACAAAACTCCTTGTAACAGAAAAGATGAACTGAAGGCAAGAAGGATTATGCCAGCATTCACCAACTTAAACCGGAAGACCGTCTAGGAGGGATGCAAGAGATTCCGCAGTGGTCTGCAGATTGTGATTGAAGCCAAATGTATTTTATTGAATAAATTTACTATTAGTATTTCAATATATTTTTGAGTAATTTTGGTAAATATATCTGTTAAATTGAAATGTCTGTGCTATTTTCATTTTTGCGAAATTAGACGACAATTGATTCATCGCACCCTGTTCCTGTGGACAATGACGTTAACAACCAGCGGTTACAGTCTGCAACGCAATCTTGAGGCCTGAAGGTTGTGTTCAAATACAAACAGACTGTCGCCGCTGGGTGTTGACTTCAGTGTCCACTTTTATATTTACACAAGCTCTATTCTTGGTAATGACACATAAATATAGCATACCTTAAAACTTCCAATAAATATAATGTTGTGGGTATCGAAATAAATGGTAAATGTGCTAGGTAAGGTGAGTAGAGGGAGCGGAAGTAGGACATTCTAGCTAAGCTATGGCATTTTCTGTCAGGTTTGCACAGAGTTGTGTAGTTTGGCGTTGTCTTGATGGGAAACAACTCCCTTCCGATTGGCCTATTCCAGACACTTTACATTGAACTACTACCTTTAATCTGCACAATTGGGAAGAGTCTACTTATCCATGTGTTCCCCATGACGTAGGTGACCATGGCCCTCCACAACTTCCTGTCCATTGTAGCTCTTAATAGACTTTATCTTTCTTTTATTTCTCCTAATACCTGTTATGCGTTGTTTCCCTCTGTCCCTTTTGCCTTCAATCTGTCCTCTTAGTATCAGACTTTCCAAGCTCCTTTTCTTCGTTACGTGGCCTATAAACCTCTTTTCCTGATACGAAGTATAAGTTTCATTTTTGTTCCTATTTTCTCTAAAAGTTCGTCATTGCTTACACGTTCGATCTATGGTATTCTCAGCATCTTTCTGTAGAACTAAATTTCAAAGCCTTACGTCTCTTCTTCACGCTTGAGGAGATTGTTCAGCACTCACTGCTATATAATAGGACAGATTTCATGTATCAATGTAATACTCTTTTCTTTGATTCTAGCAACGTTCTTATATAGCCTCGTCATATCGAGCCTTTCATGTGGATGCTATGAATAGTTTCGTTTTTTTCGTTGTCTATAGTTTATCAACCCTTTACAGGTTATTCAAATAAAATATTTTTAGATTGCAAGAGCTAATAATGGTTTAGCGATACTAACCATAGCTGGGGAACCAGTGGATTCATACCATTTCCAAGTGTATTTGCGCGTAAATAAATATAAAGAAACCCAACGTCTCTCCGATTAACAATCCGTGATATTATCCATTAAACCAACCGCACATCAAAGCTTACAGCACTTGGCATTCCCAAAGGGTCACCTTTCTAGGTACTGACCGGGCTCGACGTTGCTTAACTTCGGTAACCGTACGGTACTGTCATGAATAGTGTTTAAACAATCAGCAAAGTTATTTAACCGAAATTATTTAACGTAAGTAACCGCTCGAAAGAGAAATCCTTCCCAAGTCTGTGAAAAATGTCAAGAGTATGCCCGGTTTTCAACATCGCAGGCGAGTGCTCACCCCACTCAGTATAGAGCCATCAGTCCCCTTAGTAACATTAGCAATTTTTTGAGATTATAATCAACATGAATGCTGTTGAGCACCTAGATAAGAACAGCATCTTATCGACAAGCATTACTAGTTTCGATCATTCCGATCCACTGCAGGCTGTTTCTTCTGTAAGGCACTTGGCAGCAATGATCATACCATAAATGTGGCAACACTGAAAGAATCTTCTCAGTTATAAAGTCCTTTATAGCGGGTAGGTTACTGAAAGTAGTGTATAACGGACAGTCCTCGAGGGCACTATCAATCAATGCAGCCCAGAGATTACATCTCGAACCCACCCTCTTTTTATTTTATATAAATGATCTGCGAAAGATCATTTGTGCATATCAATACCGAATATACAACGATATATGGGTGCACCGCCAGAACTCGTGATAACAAGAGATTGGTGGCTGATCTCTAATCCAGCTCTAACATCTCAGTGTAGGAAAAACTGGCCAGTTATATTCAATGCTTCGAAAACTAATCATGTTACATTACATCATCGGCAACCAGAGCCCAAACTACCACGAGTCACTGAATGTATGACTCCTCGTGGAGATACCGTGCCTTGACTATTGGGTTTTAAACTCACCTCAGACCTCAAAGGGAACTTGTACATAGAATACATCGCTAAAGATGCAGGGAAAATGTTCGGTTCCCTGTACGGCGCCAGTAAGTACCTGACTCATCGTGCCATTACTTACTTTTACAAGAACCAGATCAGGCCTCAAATGGTTTACTGCTGTCACATTTGGGCAGGAGCTGCCAGTCCTCACTTTACAGTCTCAAAGCGTCTCCACATCTTTGTGGGTGTCAAATTGTCTTCTACCCTGTAACCCCTCTCTCATAAATGTGATGTAGCAAGCCTCTCACTCCTCTGTCAAAACTTCCATGGAAAGTGCTTGAACGAACTACATTCCTTGGTTCCATCAGTTCTAACCTTAACGTCTAAGATCCACCATGCCACTTACATTGTAGCGAACCACTCTCATTCCCCTTCGTATTCCAATGGCGAGATGTAAGTTCCACTCAAGCAGCTTCTTTCTTCGAACCGTTACTCTGTGGAAACGAATCTCAACAAGATGTTTCTCCAATCAATACAATCTTAACCAGTTCAACTATATGTTTAACCATTACCTTCACCACCTATCCGCATAAACTTAATCTCTAAGACTCTACCTCGAGTGGCTCCAAGGTCTTTTACATGGTTAAACTCACTGTAAAATATATCAGAAGCTCTCTGAAAAAACACAAGATACTCGCAAAAGATACAATTTAAAACTAAAAAATGTGCAGACACAGCCATCTCTCTTCGTATATAGAACCTCAAAAACACAAAGCAAAACAATTAAAACAAATGCAAAATAAGAAAATATACCAGTATACAACATTAGCTCCAAAAAGGTATCCATGAGAATATAGCGACAATCAACTTTCCAGAAAAAATATAACAATAATCCTTAAGAAAAATATTAAAATTGTCCATGAATACGGAAAATTTTAAATACAGACAGATACATCTTGATCCATCAGATATGTTGTGTTTAATAATGTTCACTCAGTAAAAGGCCTAAGAGGCACACAAGGGTACTGAATGGTGCTGCCGTATGAGGTTATATAGGAGAGATAACGGTTCTTGTTTGATTTTGTTGTGGAAATTGTTAGATATATTGATAAAAATAGATGTATGAGAATGTAAGCTCAAGCGACTGAAACTGCCATTACAGCACACCTCATCAGCTGATTAAGCCTCTTCTCGGATAAATGCTATGTGAACGGCTCAGACAACAACCTGACAGTGACGAGTAACTATAATGCGTGGGATGTGGTAAAACACCAAAGCAATATCGCTACACTTACTCCTTTTCCATCTTGGCCATGTAAATGGTAACGTTATCATGCACCGTGATGATACCCTTACACAGCTATCCTGGTCTTTTCTCGACAAAAAAAACCATGTGTCCATTGTTTCACAGAATCTGGCTGATCAAGTGGTCTACAAATCATTTGATTTCTATTAGTTTGAATTATAAGTAATTTCCTTTTGGGGGAACCAATTCTAATGACTAACGTAACATACGAACTAACCATTTCCTAAGTATATTATAACGGTGATGAAAAATGGGTTTCATATGATAATATTCAACGCAAAAGGCATAAAATGAAAACCTACGCACCAAAACTGAACCCCGTCAAAAGAAATTAATGTTACGCATGTGATAGTATCGTCGGTGAACTATTCATTTAGAATTAATATCTAATGGAAAACTTAATGCACAATTATACGTCTAGCAGTTGCAACGTGTCAGCTTTCCTCAATAGGAAAAATGATGTTGCCTTCGATGACAATGCAATGCAAGGCCGCTTTGCAGCAAGAATAATATAGGAAAAGAATGTGAAATTCGGTCAGTTTGCTCTACCACATTCACAATATTCACCTGACCTTGCATCAATCGATTATTACCTTTTCATTCATTTAGTTACTCTAACGAAAACGATATTCAAGAGTTTGTCGAAAAGATCTTCACATCAAAACCTATGGAATTTTGCTCCAAACGTACTGAACAGCTGCCTAATAAGTGGCAAGTGATAAGGCTGTACAAATAATTGTGAATATATAAGTAATTAAAAAGTAATCATGATTGATTTCTTGAGGAAAACGATAAAAGTTGATAGATTGTTTTGGAGTAAATAAAACACCTCCGGTAACACCAATGAACTAGACAAGAAGCCTTAAATTGTCGAACTCTCTGCCTGCAGAGAGCAATCCAGACAACGCTATGCCTACGGGCAAAGTCTTGTTTGGGGCGGTAGACAAACCCGATCCCGTGTATGCGGGGTCTACGTGGAATTGTTGCCGGGTCTACGGATTCGGAATTGTCCTACATAAAAATCGACATTGTGCCACATCCTGCCTTGTGGGGAGGTTGGTAATTACCAGTCAGTTGGAGTTAAGCAGTCCGCTGTCTGGCTCTCGACAAGACAAGACACAGTGTGGGCTCTGTCTTCGAATAGAGACTTGGCTGAGAAAAGCACACCTGTTCTGTACCCGAACCTACTTTAGCGGCGGTTGGTTAATTTTTTGCCAGTGGCCCGGGTGGAAACGCTAGGGTTCCCCCACAGTATCCTTGATCTTATGTCGCGTCTAGTCCGCAGTTAGGCGACCGATGAATACCAGTCTGTTGAGTATTTCTAATTACGTCACTACAAGTAGCCTAAGCAAGACATAATATTATAACTGCTAGGAGGGAGTTATAACAGTGGCGACGAGGGATTGAAACACATACGGAGTAGGAAAAAGTATTTTTTGCTTCGGCACAAATGATAACAGTGACAAAATTAGAACCAGGTTGGTTTAATTTTTTCTTTGGTGCGTGTAAAAAAGAGAAACAAAGGAGAAAAAAAACGATAATCTTTAAATATGGAAGAATTATTAGCCCAAGTGGTAAAAATACAGCAACAAAAGCAGTTGTTGGAACTCCAGAAACAACAAATTTTAATTGAAATAATAAGTAATATAACGGGAAATTCTCCAATTTCTTTAACACCCGATGCCGTAGCAAAAATCATAGCTGAATTCACATACAATTCAGATGATGGAATTACCTTTTCTGCTTATTTTAGAAGACTCGGGCAACTTTTCAAAGAAGAATGCAACGAATGGACAGACGAGAAGAACAAGACTTTTGTTGAGAAAGTTAGCAACGGTAGAACAGGAAAAATACTTTAATTTTGTACTACCGAAAAGAACAGGAGACATTATTTGCTTTGAAGAAACTGTAAATATTCTGACTAAAATGTTCGTTATTCAATACACGTTGGAAGTGTATAAATCTGACGAAAAAGGAAGACAAACATTTTGTCACATATGCTGGGATCGTTAACAAGGAGTGTGAAAGTTTCAAATTAAACGGACTGACTCTGGCGATGGTTAAAGGGTTAATTTTCGTTCAAGAATTAACGGCAACAAAAGACGTAGAAATTCGTGCTAGAATTCTAATGAAACAAAATAAAAAATCCTACACTACAAGAAACATCGAGCGAATGTCAGACTCCATACAGAAATTGAAAAAGAATGCGCATATATACAAGGTAAAGAAAAATGTGAAAAAAGAAAAATTAATCGATGTTTGAAGTAGAAGGTTACATCCTGGGGACGACTGTCCCTTTAAAAATTCATAGTGCTACAGGTGTGGAAAACTAGGACGTAAAATGTCACTCTGTAAACTAAAGCAAGGAAAATGTCTCACGGGGAAAATTTCGTACACAGCGTTGCGACGGGAGAAATAATTACAAAAAAAAACAAAGAAAATTTCTGTATGCGAAATTAATAAAGTGGATGCAAAAATGCAACTATACAATTGTAGTGATATCACAATAATCAATGAAGCCACAGGGAAAGCAAACCGAAAATTTACATTAAAAACTTCAGAAATTGCACGTGGCGTGTACGGTAAGAAATTATTGTTTTATTACTGAAATGACTTGTAACGTTTCATTTCCTAACAACTGTGTAAAATGTAAAGGCTATGTGTCAAAATTACTACAAACTTATTCGGTACTGACTGGATGGTTGTGGGATTTATCTATAAATTGCAAAAGTGTGAAAGTTTAAAGGAAGAATTGAAATAATGTTTTCCAGACGTTCTGTAGATTGAGTCGGGTGCGTGTTCCAAGGTCAAAACGAAATTTCAAATGAAAAAAGGGTCGACGACAGTGTTCAAACTGAAACTTAATGTGCCATTCGCAGCATTGGACCAAATTGACGAAAAATTCACAAATGGGCAAAATGTTAGGAAAAAATAAAAATAAAATCCGTGTTTTTGCTGACTTTTCGACAGGGTTGAATAAATATTTAGAATCCCATATCTATCCATGAGCAACTCTAGAGAAAATTTTTACGAATTTTTACGGTGGAAAAATATCTTCGAAGGTGGATCTTTCTGAAGCGTATTTGCAAAAACAGGTTGAAGAAGAATGTTCAGAGTTTATAACTATAAATATGCACAAGGGATTGCATAAGTTCAACAGCCATTCTTTTGGGATAAAAGTGGCTGCAGCTATATTTCAACAAGCTATCGATATTATGCTTGCAGATTATATTAAAACTGTATCTAAGGGACAACATATCGGTCATGCGAAAAGTGTTCCGTTTTCAACATTTCGAGAATACGTGTTCAAACTCAGCAAGGAAATGTGCGATTTTTTTTTTCTAAAATGATGTGCCTAGAACAAATCATTGACAAAAATAGTCATCACCCAGATCCGTCAAGGACAACTGCAATTACGAATATGCCTCCCCGACAGCCGTTACTAGATTACAAGCAATTCTAGGGCTAGCAAACTATTATCAAATCTATATAACTAATATGCAGAATTTGCGAGCTCCACTGAACAGTTTGCTTGAAAAAAGACGTAAAGTGGAACTGGACTAATGAGTGCCAGAAGGTGTTTGACGAACTCAAGAAAATAGTCAGAAATCAGACTTATCATGATCACACTACGACCCAAAATCAGAAATCGTATTGGCTTCAGATTCTAGCGACTATGTTATAGGAGAAGTAATTCTATATAAATATAATCACGGTAACATGAAAGCGCTCGCACGTGCTTCACGTTCACTACTACCGATAGAAAAAAACTACAGTCAGATCTAAAAATAATAAAACATACACGGAAGGCGGTATAGTCTACAGACGGACCACCGCCCACTAAAAACGGAATTCCTAAGCATATAGTGAATACGTTACAAAGTTACAAACATTTCTAGGACTGGAAAACTATTATCACATCTGTATACCTAATATGTAGAATAGATTACAATGAATAGATTACAACGCTGGGGTACTATTTCATTAAATTATTACTGCAGCACAGTATGCCACAAGTTCTCCAAACGACACTCCACAGGTTTTAAGTTCAGAGTTGCCCTTCTTCTATCTATAGGACCTAATCTAGCCTTAACTCGGGGCGGGGTATTAGCACGTACTCTAATGAACTCGACTGGAATTCGAACTCGCATCTCAGATTCCTCAATCCGAACCGCTATACATTACTCCAACGTGCTGTGTATGAATGTATGTATGCACATGTGTGTGTGGGGGGGGATTGTCCCGTTAATGAAATTCGAGAAATAAAAAAAACAACAAAATTACAAAAATATTGACAAAATGACCGATTATATTTATTTTATATTAATTTCACTTTTGACTAAACGAAGAGGAAGATTTTAAAGTCGGAATTTTCGGACACGCCTGTGGTTTTTATCAACGAAATCATCCAGGGGATTTTGTTGTTTTATTTTGCTTATATATATATAGTTCAATGGTCATAGTTGAAACCGACCAGAAAACAGTAGTATTAAGAAGAAGAAGAAGAAGAACAAGAAGAAGAAGAAGAAGAACAAGAACAAGAAGAAGAAAAGGGTGAAGAGAAAAGCAAGCGTATCGTAGATGCATAAAGAAAAGAACGAAGAAGAAAAAAAAACAACAAATGTACCGCAAATGTAAGGGAGAGTGCATCGTAAACGTAAGGGAGAATGGGAAGTGAAAAAAAGCAGAAGTATTGTAAATATAACAGTGGGGTTCTAAATTACATTTTTTTTTATTCAGCCTCATATTCACTTAATAACAAATTTTGATATGAAGGCAAGAACTTAAAATTTCGGATTTCTGGTTTAAAAGGTTTTTGGGGTCCGGAAATGTCATAACCGCTAATTTCTCATGTTGACATAGGTCGCAAATGCGGTAAGGATTGTTGTTGGCTTTGGCTTTTTAAAAAAAATTGTTGGGGTATCTAAGATTGACTAGCTTAAACGATGATCTATGGTTATACCATCTGCGCCACCATCTTCTGTACATCCTACATATGTTTTACTTTGACCATTAATATCTGTTACTTCTGCTTTATAAATTATAGCTTCTGTTTTACAAGCCTCCATTTAATGGGCATCTATCCTTATTTTTGTAGTTGCATAAATTACTTGTTATATCTTGCTGCACGTTAGTTTTGAGATTTCTGGTATTTTGTCTATTTATAATAGCTTCTAAATTACTAGTTCAACTGTAGCTTAATTTAACTGTATTTTTATTGAATGTCTAATGCAATTGTGAAGTGTTTAACAAGCAACTTGGAAAACAATTTACTTATTTTGCATTATAACTCTAATTTAAAAAGAGGTTTAAACCAAATAATATTTTTTTCTTTTTCTCGAATTGTTCTTAGTATGATGTTTAATTTGCTAAGATTTAAATTCTACTTCGGTTTTTTGACCCTATACCTTTAAGTTATTCTCATATTCTTACTTTTTTTCTTCTAAGAGAAGAGTTTCTGGATAACCTAGACTCTATTCCTTTGGGGATATTCTTAATTATATTCAGATGATGTTTGCATCTAATATTAACATATTTCAACTATGCGTTAGGTTTCATGTACGAAGAGACACTGCCATATGAAGATTCAATTCTACGACCAGATAGTCGAAACCACGGTCCCGTATTCAACTGACCTCCTGTC
This sequence comes from Acanthosepion esculentum, assembly GCA_964036315.1. Taxonomy (NCBI): domain Eukaryota; kingdom Metazoa; phylum Mollusca; class Cephalopoda; order Sepiida; family Sepiidae; genus Acanthosepion; species Acanthosepion esculentum. Next base: position 43,017,150 of record OZ038505.1, read on the forward strand.
TTTTAAAGTTATATATATATTTCGAGCGAATTTGGAAATTATTAACCGGTTTCTTTCATTCTTTGTTGATCCGTGTCGATGAGCGATGTGTTATGAAGAACTGGATTTATTCGTCATGTAGTTATCAAATTGCTTTCACACTTACACTGTAAGAATCATTCAGTACGTGTAGTCGTAACGCCTACCAGCTACCACAGAATTGTGTTAACGAGTATTCGCTGAGCCATGCCGTTGGTTTTGACCGTGTCACTTATTCTTCACCATCAATCACTGCACATAAATTCAATGTATTGGTCTGTTGATGTTTGCTTATCGATGTAATTGGAGAGCTGTTTCCAGGTTTCATGATTTTTTCATTGAGGTTTGCTCTTCTGAGCAACCAAGGTTTTGTCTGACCCCTACCCATTGATCTTTATAACACAGTTGCCATGAAATTATTCGCACACCGCTAACAGACTATCTGTAGCGTTGGTGACGATGTTACGTCTAAAATAAGGAATCAACTTTTTCCCCCCAGGGTAATGTTATGTACATGGTGGTCCAAAAGTCGTGTCACCCATACATATGTAATTTTCTACTTCAGTTGGCCGACACGAGCTCCTACACGAAAAGGATGGTGCTCATATAGACCTTCTCGATGTGTGAAAGCGTCAATGGAAGTGAATAAACTGAATCCATTACACGTCCTTTGTATTACTGTATTACTTGTTCTTCTCTTGTTCTCATTACTTTTTGGTAGGAGTGACAAGACTTTCGGATCACCCTGTATATATTGATCGTATCACCCACAGTCATGTAAAGAGGTAAAAGTGTGAATAAGCAAGGCCCGGGAACTTACTTACAAGGCCTGTTTTGTCTGCGACGAGCAAAGTAGATTCACTCTGTTGTGCTCGGCATTTATTCTCGCTAGGATTTATCGTGCACATTTGTATATCTGCCATGCATTTCTATCACATATGCTCTGGATCATCTGCTATGTATTTAGAGATTCTTGATAAAATCCAAAGAAGAATCAGCAATATGATTGGTCCTGACCTGGCATCTCAGCTTCAGTTACTTTCCCCCGCTGTAACGCAGTTTCACTGTGCCTTTTTTATAAATATTTTCATGGCAATTGTTTGGATCAGTTTTTTTCTCTAGACTAGGAATTTTAGATCAGGGCTAATCTGACGGCAAGGTCTCCTCGTATTATTGGTGAAATATCTAGATGTTACCATAAGTTCTATGCTAACATATTCTCCTTTCGCACTTCTCGCCTGTGGAACTTTCTTCCGGTTTTTTTATAACAAGTTAAAAATTTTCTTCAAATGTTTAAATGCAATGTCAATCGTTATCGTTAATTCCTGTTCTTTTATTATTTCCCCTTAATACTGTTTTCTTTTTCACATATACTCTCATACTCTGTGATCCCTTGCATCTTAGTGGCTTTATTGCCTTGCTTGGAATCAAATGATTGAAAAAATGAATAAAATTACATAGAGAAGAATATTAAATTTCAGTGAAAAATGTTAAATTGACTTCCAAGTAACAAGACCACGTTTCACAAATTACAGTTTTAGTGAACTTAGCACAAAATATTAGTGACATTATTGCATTGCTTCGAAGGAAACAATTAAAAAAAAATGGTAAAAATTATTATACTGCTCGGAATATGTCTGCATCGGTGTAAAACTCTGATATTGACAGAACCACCAGGGAATGGGTCGGTCGAAATAATAACACATGAAATGTAGGAAATAAAAATACTTTAACATGAAATGGCCAACTGAGTCGTATATCTTGCCGTTTCAAGTTCACGACTTTAACCCAAGCACTTTCTAATTGCCTCTTATGCATGATCGAAAAGAGTACATTCAAGAAGCGGATGTCTTCACACGACAAATAAGTTTTATTATTTAAGGACTGTCCAAGATTCTCATGGCCTCTCTACAATATCTCAAAGCTGTTCAGGCATTTGATTGAATATGTCAGCCAGAAATTTATTTCCAAGAAGTGGACAGTGTCCAACTAAGTAAAAAATAATGTAAAATAAATGTGTAACTTACGAAGTGTGTGAGAAGAAAAGCGGGTGAAAAAGGACACAGATGCAGAACGACCGGGCGCATGCGTAGGTGTGGGTGTGCCGTATGTGAGAAAAAGACATTGAGGGGAACAATTCCTGTATTTCTGTGAATAGAAAGTCTTCGATTAATCAGTTCCAGTTCAAGTGATGTCCGACCCGAAGTCCACTCTCTTGGCATTCATAAAAAAATATTGGCCGCTAGTCCCCCAGTGTGGAGCTTCCAACCGCGTATATATTTTTTCTCGTTTTCATTTTACATGACTGTTATGTTTCCCCCCACACCCCTTGGTGAAAGCAACGGACAAGCGGTAAAAAGCTCCGCAGTACAGAACCAAATTTTGCCCAGAAGATTGTCATTGAACATAACATGATAAAAAGCAAAGTATTCACGTGAAATATATATTTTTATATACAAAAACGTCTGTCTGGAAATTATTCAGCCCTTCTGAATATCCGAAAGGACAGTTGTGCGGTCTTTATATATCTTGGCTATGAAAAAGTACTGTACATGAATGAATCATGTCACTCGTGGAGATTATTCATTCAAAGTAAGACGAGACTGAGTAACAGTGCGTATTTTGCGGCCATCACATTCACAATGATCTATTATATGGTTATTTGGCAAAAGATCACATCTCCAGATCTTTCAGGACGTCTTGCTGCTGAGATTTGGTTGCCTGCATCATTTGACTTTTACCAAAACTAAAACCATGATTGAAGGGGAGGAGGTTTAGACCGTAGACGAGATTGTGTATATAAAATAGAGAAGAGTATTTCAGGATTAGGAATGAACACGTTCTCCACTAACATTGAGGAAAGTTCGACGTCACATCTAATGGTCGGAAAGCCAGATTAAGTACCGAATTTGAATCCATTGGAAAGTCTATTAATCAGCAATATTATTGTTCCTGACCTGGCAGTTTGGCTTTATTTTACTTGCTGGAAAGAGTAAATTTAATCATTTAACTCTCAATTAAATCTAAAAGGAAAGCTTAAAAAGATTTTTTTAAAAATTTAAATTCATTTTAAACCTCACGTATCGTGAATTGGTGGAGGTCCCTATTATAAATTATAAACAAATTCTAAATTAATAATGCACTGAATCTTAAGCAATGGAAACTTTTATCTAAAGAGATGAATAAATAAGGAAATCAAATAAATAAAATTCTCTTCATGATCTATAAACAGTGCCTTATTTTTTTTTTCCACCAAATGCGTCTTCATGAAAAATAAGTCAGGCTAGAAAGAAATCATTAGATTAAAAATTACATCTCGTTCGTTTAGTATACTCCGTGTGTGTGTGTGTGTGTGTGTGTGTGTGTGTGTGTGTGTGAGTGCGTGAGCACGCGCGTGTGTGTGTTTGTGTGTGCTTAAAATGAAGGAATGCGAATTATTAAGCAATTAAAAATAAGATATCCGGTAATAATGAATAATGCATAATAATGTATTTCTAAGAAGAAAAATCAGCAATATTATTGGTTTTGATCTGGCGAACGGCTTCAATCACATTCCAAACGACGTAATTTTGCCTCTCTGTGTCGTTTCTATAAATACCTTCATGGTAATTGTTCGGATGAGCTTTTCGCTATCATACCTAGACATTTTGAATTTAAGCGCAGTACAAAACTGGCGTCAAGACCTCATCAATTGACAGTTGAGCAGGATATATGTAAGCGTAAATTCTATGCTAACAACTTCATTTCTAGCTCTTCTCGCTTGTGGATCTCCCTTCCGGCTCCATGCTTTCCAGGCAACTTTAATCTGCAACATTTTAATTGCAATGTCAATCGCTATCTACTGTCCTCCTGATGACTCTTTTTTGTTCCAGCTGATTATAAATGTTTCTGTTCCTAATTCTTCTACACCCAGTAACCCCTTGTGTCTTTGTGGCTTTAATACCTTGTATGGGATGATATTTTTAAAAATCCACCTGTTTCAGGAACTGTCAGGTTGTTTATGGACAGTGGGGATCTCAGAAGCAAAAACGAAGAACAAAACGACTACATAACAATGGATACAAGTTTCAAGAATGCAGTTTTACACTGTAAAACATATCCAAATAACGGGTGCGAAAGTGACCACCTTCCAGTGATATGTAAACTTAGAGTTAAATTAAAGATGGTCAAGTCAGCATCCAATTTGCAAGACACGTGGATTATTCAAATTTAGAACAAAATTTATACGGGAAGCGTTAAAAGCAGATACAATGAACTAAATAACAATGGAAATAAGAAGATGGACGCATTCAATGAAAATCTAGTAACATCAGCAATCCAGATCATCGAAATGAAAACTAGACGAGAAAAATAAGAATGGATGACAGAAGAAATTCTCGACATGATAAAAAGGAAGAAGAGAATAACTGAACAGAATATAGTACATTGCACAAAGAAATGCAGGTAGGCTAAGGAGGAATGGCTCAACGAAAAATATGCAGAAATAAGAAGAATGAGTATTACAGATAAAGCAGATAAAAAACATAAGAGATCTAACAGTACAAAAGACATGCTCATCAACAGGATGCATAAAATACAAGGACTGGGAACTGATAATAGATCAAAGAAAATACATCAGAGATGACACGAATACATCGGAAAAATCTTCCATGATGACTGAGGACAACCTACAATACCAAGACATATTGAAGGATAAAAAAGCAGAAGGTGGTGTACCTTAGTCTTATATATTATGCAAAAGTGTTTGATAATTACGTCACAAAGAATTGTTGGAACTGCTATTTGAACTTGATTTATTTGTGGATGTTATTAGATTAACACGGAACTTATACTGGTAACAAACCACCTGTAAGCGGATAGAAAATGAATAAATATACAAAAATATAAAGGGGCGTGAAAATGTGTCTTCTCGGAGGACTTATTCGAGATTGACGGTGAAACAACACTGAGAGAAGTCTTACCAGTTTGCATTATTGGCGGCCACAAATTTAACAATATTGGACATGCAAATGATATCCTGTTAATAGCAGACACAGAAAGAAACTACAAGAACTCCGTCAGACAGTAGTAAAAGAAAGCGTAAAGAAAGACCTAAACATCAATTGAGCGAAGACATTATCGGTAAAAGAAACGGTTCAATGTGTGAAGTTGGAGATGTCAAAGCTAAACAAGTACAAAAATTTAAATATCTAAGAAACTTTGTTTTTTGTGGGGGTGGCGGGGGGGGGTTGCAAAGGTCGGCAAATGCGACACCGAAATCCTAAGACGTATTAGGATAGCGAACGCTATAAAAGTAAGCAGTTACAGAAAGAGGAATATTGCGTTAGAATCAAAGGAAAGTGTACGGGACTTGCAATATCGTTACTCTCATATGGCAGTGAATGCGGAACAATTTCATCCCAGATGAAGAAGGGACTTCATGCAACAGAAACAAAGCAAAGAGTACCGAAGTGTTATATAATATTGGTACTCCTATATGGCAATGAATGCTGGGCAATAAGATGAAGGGCCTTGGAGCAACAGAAAAATCTTGAACTGAACATGTGAGCAACGATTAAGTTTTATAGAGAAAATGAAACAATAATGGCACTCATAGGTATTACCAGGAAGAGAAAGTTGAAATTCCTAAGGATCATAATGTGGAAGGAATGTTTGGAGAATTTAATACTCACAGGACATATCGAAATCAAGAGGGCAGAGGAAAACAACGTATATCCTACCTGCATGTTTAAACGATTGACAGAACAGGGATTAGAAGAGATAGCAAAAAAACAAAAAACTCTACTAAGAGCTACAAAGGAGAGGAAGTTGTGGAGATCTATCATCGCTCACATGTTGAAGATTTGGGAGTTTTTTGTGGGTGTGTCGGGGAATTTCTTTTTTTTGTTCATTTGATTTTGGTTTTATGGCAATAAACGCCAAATGAATTAGATTTAAATGTGATGTTTTTTGTTTGTTTTGTTTTTCACGCACAAAAACAAAGCGGAAAAATACGAAAAATTCGAAATCCTTCCCCTTACTCACAATTTCAATTTTTTGTGGCTTCGTTCAGATTCCGGACAAATATTATTTAATATGATTATTCTCACGAAGGCGTTTCGTCCATCTCCTGTCGGAGACCCTACTATTGTTATTGATGTAGTCATTTGCTTTCAAACTGATTCGACCGATACCGGTATCAGTGCTGTCCAATTGTCGGCCCAACGCTTCTTTTTTCTGCACTTTTAGAACATTCCAGTCGTGCCTGCGAGTCAAAGAGGGGTGGTTTGATTTCTGGCGCCTGGTGAATGAAATGCTTTCAGCTTCATTGTGTTAAACACTGATGTAGGGTGAGGAAGGGAATGAACCGGGAAGGAAAGGCGACGAAGAGAGGCAGAAGATAGAAAGTAAAAAGATTAAGAGAGGGTGATAGGAAATGAAATAAAGGAGTGGAAAAAGAAAGGGAAAGAAAAAAGGAACATGGCGGAAGAGGAAGGAAAAGAAATGAAAGAGGACTGTTAAGAAAAACGAAGAAAAAGAAAGGAAAAGAAAGAAAGAGGTTATTGGAAGAGAAAGGAACTGTGGAAGCAGAGCTACAAAAAGGCAGGAAGAAGGAAAAGAAAGAAAGAAGAATGATGGCAGAGGATGGGAAGGACCGGGGAAGTAAAAGCGAGAAAATATGAAATGAAGAAGAAAAAGGTAAAAATGAAAAAAGGATGATGGGAGAGAAAGAAAATGGACGAAGAAGGAAAGTCTAAGAAAAAAGAAAGGTGAGAAGAGGCATAAATACGGAAGTAATAGATAGATAGATAGATAGATAGATAGATAGATAGATAGATAGATAGATAGAAGGAATGAATGAATGAATAAAGAGAGAAAGTACGAAAGAAAGATAAAAGAAGAAAGAAAGAAAGAAAAAAGAAAGAATGAATCAAAGAAAGAAAAAGAGAATAAATGAAAAAAGAAAGAAAAAATGAATGAATGAATGAATGAAAAAAGAAAAAAGAAGGAAAAATACATAAATAAAAAGGAATTAAAAATAAAGAAACCTGAAAACAAAATATAAGATGTAAATAAAATAGAAAGAAAGAAAGAAAGGGAAAGAAAAAACAGCAAACACAAAGAAAGATGTAATGACTGAAGAAAATGAAAGATTAAAAAATAATTAAAAAGGAAATAAAAATGAAGGGAAGTGTGAGAAAGGAAGATCAAAGAAAGAAAAAACAAAGAAACAAACTAACAAAGAAATTAAAATACAGTAAAACAAAGTAAAAAGAAAGAATGAAATTAAGAAACAGAAGAGATGAAAAGAAAATGAATAAAAAAGAAAAATGAAATAAAAATGAGAAAGTGAAAGAAATTGAAATCAAAGAAAGAAGACATTAAAGAAAGAATACAGTAAAAGAAAAAGGAAGAATTAAAATTAAATGAAAAGGCGAAAGAACTGAATATCAAAGAAAGAAAGAAGGAATGAAAATAACATAAAAGCAGAAAGAAAGAAATAAAATGATAGAAATTAAGAAAAAGAAAGAAAAACTGTATTCAGATAAATTAAAATATGAGAAAAAATTTAAAAAACACTGAATGAATGAAAGTCTTTGACTCATCTCGATATCGAATTAAACAAAGAGAAAAAATGGAAAGAAAACGAGACATCCAGAAAAAGTAAGAAAAAAATGGGTGGTGGGGGTCTAACCGGAAGGCTTAGACTCCACTCGGAGAGTGTTCCTGATCCATTGTCTTTTCCCGTCCTACCAATCCCGGCCCCCTGACCATAACCAGCGTTTCTTTAGGTTCGCCCTTCCTACCCTGACCGACCGACCGCACGTCCGCCCGCCCGCCAACTCGAATCAGTATGAAAGTCAGGTAATGACTGTAGGGAACAAAAACTATGTTAACAGAAGAAATCCAAGGATGATGGGCCATATCATAATGCACATCTCCAACACCATACCGCAGAATGCAACCCTAATCCGTTACCACAAATAGGACTGCCTTTGCATCACTCCCAACCCTCGCGAATTTCAGTTTCAAATAACATTATCGTCATCATCATCATCATTCTCATAATAAGTGTTTTGTGGCAAATATTATAATTTTATCATTTCCTTTCATGTCTGTTTTATTCTCATTTCCTTCCGGGTCCCAAGCAGAAACTTAGAATAATATACATATATATCTAGCTGTCTTTCTGTCTGTAGTTATGGTCCACCAGTAAAGCTATCTATCTATCTATCTATCTATCTATCTGTCTGTCTGTCTGTCTGTCTATCGATCTATCTATCTTTGTACATTATCTAGCTAGCTAGCTCTCTATCTATCTATCTAGAGTTATGGTCCACCGGTAAAGCTATCGATCTATCTATCTATCTATCTATCTATCTATCTATCTATATATCTATCTATCTATCTATCTATCTATGTGGTCCACCAATAAAGCTATGATTATGGTCTTACAGTTTGTTTTTTTTCCTTATTTGATCCAATATACTTGCTTAGGGCGGTTGACCTGTGCGTTGGAATCCGAAAATATTGTTTTGTTTTAGTTTCCGAGATAGTCTCTGATTTGTACTGCTGGCATTTTCTACCGAGTCGAACAAAAGTTCGTAGTGTATGACTGCCACTACCTTTTTAGCCCTTCTTGCTGGATTCATGGATTATGCAGTTGAATATTTCCCTGCATTCGCCGCAGTTTTATGTAGTTTTCCTTATTTAAGTTACGATAATGTGTGTTTCTTGCTTCATATCATCTCCGTAACCATAACTGTCATTATTCGGACGCGAAATTTTCTCTCTTATCGTTTTGATTTCATTGTTTCCGGCAATTGTTATTATCATGTTATTTCTTTTGGTTTCTGGCGTATTCTCATTTCTTTCTAGGTCCCAACCAGAGACCTAAGGTCAGAAATGGCCACATGACATTTTCCACTGGGCATGTTTTGAGGAAATAAAACTAAAATACTAAGATGACACACAGTTTACATAAATAAAGTCCTTTGTATGTTGTGGGTTGTACTTGTGAGTACAATATTTTTTTATTTCTTTAAAGCTTAGCAAGCAGGAATCCTTTCAATGTGTTTATCTATCTTTCCCAATCAATCCTTGGGCTCCAGCTACAATTGGAATTGTTGGTGTCTTCATGTGCCACATTTCTGAGACTTCAATTTCAAGGTCCTTTATTTTGATAGTTTTTGAAGATCTTCAAGATACATTACAGTCTGCCATGTCAATAAGAAGCCACATTTTTTGTGGCCTTTTATCACGATGTCTTGGTGATTAGCTGAGTTCCTTCTGTGTGTATTGTAAAGTCCCATAAAATTGTTACAGGTCCTATCTCTGTAACCTGGCCTGGTTGGTGTTTACACCAATTTCTTGCTGTTTTCTTTTCGTAAAAGTTGCAGGTTTTCCAATGCCGTTATTGGCCCACACTGTCATGCCGGTTTTTATATTCAGTTGGTGCCAACACTGTTCAACCTGAAGCAAGATGGTCAATAGTGTCTGGATATTTATAGAGAATCTGCATTTCCGTTTCACACAATATTTCAGAATGATTGTTTGGTAAGTTCTAGTTAGCAAGTATTGGGCCTGTGCAGCAAGAATAACATTTTCGGTTTCAACATTTAACTCTGAACTAAGTAACCACCGATGGGTATAGAGTTTGTTCAAATCAGCGTATTTTGTACGGGCAGAATATTGAACATGAAGAGATTTATCTTGCCATCATTTCTGTAGTTTGAAGGTTTCTTTGAAGGTTAATTGTTGTAACGTTGTAAGACGGTTCTACTTCAACTAATTATCTGCCTCTTTCGGATAGAGTTACATAGAGAAGATCAACATCAGATTTGGGGTGATGAATACTATTTCAAGTGAGAAGTTTTCTCGTTTTGACGTCCATTCGCTTAATGTCAGCTATGGTCCAGTTAAGAATGTTGAAACTCTATTACACCACTGTTACAGCCAAGTTGTTCATGGATGATATTCTGTTTTGAATTCAACTGTGTATTTAATACCAGATACACACACCTATAGTATACTTTTCTTAGAGTGTGGCACAATATCAAAGGCTTTACAGTAATCTATCCAAGCTGTACTTAGATTTCTAATTCTTTTCCTGCAATTTTCCAGTATCATTTTGTTTATCAATAGTTGATCTTTGCAACCATAAGAACCTCTCCGGCATCCCTTTTGTTCCAAGGGAAGAATGTTGTTTTCATCGAGAAAAAAAGCACAGTTCGTCAGAACAGACGTGACCAATTTATATGTGGTGGTCAGGCATGTTATTGGTCTATAATTTCTTATACCCTTTATTTTTTATATGTAATACCTTCCGTGATCAATTCTTGGATATCCTTGGAATTATTAATTAGCATTCATAAAATTTGAGCAAGGATTTTATGGATGTATGAAGGGAAAATGGATTAATGACAGATGAGAGAGCCAAAAAACTGGGAATAACATTATTCTTGGTTATAGTTGCTAATTTTTGTAGAGTTTTATCCTTCATTCTTTCTTCTTCTTGTTTGATTGGGAGTATATTCCTTTGCGATGCTCCGAATATTCTCCTAAAATGTTTGCACATTTTCAATAAATGGTGGCTTCTTTCTACTTCTATAACTGCTTTATTCCAATTATTATTATTATTATTATTATTATTATTATTATTATTATTATTATTATTATTATTTTCTTTCATTTTTGTTTTATACACATTTCTTTCTGGGTCCTAACCAGAGACATAAGATCAGAAATTACATCATGGCATTTTACATTAATCATGCTTGTAAAAAAAGAAACTTATGATCACACACATTTTAGAAATATGAAGGTATAAGATGTGAGTAAAATTTATTGTATAATTTTAGGCATGTGCTAACAGGGATCCCTTCAATGAGTCTATCGGAAACTTTTCCAATCAATCCGAGGGCTCCAACTACAATCTTCAGGGAATGCCATGTCAATAAGAAAGCACTTCGTCTTTGATCACGATGTCCAGTCGATTAGGTTTGATTATTATTCCTTTTATTAAAATATCTTACCTTGGGTAAGACAAGTTATTGAATATAGTTTTTCTGTTTTCACAATGTCTGATGTTAAATGATACAATGTTTATATTTTTTCGTTAATAAAACTTCCCTGGCCAACTGAGTCGTTCCAAATTACAATTTATGAATCTCTTCTAAACAGAGGCTATCAGAGATCTTGTTAATTAACTACAATTATTATAACTTTAACATATTTTATTATTATTACTATTATTCATTTTTATGTTCATACCACTTTCCTGAAATAACCATTATTTGCTCAGCACTTTTGCCAACCTCAACACCGCTGTTGTCTTGTCGGTGTCAATTCATCTCAGAATGTACTATTTCTCCAATCGTTCCCTTTGGTATTTTGGAACATTTCCCTATGCTGAATAAAGTTAATTCAGGCCGGTAAAAGTTAATTTTACTTTATTCCTAGAATATATAGCTACAACCACATACTACCAGCGCACTCAGTTCTGGGCATCAGCGCCCATGTCAACATGGACGGTTTTAGTCTTACAATCAACTGTTGCTCTCAATGTTCCCATTTGAACTCTCAATTTCTCTCTTCAAAACCCTGCCATTTTTCGCCTCTTTCATCTCTTGGAACAGCCGTTTGCACAGAAGGTTAAGCGAATCTCTTTTCCTTCTACCAAAGAAAAATTTCCGACTTCTTTGCTTGTAAAAAGATTTTCTGGATCCCAAAATCTAATATTTTACCCTTTTTGGCATCATCTTCTTTATTCTATATTATTTTTCGAGCCCAAATCGTTCGCAGTGTTACCAGTGTATCGAACATTCTACCGTATAGCAGCAGTTTTAATTGTCTCTTTAGAACAACTTACTTCGTTCTCTTATGACGGTCACAAGGCTATCTTCACAAAGACAGTCTTGGGTATGACGATAAAATGCAACTGACAGCAAGGCCTCTGATCAGGAGATTGGAGGTTTTCCGGAGCGTGGAGCCAACTCTTATTTATTGTTGTTCCCATGACCACCCTGACCCGGGGTGGTAGCACATGTTAATGTCCCAGCTATGACCAAATAGGGAACCACCCAAACAAAAACAAATAACTATAGAAGTATAAAATATATTTTTATAGTAAAAATACCAGCAGTACATTTTTATATAAAAAATTAACAACAATACATTTTTATAGTAAAATTACCAACAATACATACATACTAACAAATTGCATCGACTTCAATCAAATCCATTTAAAATGCCACCAAACAATCCTACAACATAAAACACACATATCATCGACTCTAGTAATTGTCCACATAAACATGTATCAATTGTGAAATTTATTTTTTATTACTTCAAATATCCCAAGAAAACTTAAATTTTGGTATTAAATGACCCATATAGAGTTGATGTGCCGTTAAAAAGACAAATCAATCAATCTTCACAAAGACAATATTTGTGCTTCATTAATATCACCTACGCATGTAGCGGTTAAGATCGCTTTCGCACAAATAACCTTGAAAAAGGCATGAATTCATCTCTTCTTCCCCTGACTATGCAAGGCAGACGGGGTTCTCTTGCTCAGGTTGGTAACAATTCTAGAAGAGGACTCAGAAATGTCTGAATATCCGGGTGAAAATCTACCATTTCAGTTCAAAATTCTTTCAACGTTGCGAGACGACAAGACAGCTGAAGAAGGCCGGTGAGCAAAACCACCAAAATATTGTGATATTCCTTTTTTTTATTTTAACATTCACTCGAAGCTGTTATCGGTTTGGTAAGTGTAACGCCCGCCGAGCAAATCAAGCCAATATACCATTCGTAGAAACCTTGGAAAAAAAGCATGACCCTATCTCCTATTCAACAATATTTTAATATCAAAGCAGACTAAGTTCGCTAGTAACCATTCTAGGAAAGGTACAACTCTGTATTCAAAACCCGGTTTGACATGGGGCTGTCAAATCCACCAAGAACTACTGGAAGCTACAGACTGGCAACTCGGATAATGAATCTGTGGCATATTCTCTTCATCGGGTTCATTAGTCAGCATACAAACAAATTTGTTATCTATGTTGGCTTTATGAATCAAATGATAACAAACTTTCTCAATTCTCCAATCATAGACGTAAAATGATCTATTTACTATTTAGCTGAACCCGTGGAAAATTCACGTGTGCTGGCAGTTAAGGTTATCATCTATCATATATTTTGTACACTTCTCGACTCGTTCGTTTTCTTATCACTTCGTTGTCTGTACTTTATGTAGATTTTTATAAAAACAATTATTACTTTCATATGAGAAAAAAAAGCAATAAGCAAATTTGTCCTACATTCCAGAAAGCATTTAAATGTACCATCATTTTTGCAACCTTACAATTCTAACATGAGTTTTAAACTTTCGTCTCTTTATATTCAGCCAGCAAAACTCTCACTCACTTTCATTCATTTATCTTCATTCATTTTCTCTCTATATATCGTTCCTTTATATACCGTGCAGCACTTTGACGTGGTCTAATGGTTAGCAAGCTTGTCACGTTAGATAAATAACAACTGAATACTTAAGTTACTCCACACCGAGTGCCCCATAAATTCGGCCTTGTGCCACAACTATGCTACTCTTAGAAAACCACCATTCCTTTCTATTCTGTTGAGTCAGCACATTATGACCAGTGATATATGGCATGAATTGCAGCTACTGCCTCGTAATAACTACGCATATCAATATCTGAGATATATAAGCATGTAAGCCAGTCAGTTACTACATCCGGGTATGTGGATTACTGCTGCTATAATAAGATTTTGTGGCTTCGATAAAGATGAAATTATTTACTTCTTTTTATACTTGACCTAATAACTTATTAATTGTTCTTATCACATGTCCGGGTTTCGTGAAGTGTCTGATGATCCGTGTAACAAATTACCATTCTCGATTAGATGAAGGGTTCATTTCAAAATCCCCTCAAATTTGCCCGACAACCGACGATATATTGTCATAGTCTTTTTTTAATCAATCCACCCCAAACAGAGCGATGATGCCACTAAGACACGAGAGGCTTATGGAAGGTAAAGAGCTTGTTAGTACTTTAGAAGGAACCGGAACCCCAATCCTTATCAGAAAAATCGCTCTAAATCATTAAATTCTAGGAGAGTATTGTTTGTGCTTTATCACTATTTTTGTTTATTGAATATCCCACATTGTGATAATAGAAGACGATCCAAGAAAGGTGAAATGTTGAGAGAACTTGGACACAAATTTACTGTGGGTGATCTCGCGATTGAAATACTTTCTATACACTTTCGTCTTAGTAAATTGCTTTCTCTTTTAATTAAAGCAGCATTTTAAAATCAAAATTATGGCAAGAGTGATTACGGTGAACAACTAATGCAGTGAGTGTGTTGTTTTCCTTAAACTGGATTAAATCCTAAAGGTCAAAAGTTTTTCTTTCTGTGAAACAGCGAAACATTCTGTCTTTGGATGACAATACACACACACACACACACGCGCGCACGCGCGCGCGCACACACACACACACACACACATATATATATATATATATATATATATATATATATATGAAGAAACATAGTTTTAACGTGTTCTATATTTATAGGATAAAGTGCTCAATATCAGAGATAGAGCGTATGTAAATATAAAAGTGAACATTGAAGTCAACACTCAGAGGCGACAGGCTGCTTCATACTAGACGTAATCATCAGGGCGATTAAGCTTTCTATATAATTTTTCTTTTGTTCGTATAATTAATTCTTTTCTGGGCATAAAAATTGTCCAAATGTTCTGCACATCCGTGCGCTTTCGGCTATTCTTTTAGCCTTTATCGTGGATGATATTTTTTTTTATGTATATAACTAGAGTTATAGGAATGTTTCATTTTCCAGCGCATTGTAGCCATGTTCATAGTTGATGTTATTGACCGTTGGCTTTTTTTTTGTTGTTTTATTGTCATGAAAAAGAATCGGACCTCTATCTCGATTAACCAGTCTACCTGATTAATTTTAATTCAATGTGAATTTCATTGGAGTTGATTCCAAATAACCTCAGTCATTGGTTCGATACTTGAAAGCTGTCGGACCATCAGGCAGTCACCATAATCTTCTGTTGATGCGATTTCAGTTTTGGAACGTGTTTGAGTCTTACATAATGATCAAGCCATTGAGACGACTTTTTACGATTGTTATTAAAGATCCATTTCTCATCACATATCACCATTCGATCAATAAATGGATAATTCTAATTTCGCAAATATGATATCGAAGTCATTACAAAGCGTCGAACTATTTTTCTTTCACTGAGTTCATGTGGAACCCATTTATCGAGTCTCTTCATCTTGGCAATTATCTTGATATGGTCAGATATTGTTGAAATGCACAGTTTATCTAAATTCTTTTACATTTTCACGTGGGCTTTGTCCGAATAGTGTTTTCAGATATGGTTGTCAATTGCAATGCGTCCCTTATCACACTGATCTTCTAGACTCGTATCCTCACTGCATAATTTCAAAACCAGAACCTTACTGTCCGATCACAAGCGGATTATTCACTAATGTTAAAGTTGGCAGCAGTTTCAGAAGCATTATGACCAAGTTTGAAATCATGCAAAAAGTAAACGCTGCCCTTCTTTTTATATGTACAAAGGCTATATAATTGTTTAAGTTAAATTCTTAAAGAGAATGATATAAAATTAACAAAGAGGATGATTTAATCATTGGGAATGAGTAATATATTCTGTGCGACGATTATCATAATATATTAGAACCCAATTAAAATGGTTATTCCAAAATCAGACATTATATTCCCCCAAAGCATATATATATATATATATATATATATATATATATATGATGACAAACAAACACTTAAAAGACATAGGTGATATTTTATTTCATTGAAGTCGATAAAACACGGCTTCAAATCTTCAGACCTGTAAACCAAACGAAAATGAAAAAATTTATTCTAGCTTTAAAAATTAGGAATAATGATTTGATATAGAGTGAATACGGGAAAGAAAGGGGGGAAAGGAAATGGTGTGGTGTCTCAGTTGTATTAACATATATATATATATTCCTAACAAAATGCTGATTACATCACTAGTGGTAATATCTAATTTGCATAATAGTTTTTAAAGCGTATTTAAAAAATATTTCAACTTTTTTACATGATTAATTTAAATTTTATAATTTCCCTTTATAAGCAACGGGAATAATTTTTGAATTTATCGTGTTTGTACATGAATAATTTATATCTACCTCAACAAAATTCAGTAGTAAGAAAACCTAGAGCGTTCCTAATAAGAATTGCAATCTTCTAAGATTTTACATTGCAACAAATGTGTTAAATTCAGCTGAAGAAATTTATGAAATTAGCTAAATAAGATATAAATTCTGTCTATAACTCTGAGATGAGGTATTATGATTATTTACATTATTGGCATTTTTCGGACTGTTATCCTCATCTTCATTGCCATATTCACAACGTTTCGGTCATTGTACTCTCCGGCCCTCTACAGGTGAGTGGAATTTTGAACCGGACCCCTTATTTCGTCCATCGAGGTAGATTGTTCTAGGAGCGTACAACGGCCGGAGCGTACAACGACCGAAACGTTGTGAATATGACAATGAAGATGAGGATAACAGTCCTAATAATGTAAATAAGTGATAATCTGTTTAATTAGATTTACTTAAAAATGTACGGACTCATTTAAATAAGTGAAAAAATAGTAAGTTTGCTTAGTTATTTTTATTATTATGAATAAAAATAACACTGACAACTTCGTATTCTCTTTTTGTAGAACGTTTTTTCTGATCTTTTGTTATACTATATGAATGACAGCTTAAATATGTTTTTTAGAAATATTATTAGGAATCAATTTTCATATACTTCTTAGTCATTTCACGAGTTTCTTTTTGTTGTCTTTAACTAAAGATGGCAGTTTGGTTGCTCTCATTTATTTTCGACAATAATATTCTGCATCTTTTCTCGATGCTTTTATTTGGAACGGCAACTTCAACTATTTTCTTGTTTGTTACTCTTTGAAATGTTCACAAATCTCTCGAAGCCATTATACCTTGTTTTCATCTTGTTCATGTTTTCAGACTCTTTTTTTCATCATGCAGTTAATACTAGTCATCTTTCGTTCACCGTTTCCAACTTTGTGATTCTCTCTCTCTCTCCCCTCTCTCTCTCTCTCTCTCTCTCTCTCAATGACTTAATATCTTTTGCAATAACATTTTTTTTTTCTTTTGAGGTTATATCTTTCTTACGGCCCAAGACATAAGTTAAAATTTTAGAATTTAAAAAAGAAATATCAAGATCTATATTATAATCTATAGGAATAAATATTAAATTATCTTGAATAAATTCACGTAAGGCTAACCTTTGTGTGTCAGTAGAACAAAACAGGCCGTGTCGCCAATACTATGTGTTTGTTGTCACTCTTTTATATATATATATATCACTACCAAATTGCATTTACAATATAAGCATTTAATATGTATAACAAATTTTAAGAGCAGATTTTAATAACCTTTTCATGTTTAATTTATCGTAATTTATTTCTTTTAAATTTCTGTATATAAGCAATTTCTCGGTAAAGCAAATATTTTTAAATTAATCGTGTTCGTATAGGAAGAATTTATACAGGACTTGTTAAAATTTATTTGCAAATAATATAAAAATATTATTGTTTACATTTCAATAAACTGTAAAATAAATATAATCTTGACTTCTAAATGATGTTTTATTTCGAATCAGACATACGCTTAATCTCTTGGACGAGTATTAGTGTAGTACATATAAATAGTAATTTACAAAATACATATGTTAATAATACGTTGTATGTGTATGGGTAGATGTGTACGTTTGTATATGAAGGGGAACATACACATATATATGTGTATGTGGAAAGGTATATACTTAACACTTTAAACTTTATTTTTAGTGGATACTCAAATTTAAGTAAACACTTCATTTATTTATTAAGCAGTATATCTATTTTTGTCTAACGGTCTGAATATTCGAGAAGTAAAATATCTACCCTCCGGTGGGATTCAAATCTGTTCCTCTCTCGGCAGTGGGAAAAACATCATTAGATGCGACGTACCTTTAGCAAGTGTCCAAGGAGCAGTCTTGGCGCTCAAGTACAGTCTGAAACGTGCCTTTACGCAAACTACACCTCGTAATAAATTTTTCGAAATTTTCTTATCTACTTAGTTTCATATCCAAACGTAAACGCAACAATTTTTAAGGTAATGGAATTTTATTTATCAATCACCAGGCTGCTAGAAGAAAATGAATAGATATACTATATAATAAATAATGGAGCGTCTACTCAAACATGAGTATCCACCAAAAATAACGTTTAAAGTGATATAAAATCTACCGGGCTGATAAATAAAAATCAATTACCTAACAAAAATTAGAGGTATAAAATTATACATATATATATATATATATATATATATATATATATATATATATATATATATATATATATACCGGGTGTAACAGCAAAATTGTCCAAATCGTGTAACAGCATGCGATAATTCCCCCCCCCCCACATAAGGTTTAATATCTAAAACAACACTAAACTAATTGATTGTTTTTTGTCAGGTTTTAAAATAAGACATTTAGCCATTTTGACACAATTTGTCGTAAGAATCACTGAAAAACCCTTTGAGTTATTCAGCTAGAAAGAGAAAAGATTAAAATCGTCTTCAGGCCTTCAGTAACGGTACCAACATTCATACTCTTGCTTCCATCTTCAAAGTCCATTAAAAAACCACCAAGAGAATGGTGAATAAGTTTAAAAAGAGTGAACAGTAAAAAGGAAAACTGGATCAGGAGGTCACAACAGCGAGAGGGATCATCATTTCAGCTAAATAGATTCTTATTGTTCAAAGTAGAGACCAAAAGTGATATAAAAACCCCGGAGAATTCCAGTAAGATATTTTTAATCATTTGTAAGATACAACGGTTCAAAGCTTAATCTAACAATTGGACAATTTTGTTGTTACACCCGGTATATATATATATATATATATATATATATATATATATATATATATATATATGAAATGTATGTTTATGTATATGTGCACAACTATACATAAAAAGCTCATTACTGTGTATGTGCGTGCATGTATGTGTGTGTATGAATGCACAGGTATATAAAAATCTCTGTAATGTATGTAAACGCTTTGGTAGGTGTCTATGGATGCAC
Organism: Acanthosepion esculentum; assembly: GCA_964036315.1. Taxonomy (NCBI): domain Eukaryota; kingdom Metazoa; phylum Mollusca; class Cephalopoda; order Sepiida; family Sepiidae; genus Acanthosepion; species Acanthosepion esculentum. Next base: position 43,036,378 of record OZ038505.1, read on the forward strand.
ATACACACACACACACACACACACATATATATATATATATATATATATATATATAAATATATATATATATAGTTTCAGTGGACTGATTTAAAATCCACCAATTAAACAGTTTTTTTGTTCTTTCTTTCTTTCTCGACCAAGGAATCCAAAGAGAACAAACGCTCAGGCGAAACCCGCCACGAAAGATTTTTTTTTACTCTGTCTCATCGTCTTCTCATTAAAAATATTCATTTTTCGTATCTTCACTTTCAGTTTCACAGACATTACATCCACTCTTCACCCTATTTACATTCTTTGGACTGTTGTCCTCATCTTTGTTGCCATATTCACGACGAAATAAAGGGTTCCTTTCGAAATTCCAATCACCTAAAGAAGACCGGAGCCTACAACGGCCGAAACATCGTGAATATGACAATAAAGATGAGGACAGCACCCCGAAAAATGTAAATAGTGTAAATAATTACAATACATCTCGGAAATATCGACAGATATCCACTCTTCAGTTACAAAGTCCTTCCCACCAGAAAATGTCACACCACCAAGTTATTATATATATTTTTAATCAAACATTTAGTTTTGAACATTAAACCGAGTTCCAGAATGTATATTACTTATATAAGTATATCCTAGAAACTTAGCGATGTTGTTTGGTCAATATCAAATTTATTGCAGAATAAAATATGGCATAATACATCGATAGTAATATCGAAGGTGTATCTCAATGTAAAATATTCGTATAGAAGAAAGATGGCTGAAAACCGTTAGATGAAAATCAGTTACGTTTTTTCTTTCACTTATTTTTATACAATAAACAAAAAATATAGACGTAATGAAACTGTATCGGGAATGAAACTAATATAAAATAACATTTATTGTCCAAATATAACGTGGTATAATGAACCTCATCATTTCGACATTTGAAAATACAAAATTTGGTTACTTGTGTGCTGTCAAATGAAGAATGTTAAATAATAATACAATTCAAATATAGGTTTCGTGAGAGTAAATCGCTTGTTTTTTATTTTTTTTATGTTTTTAGTGACTGCCAACACAGTATGGTGCTACGAATTTTAAAAAATGTTAGAATTATTGACACAATATGGCGATAGGACTGATGTTGTCGGTTTTTTTTCTGTCGCTTAACATTCCTGTTATTCAATAATAAACATCAAGGCTTCTCATACTGTGTCCCACGGGCCACGTCAAGATTTCTGTTTCTTTGTAATGGTCGCATGTCTCCTTTGTTCACAATCATATGCTGATTGCAAACATGTTCCAAGTATAACTTATTCATTTAATTTGTATTTATTCACCGATAAAAATGTTTTCCCTTTTATCTGCATTAATGCACGACTTCCTCTTCCCAAGGTTTGACTCGACCGAATTTCTCATTCTGATGAAGGAAAAATATCGGTTCACAATGTCATACATTTCTAGTAAAGCCTCCAATACGAAAACATTTGAAAGAAAGGAAGTAGATGAGAAGTGCTAACTATTTACTCCTTTCTAATTCAATGCTCTGCACGTATACAAGCACAGATATGAAGAGATGGGCTCAGATCATTTAGGCAGTCAATGCCATATACAAAACGAATCTACTAACAGAAAGCAGCATTAATGTTTTCCCACTCGAGACCAGTGTATGGATGATTAGAAATGCTATGCTGATGACATAGGTATTCATAGTTGTGATGAGAATAATCTTGAGCCAAAAATCAACATTCTAAGAAGTGTAAATGAAAATAATTTTTTCCAAAACTTAAAATATGATCTGGAAAATCGGATGAAAGCAGTGATGACCCTTATCCTTACTTCATCATAAAATTTCAGAATACTAAATCTAAGTAATAAATACTCTATCCTTAGACCTACTTCGTCTCTACTTTTCACCATCGACCATGCTGATGTCATCAGTTCTCAACTCGTTATCTCTTCTGATGACAAAACTATTTACTCCTTTCTTAATAGTAAATCTGATTGGTTCGATGAGATCAAATTGGCAGTTGATCTCAAAAATGATCTACAACCTGTTGTTAAATGGAGCTAGCAATAGCTTTTTAATTAAAACACCTCTAACGAAAAGGCTTTCTTTTAGTAACCTGAGAGAACCCTTTTTGACTGCCATCAGCATGGCTGATGCTAATCACCATGAGAGTGACTCAATGCGTCCTCTAGGGCTACATTTTTCCGTTGAAAGGAAATGGAAAAATTATATTTAACTATACTGCTAGGAAAGTTGGTTCACTGTGTCGTACTAGACAATTGTTGTCGCCAAAATCTATTTTATATATTTTAAGTCCTTGCTTCGAATACTGCTGCCGCATCACATCCGGTCTGGTGCTCCTGCTATATATTTAGAGATACTTGGCAAACTCTAAAGAAGAATCTGCAACGTTATCGATCCTGATCTGGCATCTCGGCTTCAGTCACTTTCCCACCGCCATAACGTAGTTCCCTTTTACTTTTTCTATAAAAGTAATTGTACTGATAAACTTTTCTCTATGATACCGAGGCTTTATGAATTTAAGCACAGTACTAGAATGGCGGCAAGGTCTCATCGTTTTATATTTTAAATTGCTAGATGTAACTATAAATTATATGCTAATAGTTTATTATATCGCTTGTAAAACTCTCTTCCGGCTTCTTGCTTTCCAGTCAATTTTGATCTCGAAAAACTGCAATGTTATTTGTCCTTAACAGGCGTCTTGACTTCAGTCACTTTTCTACTGTCGTAACGTAGCTTCCAAAGTGCCTTTTCTATAAATAATTTCATGCTAATTGTTCACATGAACTTTCCGCTATGTTATCTAGACTTTATGAATCTAAGCGCAGTACTAGTTTGGCGACATTGTCTCATCATTTTACAGGTGTCAAGATGTAACCGTAAGTTCTATGCTAACAGCTTCTCTTCTCGTAATTCTTGCTTGTTGAGGTCTCTTCCGACTTCTTGCTTACCAATCAATTTTTTTCTTCAAAAATTTATATGCACTGCCAATCGTTACCTTGTGTTCTCTTAATTGCCGTTCTGTCCTGTTCTTAGTAGTATTTTATTCCTCATATTCTCTAACACTCAGTAACCCGTTGGTTTTAGTGATATATTGCCTTGATTGGACAGAAATGATTAAAAACATATTCAGATACATTGGTGAATGGATTTTTATAACAAATTTAGTATAGGATAAAAAGCAGTAGACCACAAACTCGGCTGCGCTAGGCATAGTTTTCTCCAAACCCGCTACAAAACATTAAAACATTAATTTAAGAACTTCAGAAATATCTAAACTATTAAATCTATGCAAATGTTTTCTCAGGTCAGTGATTAGTGGTAACTGTGTTAATGTCCTCAAATTACGCCATTGAAAACAAAACAATGGCAATTTCATAAAAGCGAATCTGTCTTGCAGAAGAAAGATAAAAATAACCATAACTTCGACTTTGACGTTCAACAGATCATCAAATCGAAACCAGAACACCAGATCCGGTTACCCTAAATCACGAAGATAAGTTATCAAAATGTAAAGATCGCTGTTCCAGCTAGTCATTGAAACAGAACTGTAAGAAAGTGAAAAGCTGTGTGTTTTGCTCCTTCGAGAAGTGGGTGATCATGGCTCTCCACAACATTGATGCTCTTAGTACTTTTTTATTATCACTGTCATTCCTCATTTTGCCATGTATTCATATATAAACCTTGAAGGCAAACATGTCTGTATTTATTTTAGGTGTGACGTATGTTCACATATAAATATTAAAAAAAAACAAACATGCAAAAAATTGTGTTTCTACTACGGACTGTTTATCCTCCATTTTTTTTTCATATAAACTGTAGTGAAACTAAGTTCTAAATGTCTCTGGGGTATTTCCGTTTTGATTTTGGTCCTGGAGTTAGGTTAAGTAAGAATAAGCATCGCTATAATGATAGCGCTCAAGTCAGCCTTTCGTAGAGTTGGAACAATCAAAGAAAAGTGTATACTTATTTTATCATTAAAAGATTTATGCGTAGTCATTTTAAATCTTTTCTTTTACTTGGTTCAGAAGTTAGAATAAGTAAGCTTAAGCATCGTATTAGTTGTTGAACTCAAGTCAGCCTTGCGCAGAGTTGGAATGACCAAAGAATTGTTGTTTTGCTTCATAGGTAGAGGTTTTGGAAGACACGTGCGAACACCATGCGTGGGAAAATGATAAGAGATTTCAGTAATTAGTGGACTGGGGAAAGTAAATTTTCCCAGCAGAAACGTAATTAAGTCGTAGTGCAACATCTTCTGAAAACCTTATAAATGGCCAAACATCACAATTCTCAATCCAATTTTAGCCATGCAAAGAACTATCCAGCATCCTCTAATATATATTTTGCCATAGGCCCAGTGAACAAAAAAAAATTATATCAAGTTAAGTTACCAGTTAATACTGCTGCGGTATAAGAAGATAATTCAGCACACTCCAGAGACTGGCACTACACAATCACAAATAATGTTACCAAATAACAAAATGACATGGAGATTTTCAACAACAGCAAAAAGAAAATATATAGTACATGTAACTAGAAAGGAAAATAATGAAATAATGGAGATGTTGACCTATCTTAAAGAAAAAGTTTACAAAGAAATCCCCAGCATTCGTCGTCGTCGGCACCCGCCCGCATCCGAGCATCGCGATCGTCACCCTCTCCCCTTAATCCCTTTCGCCCCTCTGGTAGCTATGATAGTGAAGGCCTACCCAACACCTGAAGAGGCGTGAGCAGCAGTGACAGAGGAGTGTGGGTGGTGGACGCGGCTATGCTAGTCGGGCTCTACTGACAGCACGTCGCAGATCCTCTTCATGTTGACGGTTGGACTCGAAAGTCTCACTACACCCACCCCTCGGATGGTCCTTTAGCAGGAAGGCCGATTTCCAGCAACGGATTGAAAAAATATATATTGATTCCAATCTTCAGCAAGAATGACTGCAAAATACTTAGCCCCTCCCCATTTTTTTAAGCAGAACCACATAAATGCATTCTTGGATTTCACCCTAGCCAATAAAATAGACTGGTTCTCGGTTTCATCTGATTCAGTCCCGGTCTGTCTTGTCTTGAAGACAGAACGCTACGTTCGCTTGTCCGAATTTGCTTTTGTGTGTCGACGCTAATTGTGAACTTTTTGCCATATTGCCGTTGCTTTGCCTTATTACTGTTAATTTGCCTTGCATAGATTATTTGCTTTCTTTATATTATTTTTGCTCCGTTCTCTTCGTTTTTTCTTGTTATAAAACTTTGTCAATTCTATTTATTGGACAGTTGTGTTATTTATTTTGCATTTGACCATGACTACTCCCTCCCCAATGTGTTTTACGAAAGTTTTTTTTTCAACGGACAGTAACACTGACTTATCGGTCAATGAATGCTGAATATTTCCTGTGTAGTAATGTTACTATTTCTATTACGAATATACAAAAACATGGGTAACGAAAATATTCTTGATCCACCCTACTTCCAAAATTCTTACTAAATGGTCAGATAACAGAATTTGTTCCTTCTTGACGAGATGAAAAAAATCTTTTCAGCACCTTACATATATATATTTAGCCCACCCTCGGAAAAGAGATATTTATATTTTAACGTTATCAATGATTTTTTATGCAAATGAATACATGAATAATTTGATGAAATTAATTTTCGTTTGGTAAAATGATTGAGCTTCTCGCAATGCAGCATTCAACCTATTATTATTTTGCTAAAATTTAAACTTCAAATACATTTGTCCATGAATGTTATCAATTAAAGGAAAATGAAAATGATGCGATCATAGGAGCTCAATACAAGAAAAGATACCAGGAAGGTCGAGAGCAATAGAAATTCATAGTGTCGTTTTTTTATTATTATTATTCTTTTCATTTTTTATGCGAAATATCACAGAAAACCTTACGAATTAATAAATAAAAATGTCGTTAATATTGGCATTGGTGGAATTATTAGTTTTGCGGAAGTAAAGAAAAAAATGTGTTTATATTTCTTTCTTTTTTTATATATTTCTGTTGACATGAAAAAATGGAACACAAACAGGAGACAAGATTTTGTGAAAATATGTTTAAAAAAATTCAAAGAATGTGTGAATTAATAAGAAAAATAAAAATGAACCAAAGATTGTTGCCAACGTTGTTTTTGTTGAACAAAGCTCCGTAGAGAATAAATACATAATAGGGAAGACATAGGATTTGCAAGAAAACGAATGCTATAATTATGATGAATATTAACACTATAACTACTCCTACTACTGCCTGCTACTACTATTGCCTGCTGCTACTCTTACCACCACCACTACTACTACTACTACTAATAATAATAATAATAAAAAGAAGAAGAAGAAGAAGAAGAACAACAACAACAACAACAACAACAGCAACAACAACAACGACAACAACAAAATGAGCTAGTCAATGCAATTATTATCAAAGCAGATTTAATGAAGAATATGAAATAAATTCTGGGTGGAAATGAGGAAAGAAGAAAGGGAACAGATAATACATACACTGGAAATAATAATAATAATAATAATAATAATAATAATAATAATAATAATAATAATAATAATAATAATAATAATAATAATAATAAACCGCTGTCGTTGAAGTGAACAAGTACAAAAGAGTATATAAAATAAAGAATTTCGGCGGTTTACCAGGGAATTAAAATTAAAGAAAGCAAGAATAGTGTCATGACCTTGAAAGTGTGTTGAAAAACTATCGAAGATTAAGAATTGCAGCAGTGCCACTCTTGTTAGGAAACCTGATAGTAGTCCTCAAAAGCCTAGCAAAATAGCTGAAAGAATATAAAACGTACGGAAGTTCTTTGACCATCCAGAAGACAGCAGTTAACACTTTCAAAAGTCATGAAGAATTGAGGAGACTTATTGCTATTTGATATCTAATGAGAATCACTATATGTGTATAAATAATAATAATAATAATAATAATAATAATAATAATAATAATAACAATAATAATATTAATAATAATAATAATAATAACGTGAGTGACAAGCAGTTAGATTTATTCACAAAAACACCCATTAATGACTTCGAGGTATGAACAATGTGAAAATAAAACAGGTGAATATACAAAGGTAACATGTGCAGGCAAGGTAAATCGGAGAAATATATCAAGCAGCAGAGCATTTGGCCGCTTTCGTGTTTAGTGCAAACAGGACAATATCCAGGAAGACACCTTGGAGATACCTGACATCATTGGGAGTACGCAAATCGAAGTGATGCTTGGAAGATCCCGTGTACTAAGGAAAGGATTGTGTTACTAAGTTGCGAACAGGAACATCATCACACGTCCGAAACATCTGATTCGGTGATGGACCTAAATAATAATAATAATAATAATAATAATAATAATAATAATAATAATAATAATAATAATGGAAGGAAACTACAAGAAATTGGTATGAACACCACCCAGGCCCGGTTACAGACATAGGCCCTGTAATAAATTGATAGAACTTCAATTTTCACACAGACAGTACAATCAAAGCTAATCGACCAGGCACAGTGATTAAAGAGCACAAAATCAGAATGTGCTTTTCTTCAGATTGTAATGTATCTTTGAAGACCTTAAAAATCTTCTCAAAATAAAAGGAAACTGAAGTGGAAACCTAAACATGTGACACATGAAGGAATCAATAATTCCAGTTATGGTTGGGACGACTGGGTTTGATTGGAAAATACACTCATTGAAGAGATCCATAGAAGCCCATGCCTCAAAGAAATACAGAATTTGTTCTCACAAGTATAGTTCATACCTTACGAAGGGCTTTATCCATGTAAACTGTGTGTGATCTTGGATTTGGGGGGCGGGTTACAAAAATGTTCGTTGGAAAATGTCATGATGACATTTCTGACCTTAGATCTCTTGTTGGGATTCGGATGTAAATAAGCAGAGTCCGCTTTAGTAAATATTTCTAACAGATGAAGCTTACATGAAATCTGGTGACATTTCATTTACATAACAATTTTTAAAGGTATATTTTAGTAATAATAATAATATTAAGAAGAACAACAACAAAAGAAAACAAAAATAACAAGAATAATAACAAAAAACAGCAATAACAACAATATTTCATCCCTGTTACACAATATTGTATAAATATCTATCAAACAGACAAAATAACGCAGTGTCTGAATATTACATATTTAATCATTTTATCAATTATTTTTCTACATGGATGCTGTGCTATAATATGCACCTATTGGTTTCCATACTTAAAAATTGAATCACTTGATGACTCATTTAATCCTAAAAAAAAAAAAAACTGATGTCTCCGCCGCCATCTTCTAGCTAACTTATAGTTGAATAAATCTTGGCTTGCAGCCCGATGGATATTCGGCATTTGTTTTTTATTATAGTTGTTATGAAAGTGTTTCCTAAAAAGAATGTACCAGAAGGCTATTTAACGAAAGTAAAGAAATCCAGATATGATATCATCGTGACGTTAGGCAGAGACAAATGCACCCAGTCAACTTAGCGAAAGAGGGATTTTGGTACAGTGCACGCCTTTAAACTTGATAATGAAACCATGATTCATAGAATATGTCCACAGAAATTGTACAAAATGAACTGACGGGCGAGAGATCCAAAAGGCATTAATAAAAGACAAAATCGTTTTTGATAATTTAAAATGATGAAAAAACTAAATTAAATGCAGAATTAATCGCTATATCTGCTGCAAGGAAAGTTGGTTCACTGTGTTATACCAGAAATTTGTTATCGTCAGAATCCAACTTGTACATTTATAAATCTACTATACGTCACTGCGTGCCCCATAATTTCGGCTTTGTGCCACATCTAAGCTACGCTTAGGAAATCATTTAAGGCACCTCGTGGCGGTGTAATGGTTAGCAAGTTTGTCTCGCTCGAACAATTACCACTTAGTAGTGAGTTCGATCCTCACTAGGTGCTCCATACTTTCGGCCTTGTGCCACAGGTAAGCTACGCTTTGAAAATCACTTGTTGGTCTAAAGCCGGTTGGATCTACCGACGATTTCTCATGCGAAGAGAGGCGTGCTGGTTCGAATCCTGCCAAAGTGCGCATATTTCACGTTTGGGCATTTCGAGGTGGTGCAATGGTTACCAAGCTGGTCTCGCTAGATTAATTACGACTGAGTATTGAATTCGAGCCTCACTAGTGCCCTATACTTTTGGCCTTGTGCCGCATCTAAGCTACGCTTGGAAAATAACTATAAATCTACTATACGTTCATGCATTGAATACTGTTGCTAAACCTGGTCTTGTACTCCTATCGTATATCTCGAGATTCGTGACAAAATCCAAAGGGTCTGTAATATAATCGATCATGTCCAAGCATATCGACTTCATATCGATGCAATTAACTTCCCTGTCTTTTATACAAATATCTTCATGGCAGCCGTTCTGATGAGCATTTTCGCTAGTACCCCGACTACATGAAGCTAAGGGTGCTACTAGATTGGCAACTAGGTCTCACCGTTTTTACGGATAAACTAGCTAAATGGGACCACCACTTCTACTCTAACATTTCCTTTTCTAACACTTCACATCTGTGAAAATCTCTTCCGATTTATTGCTTCCCTGTCACCTACTATCTTCCCACATTTAAATGCAACGTCAATCGCCATCTTATCTCTTCCTAAACTATGCTCATTTATTGCCCGCTCCTCAAACCCTCCCCTATTCCCAGTGTTCTCATTTTCTGGCACTCGATCTAACCTCCTGTGTCATAGTCATTATCGTCTTGCTTGAGGTAAAACGAATAAATAATTAAAATAAATACATCTAAAGGATAACCCGGTGTTTCATATTCTTTTAATGTAAACAATTGGAGACTTGAAAAGATGCGGAAAATAACGAACGATAAGAAAATATGTAGCCATATCTAAATTGACCCAACCAGAACTCGTAACCACATGTTTTCCTATATATATTAACGATCTAAGAAAATTCTCAGAGCATTAGTAAATATATATGCAAACGATAATACGGTTTATCGAAGCATTACCCAAAATCTACAGAATTAGAACACGGAAGCTGTTCTCACAACTGATCTTGCTCACACAGCTCTATGGAAGAGAAATGGATGGTTGCTTTTTTTAACGGCATATTAAGCGATGTGGATATTTTAATATTGAAATCTAAATAATATTTACGCAATTTTTATTTTTTTGTGAGGAGATAATAATGGTTTTAGTGATACAAGTTTTATTAATTAACCCATAGCTGGAGGGAGGAGAGTTAAGTTCATACCTTTCCCAAATGAATATAACGAAGCCAACAGGAATTGAAATTCGGCTCTCCATTTAACAATTTTGAGTAATTATCTTTTAATGACTAGGCTCGGCGTTGTTTAGGATGAATGGAGAGAAACTGGCTTGCAACCAAGTTAAAAATATTTGATCATCACCTAGAAGGCCCTCAGTTTTTTTCAGTCATGGTCAACCCTATCCTTTCAATGGGGCTCGTTTGGAAGTTTAACATAGGCAACACGTTTTGTTTTTTTAAGATAGCTTCGAAAAAGTCAAACATTTTTTATTATCAGGATGAAACGTAAATACTAATGCGATTAACAAAAACCCTTTTGGTGTACCGTGACGTTTTATCAGTTTACGTTTATTTCTGGTGTCGTTTGGTGTTTTGTACCTCTAAAAACATCAGTCTTCTTTTCACAGGTAAACCTACCAGTCGTGATCACCTTGTAGTCAGTTTCCCGGCCTCTGTTAAATGAATACCCCAAATAGCTTGAACTATTTATAGTACATATTATAGACCCTGACTATTGTCACCATTTTGTCGTTACAGCAAAGATGGACAGAATAAACGGCGTGTAAATAATTTAACTACATAATAATTCAGATAGAAATATTACAGATTTGTTATGGTTTAAATTTAGACTGATAAATCAGATTTATTTTTAAAATGTTATGAAGCATTTTATTTTTGTTTTTGTTCTAATTTAAGAAAACGAAAGTATAAATTATAGGAAATTGTTATAAACGGTTTAGATATTAAATTATTTTAACAGTCCGTCTGAAGTTATTTTGCAAATCACATAAACCTCGATAACTCAAATTTGCATCGAACAATTTTTGTCAACTTTTAAACGATTAATTTAGACATCTTTTAAATTGAAACGATTAATTTAAACAACCTCGTTTTGGCGTGTCAATTAATCGTTTCAAATTTGACAAAAATTGTTCAAAAGAAATTTGAGGTTTATGTGATTTGTATATAACTTCAGACTGGACGTATATAAGCAATTTTATTATATTTGTTTTGTTTGAATTGCAAGAATATGAATGAAATCATGCAGAATGAATAAATACGGTACAAACTGGAAAACTTTTACAAATTTAACATGTTTTAACTTTATTTTATTTTTTGCTTCGTCAAAACTTTAAAAAATCTAGATGAAGCCAAAATAAACACCAAAAATGTAAAATTTATAAATGTTTTCCTATTTGTTCTTTAATTAATCTTTTTTTTTTATTTATATTGTATAGATTTTGTTTCACGACAAGAATACCTCTTTGCCAGCAGGATAAAGTAGAAACATTCCAGTTATTAATAGAATTAAAGAAATCCTCGCTAAGGAATGGCAGGTTTATCAATGGTTGCAAGCTCGAAGGTAAACTCAGGGTGCGGTGAAAAATATGCAATATGTTGCACCTATGAACGAGGAGAATGGACACCGTATACGGATGATACCAAAAAAATTTCTATCTTAATCAACACCATTGAAGGGAAACGAAAATATCCGAAAGGGTTATAAGGAAATTGACTATGGTGGGCACAAATTTACCAAGCTGGTCTCGCTAGATCAATTACGACTGAGTATTGAGTTCGAGCCTCTCTACCAATGCAATATAGAGAAAGGGATGAAGGACATTTCCGAATATCACTGAAAATATAGATTAAATTAACAAAACAATTAACAAATGTTAAAATGTATATTATCAAAGAAAAACGTTTGACTGAAGCAGAGTTCGCTGAGCTCGAAGGAAATGTTGAAACTAACATGAGAAATGAATTAGAAATAACAGAAATTTGTAAAAAATCTAAAAGTGAATTGAAAAATATAGATTAATACCGACAGAATTATTAAATAATGAACAAAAAGATAAACATTTATAAATTTAATGTATTTTGCTTTAATTCAGTAATTATTTGGGAGACTAAACATTATATTTCGAATTCTCGGTTATTTAGTTACATTGTCCGGTAGATATCCAGAAAATACAGGTTGGTATATTGAATAATAAGTAAAGGGTAAAGCAAATAAAGATAAGTATAAACTGAAAATATAAAGAAAAGAAACAAAAAAGAAAGAAGAAAAAAATATGGAGGAAATTGAGGAAATCAAAATAAATATAATTAGTCAACCAGCAAAGGCAAAAAAGTAAGATGTCAGAAAGAGAAAAGCGTGACCAAATAAGGCATTGAAAATGAAAAACATTTTCAGAATAGCAGATAAATTAAAGAAATAGTAAAAAATATTGACTTGAATGACGTAATCGACTCTGCGGCAGTAGAATCATAATATCGATGCAGAAATGGAGGGGAACAAAAGCTAAGACAAGAAATAAATATAAATCACCATTATGGTAAAGAGAGATTGATAAAGATTGAAATTCTACGGGAAAAAAACTCTCAATATTAGATGAATTATCAAAAGGAATAAAAGTGAAAGGCAAAAAGTTCCTAAAAATAAAAAGTAAATAGAAAAAAAGAAAATGTCATACCAACTGTATAAATGATCCTAAATCAATTCTTCAGCTAAAAGCACAAAATGAGGACATATTGGAAGATAAATACGTCTTATAAACAAAACAACATTTTCAAAACAGACAGGGAAGGATTCTACAGGGAAATGGAGAAGTTAATGAGGGTGACGGAAAAACACCATCAACTGAAGAACAGAGTAATTTTAAAATTATTGAATGGATCAAGAATACCGAACAGAAGTATTGAAAGAAAGCTGAAGAACAGGAATTGAGCAATACATTTATTGATTAGATATTTACGGTTTATCAGCCTTTTTCATGTTATTTAAAGCCGGAACATATTTTTGGATTGTAAGAATTTGGTGGGAGGATAATAATGATATTCTGATATAATTACTGCTCTTTAACACATGGCTAGGGTAGAAGAGGTAAATTTATACCTTTCCGAGGGGTATTTACGCGTAAGTGAATATAACGTATCCGACTGGAATTTGAACTCGGCTCTCCGATTTCTCTTCATAGCCGTTATACATTACACCACGCACACATTCAAACTTACAGCACCGAATATTTCCAAGAGGTCACCCATCTAGCTACTGACGGGGACTATATGAAAAAAAGAAACAAGAATAAAGAAGATAACCGATTATCGTTACTCGTTCTTCACAGCTCAATTCAGAGCAAAACATATAAATATCGCCAGTAACGATGAACGGATATACTCTGGGAGAGGCCTCGTGCCTTGAGAAGACACACGCCCGACCTCAAGGGGGACTCCTATATACGATCCAATGCTTAAAATATTATATTTGAGGAAGCTTAGTGTCCACCAATGTAAACTGTTGACCATTAGACATATGGTATGAATATACAAAAGCATGAAATATTATAATAATAACAATCATAAATATGAATTCTGGTCGTTATTTTAAGAAGTAAGGGGGTACAAACGAAAAGATTTGAAATTGTTAATTTCAATTTCACTGAAACAGATATTAAACACTTCTATCTTCCTTTTGTTCTATTATTTTATCCCTTAAAGCAAATAATGCTTTTGATATTTTTCTTCACACGCGATCAAAACGGAATAGTCCATTATTCATGAGGCATTAGAAGGAGACGTTGAACAGTTCTGTCTTTATGCTTTTCACTGAAACGGAATAGCCTCCCTGATATGTCTTTCCAAGGGATCAAAACAGAATAGTACATTATTTATGAAGTACTGACACGACGAAACGGTCGTGCGGACTCATGAAAGGAGGGACAAGCACAATTTATATACGATAACAACAACGACAACTTCAATGGATGTTAGAATCATAACTTTCATAGTTGGATAGGTGACAAAATACACTAGAATCAGGATTAGACACAATTGTATAAAGAACTGAGAATGTTCAAATTAGGGCATTAATAAGTTATGTTAGAATACTGAGAAAAGAGCCTGATATCTTAGAAGACATGCTGTCACGAGACCGCCATTAATAACTTCCAAACATCAAGTGTGAACATTTAAATGCATGAAAGAAGAAGAAGAAGAAGAAGAAGAAGAAGAAGAAGAAGAAGAAGAAGAAGAAGAAGAAGAAGAAGAAGAAGAAAAGGAAGAAAAAGAAGAATCATTTCAGTGATATGGAGACGTAAAAAGGAGACAATGATGATGGAAAAGAAAAATAAATATTAGAAGATATAAAACGGAGAAAAGAAAAGAAAAAGAAAAGATTTAAAATGTCAGAAGAAAAGAAAAAATGATGAAGAAGAAGAAGGGGAAAAGAAGAAGAAAAATAAGAACAATAAAATGAAGAAGAAGCGGAAAAATCCCAGTGAGAAGAAAAATAGAAGCTAATTAGAAACTGAATAAATGAAGTGAATCGACATCCTATGTCCGTTGATCGAGTGGTAATAGCGATTGAAAATGAGAAAAATCGAGACTTGCAGTTGTGATAGCTGTGAATGTAGGGGGGTTACAAGTTCTTGCAGTGGCGTTAAGGGAGCCCATGGATAATAATAATAATAATAATAATAATAATAATAATAATGATGCAATATAATGATCTGAGATTTTTTTTTCTTCATCACTGCCAAGGACAATGGCAGCCGGAGAATTGACAATCAGGGTTTCGGTTATCAGATCAGGAATTCGCTGTCCACTTCCCCACACCGGGATCCTAACATTCCCCCCAAAAACCTCCAACCTCCCTCAACCCCGGAAAATCCTGTTTCCCACCTCCACCCGTAAATCCTTTTTCTGTTCGACATAACATTATCTCCTCCCTACCAACTTTATAACCTGAACGGGACACTGATGCTCTCATTATTAGTAAAACTCCTATTTTAATGATACTTTCTTACACACTCTCTCCATTTCTCATTCACCGTCTCTCTCTCTCTCTCTCTCTCTCTCTCTCTCTCTCTCTCTCTCTTTTCTCTTTCTCTTACTTTTTCATTTTCTTTCTCTCTGTTTCTGTCTACTTCTCGCTGTTGTTCTCTCTCCGTATCTCTCTTCCTGTTTCTCATTATCTCTCCCTCTCTATCTATCTCTTTCTCTCTCGTTCTCTCTTCCTTTCTATCTCTCTTGTGCTCGCTCATTCTATATTTATCTCGCTCTTGTTCTCACCCTATCTCTCTCCCTCTCTCTCTATCACTCTCCATTTCTCTTTCCCGCTCTGTGTATATATATATATATATATATATATATATATATATATATATATATATATATATATATATATATATATATATATATATATATATATATATATACGCTAAAATTTACCTTCATCCCGTACCGTACGCTGACGGCTTAGTGGGAGAAGTTCGGATTCAGTCGGGTTTCGATCCTAGCTAGAGGCAACCGGACGTCTAGCCACACTGATGAGCTGTGAAACAGCGAAACAGTCTGTTTGTGGATGACAAATATATATATATATATATATATTATTAAGACACATCAATTTTTTTGTAAACCGACAAACACACACGCATACACAGACATATATATACACACACACACATATATATATATATATATATATATATAGGGGTTGGACAAAATAATTGAAACACTTGTTAAATTCAAAGAAAATTTATTTAATATGAAGTCGGATCCCCTTTAGCCTCACATACAGCTTAAATACGTCTAGGAATGGAATCATACAGCTTCTTGACTTCATTCAGAGGAATTTTCAATCATTCTTCCATTAAAACCTTCTCCAGGTCTTTACGATACGACGGTGGAGGATAGTGGCTCCTAACTTGTTTCTCCAAAATGCACCACAAATGTTCAATAATATTGATATCTTGTGATTGGGGAGGCCATTCCATGTATTCTAGCTCACTTTCATGCTCTTCATATCAATTCTTAACCACTCGAGTGGTCTGGGCCATTGGATGAACATCTTTGCTGTTGATTCTTCTATGCAAGACAACTATTGGACCGATACATTTCCATGATATGGCTGCCCAGACTATCACTGATCCGCCTCCATGCTTCACTGTTTGAAGAAGGCAGTCAGGGCTGTAAGATTCTTTGGGCTGCCTCCACACATAAACTCGCACTGAAGTTGGAAAAAGAGAAAAACTGGACTTGTTTGAGAATATGACTTGCTTCCATTGCTCTGCAGACCTGGCATTGTGATCTCTGCACCACTTCAACCTCTTTTGAATGTTGCGAGTGGAGAGAAGAGGTTTCCTTACAGAGGCTCTTCCACGATATCCAGCCTTATGGAGCTCACGGCGAAGAGTTTTAGTAGAAACTGAACTATTCAGATGGTTATTCAACTCAGCAGTAACTTTGGCCGCATTATTCCGATGATTTTTTGCCACATTGCGTTTAAAGGCACGTCGGTCCCTGTCAGTAAGTTTGCAAGTCCGGCCCGAATTGCTACGGTTGCTAGAGGTCTTGCCCTGTTTCTCGAATTGCATCAGTGTTCTTGATATGGTAACTGTTGAAAAGCCAAACAGTTCAGCAACCTTTATGATCGAGGCTCCTGCCATGCTAGCTACAACAATTTGCTCTTTTTCGAACTCGGAGAGGTCACGATTTAGCTTAAGTTTTACTAAATTCTAAAAATAAATAACACAAAGACAGTAAATTAGATAAATAAACCTATTTACAATAGATATAACCTGCAATTACGAAGTTTTAGTTAAAGTTCTTAATATAATATGTCTTTGAAATATAGGAGTGCATTTTGCAACTGTTCCAATTATTTTGTCCAACCCCTGTATATATATATATATATATATATATATATATATATATATATATATATATATATATATGATACAAATAAAATTTGTCAGTTGATAGATGGGATATTCATCACCTCAACTCCAGAGTTTCATCGACGAATTTTACGTGATTGTTCAAACCACTCGTCAGTAGGTTTCAGCGAAGGACTGACGAAAGTTAATATATATTTTTCGCCATTTTTCTTACGGCCATATAGCATTTAAACACAGGATATCATACGATCATCAAAGTTAAGCAATGTCGAGCCTGGTCAATAACTTGGTGTGTGGCCGCTTGGGAATAACAAGTTCTGTAAGCTAAGATGTGGGGTTGGTGTTTCGGATAAAGGCTCGGAATTGTTAATCGGAGAACCGAATTCGAATTTCAGTTGGATTCGTTACATTCACTTCCGCAAAAATACCCTTGGCGAACGTATGAATCCATTTTTTCACCCCACCAAATATGGGTTAATTAGTAAGACTTGTATTACTGAATCATTATTATCTTCCCGCACCACCCTTCCCCGAAATTTCTTGCAATCCAAAAATACATTTCGGTTTTAAATAACGTTGAAAAGGTTGATAAACCGCAAAAAAACTAATCAATTAATCAAAGCAAACAATAAAAATGTCTCTGATCATATATGTATATTTTTTTAACAATATTGAAACTATTTGCTCTCTGGTTATCCTGTGTTAACACCGAAGGAATACAAAATCTAGATGATTGTTGCTGATTAATTTGTTTTTTACGGCTTATCAACCCTTTGTAAAGCCAAAGAATATTTTCAGATTGTAAGAATATTTCTTCTTTTTGTATAATGGGTAATAGCTCGGAATTGTTTATAGCGGAGCGGAGTTCAAATTCCATCTGGTTTCGTTATATTTCTTTACGCAGAAATACACTTGGGAAAGGTATGAATCTACCGTTTCTCCCCCAGCTATAGGTTCATTAGTAAGACGTGTATTATCTAAAAATCTTCTTAGAATCTAAAAATATTTCTTGGCTTTAAATAACGTGCAATGGGTTGATAAACCGTAAAAAATGCATCGTCCAATTCATTCTTTCATGTTTTTTTCCCATTATTTCAAATATTGAAGACTTTTTTACTTTCGTTATCTGATTTTTCTTATCTCTTTTTTATCCTTATTCTTTATTTCATTCGTTTATTTCAATCAATGTTTTTTTCCATCTTTCATCTCACTGATGTATTTTAACTCTTTTCCACGCTATTTAAATCCTTTTTTCCTTTACAATTCTTTTTTTTTCTCCCAAACAGCACAAGACCTCTATATATGGAAAATAACTCGTCTTTCTTTTCCCTGTTCAAGTTAACCATTTCCATCTTTGTCTTATTTTGTTGTTGTGGGGCGGGGCTGTTCATGAAGCAAGTTCCTTCATTTAATTTATTGTTTGTTTTATATTTTTATTCTTTCCTTTTATTCACTTTTCGGAAGCGGTTTTTTATATCTTGTAACGTTTTTTTTTTTTATTTTTTTTTTTTTATTTTTTAGTTTTTTTTTAGATGTCCACTTCTTTTTTTATGTTATTAATTTTTCATTCTTTATTTCGGTAATCCAATTCATATTGTTTTGTTCATTCTTTTACATATTTTCTTTATTTTAACCCTTTTAAGATTCCCGTTCTTTAGGCAAATAAAACGACTCAATCATCTTCCCAAATTCAAATTACTTCTTCTTGCCCTCTTCCTTATCTTATTTTTATTTTTGTTTTTCTTTCCCGCTTCTTTTCATTCAATATAACATATCCACATATTTTCGTCGGTTTTTTGTTCTGAAATCATTTTTCGTTCATTCCAAATATCTATGCTTCCTCCATTTAATCATTTCATTCAGCGTTTGTATTTCATTCATTCTAATATAGTTTTACCCCATTTTGCTTTCATTCCTTTCTATCTTTTTTCCTTCCTTCTTTCGTATAACATCACATTTTCTGTTCTTCTTGCGCCCTCTCTTTCCTCCCATAATTTTTTTCGTCTCGGCAGATATCGTCTTTTCTCTAAGGAACAACTATTTCTCATTCTTTCTCCGCAATCCAAGCCACAATTTTTAATTACCTCTGCCCGCCCCATTAGTGTCATCAGCGGTGAATGTGGACACACAAAAGACTAACGTTACCGGAACGAAGAAAACATGTGGGGTCTTTGCTGTCCGCCATCTTTTACAAATGGCGCAATAGAAAAAAAAGACAACCATCTCTTATCGGCTTTTACGAGTGACCACCACAAGAAGAGTGTTTTGTAAGGACATTATTAATGTCTATTATTGCAGCAGGGCATTATTCTTCAATAAGAGTCTATGTCGATCTGGATACGTGTCTAAGGATGCTAAAAAGTGCCTCTTTTGCAGTCTCTATTCATCTAAGTGTGCTCACGATTTTATGAGTTGGTCTCTACATTTCTTTTTCGGTTAAACATTTTTATACGATTTTACGAGTTCATTACGTGCAGACATGCCTAATATATATATATATATATATATATATATATATATATTGTGTATTTAGGCAGTAATCCCTCTTTTACACATGTTTCGTTAAAGGTAACTGACACGGTACTGTGATTAACATTTTGTTTCATTTTCCTTATGTCCGTATAGTGTTTTCTTTTCTGGTCACGAAGTGTATAAATACAGACCAAAAGTTCTACATGTCCGAGCGCTTTCGACTATACATTATCAAAGATGATTTTAGTTTTACTTAAATGAATGTATGGGTTGTGTTATGTACCTTGAGTTATAGGGATGTTTATTTTCCAATCACGGTCAGCACATTGTGGCCGTGTTCATTGAGTGTTGGCTTTTTTTTCTTTTTTAATATTAGGGCTTCCATGTTTTTGCTTTTTTACGTATGGATAAAGTTATTATGCTTATATTTTCTACTAGTATGCTTCGGATGGAGTCTGGTAGGTTTTTCTGTACTCTTAAATGAGTTTTAATGGAGCCGTGGCCAGACAGGTATAACGTAAGAGGCATGTAGTAGTGTGACCAATGTAATTATTTATGAGTTTGGTTTGATCAGCAACACAGTGACTTAAAGGGAATTTGAACTTGTAAATAATGTTGGTCCTTTGTAGTTTTGATTTTGCAGGTTTATTTTAGGAAAATGTTAGGTGTTTAAAATTTTTGTAACAGATAATAAATTTAATTTTCTTGTTCAGGTCGCCTTGGGTAGTGATTTCTTTAAGATATTTCTAAGTGAAGATTCCTCTTACTTATAGTTGACGTGTATTTGGCTTTTGTAGAAGATGTTAATATTAATGTTCGATATATATATATATATATATATATATATATATATATATATATATATATATATATATATAGTATTGATCGACATTACAAATTACGAATAATCCTTCTCAGACAAGGGGGAAATTCCGTGAGAACTATTTCGAAGTGCATATTCCCATATACATATATATATATAAGTATATACATCCACATTTACATAGATATAAAGAGGTGCATACAAATGTTTTATTGAAGATAATGAAACAAAGTGGAAAAAATATATAAGACGCGTTTCGCCGAGGTCGTCTGCTCTGTCTGGCCTGTTCCAGTAAGAAGAACAAAACTGCATGTAAGGAAAATGCGTTAGAATTTCTGAGACTAAGTGGAAACAACAAATCAAGTTACCTTACCTTATCACATACGATGTCCAGATCCAAGAGATTGTCTGTCTTCTTGTTTGATATATATATATATATATATATATATTAGAACTATTTAGTGTCCGTTAAAATTCAGGAAAGTTTTTTATGTATATACTTGTACATATAACATGTACACAAAAAACGTTAATCCGTACACATCTATTCCTAAAATATAAACAAAAATTATATATAAAAAATAAATAAAAATGTAATACATATATATGTACACATATATATGCATATATACACGTATATACACACGCACACATAAATATTTATGCATAGATATGCGTACACATACATATACATGTATATATATGCAACTCCCTATATAGCCAATAGTTATGTCTTAACTATAATTTATTCACGCGTTACACAATTATATATGCACACACACAAAGAACATGTGACTAATTTAACCACATATACATATATACTTAATTTGTGGCTGTAAAAGCTCTGTTTCCCTTCTGTTTCTGCTGAACAGATGTAAAACTTTTGCTGCCTATCATATTGTATATTAGCGTTATAGTTAATATTATAAGTCAAATATTATGCGATTATAGGACAGTTATTTTGACATTTTTTGCTTTCTCTTGCCTCAATGTTGTGATTTTTACAATTTATATAATTATTCAATAAGTTCCAAAATAGTTGATTTATGTTACTGGTATTATATAATATATATTGGTTTTATATTAATTGTTTTATGTTATATGTTTTATATATTATATTTTTATTTAGAATAGAGTGCATACAATGACTCTAAATTCTGCAGGCTGCTGTAATTAAAAAGAAGCAATCAAAATTAAATAAGGTATATTTCAGTTTGACTTTTCTAAATGACATCACCTTGAGGGACTTGAAATTGGTTCCATCCTGCTTGGTATATTATATTGTTTTGCAAGTAATTTCCCTTTAATGGACATTCGTTCTTTGCTCAGAAAATTCGTTCTTTCCCCAAGAAAAAAAAATATATATATAAATGAAAAACGTCAGGAAAACTGTATGTAGTTTAAGCCAAAGCGAAGTACATACAGTTTTCTTGTTGTCTTTTTTCCCTTTGTACCTATTGTCTTTTTCTACAGATTAATTCTGAGAATTTCTTACAGAAATACAGCATATACACACCATACAGCACAAAATGCCAACGTAAAATAAACATTATAATATTCATTAAGCTCATACACACTTTCCCACATCAAGCACGCTCCACAAGATATTCAATAAAAACACGGTAAAAATCAGCTACAGTTGCATAGATAATAAAAACAAGTAATAAGATAGATAGATAGATAGATAGATAGATAGATAGATAGATAGATAGATAGATAGATAGATAGATAGATATTAATAACTATATATATTACATTTTTTAAGCATTTCACCCCGAGCAAGGCGGGGTGCCACTAGCACGCAAGGGGTTACAGAGAGTGGGAGCGAGATTAAAGAGGCGTGATAGAGGAAAGGATGAAGAGTAGGACAGGGAGATGTCGATTGACATTACATTTGAATAATTGTACATTATAGCTATCAGGGAAACATATAATAGGAAGGCATTTCCAAAGACGGGTGGTTCGAGACATGAAGCTATTGGAGTAGAAAAGACGGCTACGTTTAACAGTTGCGACAGGGAATGGGTGGGACCGAGATGCCAGTCTAGTAGCACGTTTAAATTCATGCAGTCTGGAAACTAGCGAAAGTAGCTCGTCGGAGAAGTTACCGCGAAAACATTTGTAGAAAAGACAGAGGGAGGCGACGTCACGTCTGTGAGAGAGCAACTGTAGAGAAGATAACAGATCAGGGCCAATCACATTGTATATCCGTCACTGTATTTTGCCTACGTTAGTTGTACGACTCATTTTCATGTGTGTACAATCGTCAGATACAAATATTTACGAACTTTTCAATAAGGATGTTTTCGAAAATTCTGGGACTCACAGGAACAACACTATACGGTATATTGATTCAACATTATTATTATAATCATAATTTAATATTAGGTTATAAATGAAAAAATAGTGTGTGTGTGTGTAAGGAAATACGTATATGAAGATCGGAGAGAAGCAGAAGAAATAACGGAAATGGGTGGAAAAGGAAAAAAGAAAGAGAAAAGAAAAGAAGAGGAACGATAGATAGAATTACAGGTCAAATAAAAATTAATAGAAATATAAAGTTAATATTGAGTTAGTGTGAAATAAATATAAAAATAAGAAGAGGAAAACTAAAATATAAAAATATGAATATATAATAACAGATGAATGGGATTAGTCATTCGATACGTTTTTTTCAAATACTATGGATCACGTGGAAGCAAAGTCATATTGTAAATTAATTCAACGTGTAATATTATAAATAAAATCTAATATAGGATAAATGTAAAATTATAGAGTGTGGCTAAACAATAAAATATATAAGATGAACATACAAATGGTTGTTCATATCTCTTTCTTTCTAATTCATATTTATAATTACATATATATATATATATATATATATATATATATATATATATATATATATATATATATATGTGTGTGTGTGTGTGTGTATTTATAATATATATATGAACATATGTATGTGTACTAGATTTATGGGATAAAGTGCTCAATATCAGAGATAGGGGGTATGTAAATATAAAAGTGAACATTGAAGTCAACACTCGCATGCTGTTTCATGCTAGACGCAATCGTGTGGCCCGACGATTGCGTCTAGCATGAGACAGCCTGTCACCTCTGAGTGCTGTCTTGAATATATATATATATATATATATATATATATATATATATATATATATATATATAACTTTTAAAATTATGAGATCAGCTGATTTCGCTACCTTTGTTTCAACATTATGGTATACTTAGACGATTTTTATCAATTGACCTCCCAACGCTTTATTTAAAAAAATCTGTATTATGTATTATATATATATAAATATATATATATATATATATATATATATGTATGTGTGTGTGTGTGTGTGTATGTGTGCGTGTGTAAGCAAGTATGTGGATATAGATCCGACAGTTTGAAGAAAAATATGGAAAAACAAAAATCCGAATATGCAAGTTACTGTTTCAATAATAACTATGTCCTGAAGAAGGATTTTTGTTTTTCCATATTTTTCCTCATATATATATATATATATATATATATATATATATATATATATGATTAATACAAATATAAAATTTGTCACTTTTTCTCGTTTTTTTTTTAAGATCTAATTAAATTGACTAGATTATGTACCCAAGACACATGTACAAAAATTCTTAATTTAAATTTTCCAGCATCTCTTGTTCGTACGCATCAACTTAAATGAATTTAATCCGATGAAGTCCTAAGATAGGAAACCCGCCACACGAAAACTTTTTACACTTTATCATACATATGATAAAACCTTAATTGCAATGGTGTCGTTAACTAGCTAACGTCTTACCATTAGTTGGAGGTATTTCGAATTGCTACTTGTGGGAGATATTTCTGCATAATAAAGTGTCTGAGGTGCCACTATTTATTCCTGTCAAACAAGTTTTTATGTGTTTTGGGTATAAAACCAAACCAATTTCATTTTTATTCAATTTATAAATGAAATAGGTCACGACAAAAAAGAATAAAAAGAAAAGTAAATACGTATATGCGCACCAAATGCAGAATATAAACAACAACTCATAAATCATCGCTAGTTTTTCACGGAAGTAAGCTCGTATTATATTTTACTTTATAAATATATATATATATATATATATATATATATATATATATATATATATATATATATATATATAATCCGGTCTCATTGAGTTCATGTATCTTGTTCGTCAAATTAATTGCAGATTATTTACTTTATCTTTATGTCGGAACTTCCTTTAAATTTCATTTTCTAAAAGTAATAATTTTATATTAATACAAATAGATAATGCAGATACATACATGCAATTCCAATATGTGCCGATCATAAGAAATATACATATAAATTATCGATGCTAAATAAATGAACCTGGTGAATGGAGTCCGTATTTGCTTTATTACACGTAGGTGTAAAGGGTCGCAGTGCAAAATGTGGTTCTTGTTGTGGGTCGCAGTGCAAAATGTGGTTCTTGTTGTGGGTCGCAGTGCAAAATGTGGTTCTTGTTGTGGGTCGCAGTGCAAAATGTGGTTCTTGCTGTGGGTTGCAGTAAAAAGATAAAAGTTCGAAAAACGCAGCTATGTTCAGCAGTCGGACTCCCGAATTTTGTATATGAACCTTTTTGGAATCGCTCCGTCTCTTCGCCAGGACGTATCAGCAATTTACTGCCGATTTTCTTATTTTCCCTATTTTTATACTAACTTATGTGTTATTTATTGGTGTTACGTTGATTTTCTTTTCTTTTCGTGTCCGTGTGTACGCGCGTGCGTGTGTGCGCATCCGTGTGCTTGTCTGTATATATATATATATATATATATATATATATATATATATATATATATATATATATATATATATATATATATGTAAATAAATATAGATTTGTTTCTTACCTTTCGATGCATCGAAGGGCATAGGAACAAATATATATCTATTCTTAGTAAAAAATTTCAAATGTTTTATTATTACCAACACCACTCACTGAGAACTATGGTATACATACATACATACATACATCCATACTTATATACATATACATACATATATATATATATATATATATATATATATATATATATATATATATATATATATATATATATATAATGTATATTTATTCATTCTAATATTTTAGCTCTGCTATTTTATATCGATCACTGTTTTATTATTACGACAAGCACGCACACTGCACTATTATATATATATATATGTATGTGTGTGTTTGTGTGTGTAAAACTTCAGGAATATAAATAAAATATATATGAAAAAAGACAATATGAAATAAAAACAAAGGCAAAATCTTTTTGCCACGCATTTCTTTCTCTAACATTTGTCGTGATAAAAGCTATCAACCCTCGAAACGTGTCGGTAAATAAAAGTTTTGCCTTTGTTGTTGTTGTTATTATTATTATTATTATTATTATTATTATTATTATTATTATTATTATTATATATATAAGAAAATCAATATACTTTTGATATATATATATATATATATATATATATATATATATATATATATATATATATATATATATATGCATCCAAACAAGTTTCATTAGAAAGAACAAAGTCTGTCTGTTTAATTCTTTATTGCATTTTTCAAATAGCAGAATATGGTTCATATTTTTTTTATTTTTTTCAAATAATTTCGAGTTATCAAGAACCGAAGTGTTGTCTGTGTGATAGAATTTCTTTGTCTGTATTCTTTTGGAAGCTGGCGTTTTAAATGGTCTGGCGTGACGTCATGTGTAACGGCTACTGGGACCGATGCAGCACAAAAAGAATGCGATTTTTTTATTTATTAATTAATTTAAATTTTTATTTATAATTTTTATTTAATTTCATTTATTATGTTTGCATTAATATAATGAAATATCCGCGGACATTAACTATAGCATATGCTCTTCTCCTCTGGTGAATAATATTTTATTCAGTGTGGGTTTTTATTTGTATAATAATAGCTTCTAGAGTTTTGAGTTTTTTCCTTGTTTTGTGTGCTGTAGAGTATTTGTTGTTATCTACTAGTATTTTTCTTATGTTAATAGTTGTACTTTGGTTATTCTTGACGTGTGTGCGCGGATTCCACGACGTTTCGACTGGTGACAGGTCAGTCAGCAAGAGAGTGTGGGGCATGTATGCCCAATGTAAATATTTAATGCTGTTTTTTATTATTAATATTTCAGATGCAATCTCCCAGGGGCAATGAGGATTCATAGACAACGTTATCTTTTACATAAGTAGGATTTATAAGGGCTGTTGTTGTTGTGGTTGGAATTGTATATGATACTGCTGGAGTATCAAAAGGGATTTAAATAACATTGAACATGACAGACAATCAAGAAAGAGAAAAATTTTATTATAGTTCTTACGTTCACGAAGGTTTTCTTTCTGCTGTTAGTTTATTAAATGATTTGATGAAAATACTTGTTGGTCTTGGTATATTCAATCGTGTTATTTTTAAACACTTATGTTTATTGCAAAAATAATATTTCTCAAGAAGCGGACCAATATTTGCTGCTTTAAATACGAATTGAGAGGTTTCTATGATTTTATTTTGAGATATATTGCCTCGGTCAATATCATATATATACAGAAAACAAATTTTTAAAAAGTGTTTTTTTTTTCTAAAAATAAGGCATTTCTGTACAGCAAAAACGGTATCTAACCAAGTAAAAGAAAGGTCATTTTCAGCTGCAGCGGCCTCAACTCAGCTAAAAACGATGTTTGGTGTCTTGACAACATTTCAGTTTTTTTGTTGACCAGTATTATCAGCATAGGAAATAGAATCAGACAAGAGCGTTCAAATTCCGACTGAGCCTGCTTGAATTCATTTAGCAGTATTTACCTTGGAAAAGGCATTAAATCGCCTGTACATGCATTTTACTTATTTAATATATTTTAGTGGTTATCATGACAAAAATGAAATCAGTAATTCGAGTTCAAATCTTAGTTGAACCTGCTCAGCACCAATGTCTTTAGGAAAGTTATGACACCACGAATTTGTATTCTATTACATCGCCAGGTGTCTTGACGGGATGCGACGCTGATTGCGGAAAACATTAGTGATAGTTAGAGGCTATTTGTGCAAACCACTTTCCCTAACTTCTTTACAGCAGTTCCCAAATACCAAATAATTCGTCAATGCAACACGGGGAACCAGATATCTTCGAATATGTATCTTAAAACTTAAAATTTTTAAATTTCAGAAGGTATAAAAGGGGAATAGAAATCTAAGTATTCTAGGTAAGAAGGTGCATATTTTCACGTTCTCTTTTCCCTTTTGCATTAGAGCAGGTAGAAAAATATCTAGGAAGTGATTTAAGAGAATGGACAATGAGACACCTGAATCCGAGGATGCATTGGAATAGCGAATAATGACTTACGATCGTTAAACAAAGTATTAAGTAACTTCCTTAGAAATAAAGAATACTGGACTATTATGTAATATCGTTCATCTTATCTGGCAGTGTGGCTTGGGTCAACCTTGGTATGGCTTTCAGTCACTTTGCAAAGGTACCGCACGCTGGGTCATATTCCTGACAAATCGACCATGATGAGATTCGAACCCGGGTCTCATTACGCACGGACTATCCCAGCTATAAATAGGAGCAGGTACTGCCTTTTGGAGAAGGAAGTTTCCATCTGTCAGCTCTGTCGCTGTAACACTCTCGTTTGTATATGTTTGTATTAATGTTTCTGTTAATATATTTAACTCAATTCCTCTCTTTGTGTATTTATTTCTGGCCCTAACAAGTCCACAACACATAGTCAGAAAGCAAACGTTCTAACCACTTGGGAGTTTTCGGTGATTGTGCTAGCACGAAGCAACAAGTCATCGTGACCGAGTGTTTGAGCGTGCTAGCCTTGTTCAGACTGTTGATCACGCTAGATAACGCTCTCTCTCTCTCTCTCGCTCTCCCCACCCCCAGAAACGCTAACTAAGGTCCGCTTAGCATAGTTGCAGTATAAACTACATGTGGGCTCTGTGGCCGTTGAACAAACACAAATGTGCCTGAGCAGGTGCCTTAAATTGGGATTAGCTAGTAGACTGCCATTCTCGGATACGAGTGGTTGCGCCATTTCCATATCTGGCAGTGAATGCTGGACAACCTCTTCTCAGATAAAGAAGTGTCTTGAAGCAGCAGAAACGTAGTTCTACAGAATGATGCTAAGAATACAATAAACATATGTGTTTAACGACGGAGTTTTAGGAAAAATTGAAAACAAAATGTACATTTATACTTAATAGATGACTGACATTTTTACGGCAAATAATGAGGAAACAGGGCTGGGAGATTTAACAGACACAGGACATCAATGCGGATATGGAAAAGCTGAGAATAACTAAGCTAAAATGCTTGTGTAAATGGTTGGCAGAACAAGGAGTAGGAGAGATATGTAAAACACAAACATTGTTAATACAGTGTAACCCGGATATAAGAGACCCGGATATAAGATACACCCGGATATAAGAGCGATTTTCTCTGGTCCCAAATTAGAGCCTGTTTTAATGTATATATAATAGACCAAACCCGGATATAAGAGAAACCCGGATATAAGATACTTCTCCGGTCCCGACAACTCTCTTATATCCGGGTTACACTGTACCTAAAAAGAACAGGAAATTGATGGCCCACGTTCTGAAGAGATGCAGCACATAAGAGATGAAGAAAAAGCATTTAAAATTTGGATTATTTCCGAGTGTTAAATGCTATACGAAAGACAAGACATTGAATCCAAGACAAACGATCCTCTGTCTGGTTCTTCCCAGTGATCGAATTTATGAGGTATTAGAATCGAATCTTGTACCTTGCAAGCAACGGTGCAATTCTGTGGGAAGAAATATTGTTTTGTTTTTTTTCAAATCCATGGTCTTATACATCTCCATGGGTGACAGAGACAACCCTGGTAGGCCGCTAACGTAAGTTAACAATGACGAATGAGGAAAATTAAAGACATAAACAAGTTCAACTAAATATATTTTGCGGTGAAGATTTCCGTTCATCGATATTCAATATTACCGAATTTGCTACCCTGAGCCAAGTCTGGCTTAGGGACAAACATATGGAGAGCTAAAAAGAATTGTTCATACGTTTATTATCATTCAAAATGAAGTTTATCTTTTCAATCAGTAGGAACGCTCCATATTTGTCGATGATTTTCAAATCTCAAATAAAATTTGGACAACAAAATGCTATATTCAAACCTTTGGAATATTAATACAATTATTATTACTATTATTATTATTATTATTAGTAGTAGTAGTAGTAGTAGTAGTAGTAGTAGTAGTAGTAGTAATGGTGGTCGTAGTAGCATTATGTTGGTGTAGCACAGATTGATTTAGTCAATGAAAATTGCCTTCTTGAGGCATGTAGTCAACAAGACTCCTCACAACTAAAGAACATTTCAGAGAATTATGCCAAAAAATAGTAATTTCCTGAAGGTCTGTAATCTTGGTCCCAATTCCAATTCTCTCTAAGCGCTTTATTCAGTTTTCTAGGTCGTTTCCAAGCGCACACATTACTACAGGAAGTGGTTCAGCTCCGCAGCCACATCCTGACATTTTTCCTTCTTTTCTGTTTCTTCGGCGTCCCTTTGTATCATAGGGAACAGCAAAGTCTATAATTTGACACTTACTATTCTCCCTTTATCTATAAAAGTAAGGTCGGGTCATTGTGCTTCAATGACATGATCCAGTCCGTGATAAGAAATTCCATAATATCTTGTGACAGTCATTTTCTACCACTGCCTCTGGCTGATGTTCTTACCACTTCTCTTTTACTCTGCAGCCAAATTTAAGGCATAATTCCCAATGGATTCTCTTACCAGTCCAGTCATATTACTTATATTCCTTCCGTGCCAACTTGAGACATTCAGCGAGTATGTGGCTGTCTCATTCAGATTCCATTTTGTGATCTGTCTATCCTGTTTCCTCATTCATTCTGAGGAACTGCTCCTGTGTACTGTGACACTGTTTCTCCTTTTATAGTCGTATCTTTTGGCCAAAGCCACTTCTCGAGTTCAGTAATTTTCTGTGTTTCCAGAAAAAAAACCTGACCATAAAGATTTCTTTTCTCTTAACTTGTCATTCCGCTTCTCCTTAATACTTCATTGTTACAGTCACTCGTTCAACATTTCGTCAGAAACATTTAATGAGAAATTTTAGCATAACTCACAAGTCCCATAACAGTCAATGACACAACGTTTTTAACACTCATTAACCATAAACATCCCTTCTTTCTATGAAAACAAAGCGTATAGAAACTTTCTGTGAGTTGTGTCCCTTCAAAACGTAGGCCATCATGGTTTTCCACAATTTCCTTTCCTTCAGAAATGTTAACAAATTTTGGTCTTTTAGTTATTTCTCCTTAACCTTGTACCGCCATCCATTTCTTTAAGCTCACTATGTATGGTGTGTTGCTTCCTATGTCCCGCTTACCTTCAGTCTGTCCTGTGAGTATCCAATTCTCTTTCCCTCATTATGTGCCCTAGAAAGTATAATTTTCCTTTTTGTTTCCATTTTCTCTAAAACTTCATAGTTGCTCACATCTTCGGTTGATGGCATCCCTATCATCCTCCTGTATAACCACATTTCTGCTACTTCAAGTCTCCTCTACATTTCCGAAGAGATTGTCAAGCATTCACTGCAATACAGAAGGACTGATATTACAGAACAGTTCAGTAGACTTTTCTTTGTTTCTAACGAAATGTTTCTGTTTCTTAATACTCTGCATAGCTTTTGGAAGGTATCTTTGGCCATGCCAATGCGTCTTCGGATTTCGGTGTCGCATTTTCTATCGTCGGTTAGAACACTTCGCAGATATTTAAAATTTTGTGCTTGTTTGATTTTGGTATCTCTAATTTGTATATTGGAATGTTCCTTTTGCTGACAACCATGAATTCCATCTTCCTGCCCTTTCTGCTCACTTTCCTGCATTAGCTTCTGTAAGAGTTCTTGCAGTTTCAGTTTTGCATCTACTATCAACATTATGTCATCTGCATATCTTATGTTGTTAATATTGTGGTTGCTATCACTGTTTGGATTCAGATCCTTGTGCATATTCATCAACTTATGCGTTCTTTTATACATTTTTACTAATTCTGTATTATTATTCTAATCTAAGATGGTTCAGAATATCTTACATTGGCCACGTATTCCACCATTATTATTATTATTATTATTATTATTATTATTATTATTATTATTATTATTATTATTGCTTTGAGTTTACCCAAAGTTTTAATGACAGACATAAAGATGCAAATAGATTAGGTGTCATATGTCGGGTAAAAAAACGTAACTGAAGTCACTACAAGAGAAAAATCTATGTAACATGCGAGGAGTACCCAGGAATATAATTTCTTGCAAGTCATATATTTTAGGGCTTCCAGTAATTTGTGCTACATATTTACTTACCCCTTTTGATATAATTTCCAAAACCTGAATAAGAACAGGTAATATTGTTGTCTTCAGATGCCACATTCAATCCGGACGTTGTTGTATTTACTTAGTTTCTCAAATGTTTTCAAAGATGTGCCATTGTCGGCTGCGACTGCAACATCTATCAGAATTGTTTTCAATGTGCTTTTTCACAATTATCGCAATTATGTCTGGTCGATATTATTATTATTATTATTATTATTATGCTTTCTGTTCAGTACAATCCCTTACCGGGTCATTGAGTTAGAGTAACGCAAATTAGTAAATACATGAATTCTCTTTGCACACATTCTGACGTTAAGTGATACTCAACATGTTCTCTTTACATGTATACTACTCATCTGCCGAGATGAGCGTTTCTACATGTGCATTAAAACAACAAATCACTTGTAAAAAGGGCCTGCCAGAGATTTTGTTAATGTTCTTACCTGTATCTTTTTTTTTATCGTACCCGGATGTCCAATTATTATAGGCATGACATAGTAGTTTTAAGATACAGCACTTATTCAATTTCAAGATCCTCATATTAATTTACCTGGCCATATTCTTTAACATATATTTTACTTGTGGTATTGTCATATCAATATTAACAGCGTTAGAGAGGACACAATGTGAATTGCAGGCGCAGTTGGAAGCTAAAGAGACTGCTACAGAAGGTAGTCAATGAAAGCTGGAAGAAAGGTCTAAGCATAACTTGTTGGAATACTGAATATATGGTTGTCATCAAAAGGAACAGTGCAACATACCAATTAGAAATGAGGGACACCAAAATCAAGGTAGTAAAACAATTTAAATATCATAGTGTTTAAGCAGATGGCGGAAAAATGAAACACTGAATGCCGAAGGTGCGTTGGGGTAGCCAAAGATGCCTTCGAAAAGCTAAGAAAAGTAATTAAAACAGGAAAATTTTCTTAGAAACAAACAAAGGGAATCTGAAATGTTACGTAATATCAGTCGTCCTATGAGGCAGGCAATAGTGGACAATCACATCACAGATAAAGAAGAGACATGAAGCAGCAGAAATAACGTTCTACAGAAGGATGCTGAGAATACCATGGACTGAACATATGAGCAACAATGAAGTTTCGGGGAAAATGGGAAATCAAAGGACACTTCGACTTAGAATCAGGAAGGGACAATTGACATTTCTGGGCCCATTAGGAGGAAAGAAGGCACAGAAGATTTAACACTCACAGTACATATAAGGCAAGGATATCTATGAGTAAACTACCGAACGAATATCAGTATTTTTTTGTCAGAACAGGGATTACCAGAGATCACTGAAAGACAAAACTTACGAAGCTCTTCAGGTGACAGGAAATTGTAGAGAGCCATGACTCCCTATGTCCTTAAAGAATACGACCCATTGAAGCAGATGTCTAATTAATCTGCATGTTCACTTAGGATTTTTATGCCAATTAGTATCGTGATTTCTAACCGTAGCTTAGATACACCCTTGTACAAATTAATTGAAACAAAACGAATAATTCTGTTATTATTTACTTTTTTTTTCATATTTTCCAATGAAGCATAACCCAGTACACATGTTAGTACTTCATCTGTCCATTCCACAAAGTCGTTCCTTGCAGATTGATCAGATTCTCGATTGGATTTAAACAGGAGAGTTTCCGGGCCAGTCTATAGTACTTTGATTTGCTCACTGGTAAGGCTTGCCAGTGTGTGCAGCGTTACAATTTTCGTACGCTTCCTTGGAGTAACGTTCATCGCAGACAATGGCCGCAGCACAACTAATTAACTGTCGAAACAAGAGCGTCCAGGCGTGATAAAAATCTCATGCAATCACGGATGACGCAATATTTTCAAGGCCAAACAAATTTCATCATACACCCCGAAAATAGATTCATATTGCTATACACCACTGCAAAGGACCTAATCTGAGTTAAAAACAGAAATCGATTACACCCTGTCACTCCAGTGGGTCTAAAGCTGACCATATGGTGAAAGAAAGGAAACTAAAGCAGTTGTTTCAATTAACTTGCACAAACTTGCTAACCATTAAACCAAGTAGAACTGCCCAAAATGATTTTCTACGCGTAACTTAGTTGTGGCACGTGGCCAAAAGTACAGAGTACCACGTGAGACTCGAACTCACTATTCAGTCGTAACTGATCTAGCTAGACAAGCTTGCTAACCATTACACCACGTCGAGGTACACTCTTTTGCGAATTAGTATGAATGGTAAAATTCTAAAGAATATTGTCTTCATTGACTTCTATGATTTTCGTACCATTTTTTTTCTTTGGCATGTCGTGCACTGTCATACAGATATATCTCCAAACGAATATGCTTACCACTCATATGTCATTGGATGTATGGATGGTGTAATGAATAACGACTTGGAATGATAAATCGGTGAGCAGATTTCGAATTCGAGTTCAGTTCGTCTTTCTATTTAAACCATATCGGGGGTGGAGAAGACGTGGATCCATACTTCTTCCAAAGACATTTGCACGTGAGTGAATATAACGAACACGACTGTAATTCGAACTCGGCTCTCCGATTTCTCATTCCAAAACTTTATCCATTATACCACCCGCACATCCACGCTTACAGTACCTGGATTTACTGAACGGTCACTCATCTAGATACTGACCAGACTCAACGTTGCTTAACTTCCATTACTGCTGTTTCAACGTGATATGGCCGTAAGTCTTATTTTTTTGCTTGGAAGTATTATTATTATTTTTGCTGTTGAAGTATTATTATTATTTTTATTTCCTTTGATATCTGGCGTTTACACATTTCTTTCCGGGTCCTGCCCAGGGACCTAAGGTTAGAAATGGCATCATGACACTTTCCACTGCAAACAAAAATATTAAAAAAATTAAATAAATAAATAAAAAAAAATAAGTTAAAATAAATTAAAAAAATAAAATAAAATAAAAATAAAATTTTTAAAAAAATAATAAAAAAAAAAAAAAAATAAAATAAATTATTATTATTATTATTATTATTATTATTATTATTATTATTATTATTATTATTATTATTATCATCATCATCATCATCATTATCATTATCATTATTATCATTATTATTATTATTATTTGTAGTATCATCTTGCCAGAGAGTAAATTTAAGTGCCGAATTACCAAGTCCCATCCGGGGTTTATGATTAAAACGGGCACTGTAGGAGACTTATCTTTGGGACGTTTCGTCAATATGGAAAGGGTTTTGAGGATGATATGTGCAGTTCCACGCGAAGTTGCTTTCTCTTTGGCTGGTTCTTATATTTGGGTGCAACGTTGCGAGATAATGTGCATAAATAACATTCCCCTTTGTTCATATTTGTCGAGTGTTTATTTTGTTGTGGTTTGGTCTTGATGGTTGAACAAGCGCATCAGATTTGGGAACATCCCTGCTTTGATTTGCAGCAGGTTCCTGAGGAGGTAGGCGTTGGTTTATTGACTTACGAACACGCTTCCAACGCCAGTTGTTTTCAACGGGGAACGCATTCTATGGACGATTTTTTTTAGTTTGAATTTGAGAGAGAGTATTCATAATTGGTGCCCAGGGCCTAATTGTTAATGCACATGATCAGAAGTCTACCATAAGTACCCTGGTTCATTTTGTAAAGCTTTTAGTATTTATTTTCTTTATTTATCATCCATCCATCGGCGCATTTAACACCACTGGAAAGAGGTTATATTGAGCTTTCCATCTCGTTTATTATTATTATTATTTTATTATTATTATTATTTCCTTTGATTTCTGTTATATACACATTTCCTTCCGGGCCCCAATGTGGGACCTAAGGTTAGAAATGTCATCTACTGATCATTCCTTTAAAAAAATAGGATCGCACAGATTTTATATAGATAAAGCTCTTCGTAATGTGTGAGCTGTACTTGTGAGTACATTTTTTTTGTATTTCTTTGAGGTATGGTCTATCAGGAATCCGTTCAAGTAATCTATCGGAACATTTTCTAATCAATCCCAGGACTGCAACTACAACTGGATTTATGATGTCCTCATGTGCCACATTTTTGAGATTTCCACTTCAAGATCCTTGTATTTTGATAGTTTTTTGAAGATCTTCAAAGATACATGACAATCTACCGTGATTGCCATGTTAAAGAAGCACATTTTGTTATTGTAGTCTTTGATCATGATGTCCGGGTGATGAGCTTTGATTGTTCTGTCTGTATGTATTGTAAAGTCTCTTAAAATTGTTACTGGTTCTATTTCTGTAACCGGGTCTCGGTGATGTTCATACGAGTTTCTTGCATTTTTCTTTCCATAGAAGTTGCATATTCTCCAGTGCAGATATTGTCCCACTCTATCATGCCGAGTTTTATATTCAGTGGCTGATAACACAGTATTACCTGATACAAATTATCAATTGTTTCTGCATATTTATCAAAGAATCTGTATTTGGGGTCAACATAACTATCTCTGTAACTGGGTTTTTTTTTGTTTTTTTTTGTTTTTTTTATCATCATCATCATCATCATCATCATCATCATCATCATCATTATTATTATTATTATTATTATTATTATATAGAAAGAGAGAGTTGTACAATAACAAGATGATGCTGGGGTACAAATATCAGAAGCCCAATATACACATTATGTTTTTACTCTTCAGTTATTGCTCCACCCATTACGCCGTTTGGATCCAAGTATGCATTCTAGGATTTAGGGAAGTGGCGAGAGAAGGAATTATTATATAGAAAGAGAGAGTTGTACAATAACAAGATGATGCTGGGGTACAAATATCAGAAGCCCAATATACACATTATGTTTTTACTCTTCAGTTATTGCTCCACCCATTACGCCGTTTGGATCCAAGTATGCATTCTAGGATTTAGGGAAGTGGCGAGAGAAGGAAAGCAGTCCTTTCCATTTCTTTTGTTTAGGGCTAATGCTTAGGATTATTTGCTCATTACCTTTAGATTGCTTATTTTATTTATATTATTATTATTATTATTATTATTATTATTATTATTATTATTTGATTATATTTCATTCAATACATTTTTACGTAATTTTACGTTAATTTAATAATCAGATTTATTAACCGACAGTTCTTGTTTCACCAAAAAATTGGAAGGCACAAATTTATGTAAACATATCACGTGCTTGTAATAAAGAAGAAATAGAGATAAATACAGAAAGAAATAGAGAAAAAGAAAGAAAGAAAGAAAATTAAAAAGAGAGAAGGAAAAATAGAGAAAAAGAAAGAAATAGAGAGAATAAAGAAAGAAATAGAGAACTTTGAAGAAAGACAAAAGAAATCGTCCTGGGTATAACGATAAACTACATTCAAAAGAAAGGCCTTTGATCAGGAGGCTTTGAGGAGCGTGGAACCATTTCTCACTTGTTCTTGTTACGATGTCCACTATGAACCGTGGTGGTAGCACCTGTTAGTGTTCAAGCTATGGACAAATAGTTAACCCCCAAACTGGGGTCAAAATACTATGAAAGTGTACAAATAGGTTTTTATACCAGTAATTCATTTTTGGCAAAATTATTATCCGCAATACAATTTTGGGGGAAAAATATTACCAGCAATACATTTTGGAAAACAAACATATTACCAGCAATACATTTTTAAAGGAAAAAATATTAGCAAGAATACATTTTTTTTTAAATATTACCAGCAATAAAAATCGTATCGGCATTAAGTAACCCATTGAGATTGATATGCCGTAAAAGAAAGCAAACCAAAAAGAAACAGAAAAATAACAAATGAAAGAAATAAAGAA